>CM034709.1:10076841-10095304 GCA_020142125.1 Phrynosoma platyrhinos | reverse complement strand
AGATAAACTACTCTCCACTTTACTAGAAAAGTCAAAGTTAATGATATACTTATTTGAACACCTGTAGATTGCATGTGTAATATAATTTTTTTCAGTAAGAATATTGCAAACATTTGGGCAAACATATACCATTATACTCCCCTTTTGGACTCCTGAGACATCAATAAATAAACAGTATAAGAAGTAATATATATATATTCTAGAATACATAAAATCAGGCAAGATGGCAACCACTAGAGCAAGAACAGCTCAAATGGCAACAACACAATCAACAAATAATCAAAGAAGAAATTCAATAGACTCAGGTAATAGGTCTGATATTAATACAACCATCCTTCAGGAACTAAGAGAATTTAAGAAAAAATTTAAGAAAGAGATAAGGGAAGAACTTAAAGAAACAAGAAAAGAGATAAAGGCAGATCTAGAAAGAGAAATAGAAAATTTAAGTAAAAAATTTGATAATATATCGAAAGAAATGGAGGAAATAAGAGATGAGTTGGAACAAGCCAAGAAACACAATCAAGAACTAGAAAAAAGAACAAGTACAGTTCAGAAAGAGCAGGAAATAGATGGTCAAAAGCTCTTGGTTCAAGAGACAAGATTTAGAGAGAAGTGTGTAAAAATAGGTTTGGAAGAAGTAAAAAATGAAAATTTATTAGACCGTCTTATAGCACTACTAGCAACTTTTATAGGGATTGCAGAACAATCACTGGACTTACCGATTGATAGGATATTTAGAGTCAACACAAAATTTACGAGAGATAGAGGAACTCCAAGAGATATAATAGTAAATTTCACAAATTACAGAATTAGAGAAAGATTCATTCAAAAAACTATGAAGAAAGACTAATTATAGAAGACACAGAGATAGAAATCTTTAAAGATTTGCCACAAGAAATATTAAAGAGAAGACAAAATTGCAAGTGCCTGACTAATCTGCTTATAAAAAGACAAATTAATTTTAGATGGGAGAGAATAGAAGGGATCTCCCTAACCTACAATCAAAAAAGATACAAAATAAACTCAGTTGAAAAAGCAAGAGAATTTTATAATAAAATAAACAGGAAAGTGAGAGAAGAGAACAAGGAAAAGCGTCAAAGTAAAGATCAAAAGCCTCAACAGGGTAAAGTGGAGAAGGAACAAGATCAGGATAAAAAACATAAAAGGCCTAATGAAGAAGAAGAAACGGACTTAGAAGAGGAACTATTAGATAAAAACAAAGATGATGATTTGCAGGACCTGGATGTGATGGAAGATATGAACAAATACAGTGAAAATAGTCAGGAAGAAGATGACTCGTTAACAGAAGAAGATGAGATAGAACAACAATAACATATTAAAGAATGATACAGTTGAAATTAAATAGAAAGAAAAATGATATTTAAAATCGGTTCGTGGAGCATAAAAGGCCTAAACACAACTTATAAAAGGAAGCAAGTAAATCATTTATTAGAAAAAAATATTTTTTTACTAAAAAAATTAAACGCAATTCCATTAGAGGGAATACCTGAATCTTGGAAATACGCTGATATAGCGTTAATACCAAAAGAGGGAAAAGACATAAGAGAAATAAGCAATTACAGGCCGATTTCACTTCAGAACACGGATTATAAAATATATACCAGTATTCTTGCTTCAAGGTTGAAAAAAGCAATTGAGAAGCATATTCAAGAAGATCAAAATGGTTTCCTTCCAGGAAGACATGTCAGAAATAACATCAGAAGCATAATTGATACAATTGAATACTATCACATAAATAATGACAGGAAACTTGGAATGGTGTATATTGATGCAGAAAAGGTATTTGACAAGGTGAGATGGGACTTCATCCTAGCTTGTCTGAAGAAAACAGGTTTAGAAATGTTTCAGTTTCATTGCTTTTAATTTTTCCTCAAGTTCATATGTTAAGTAAATGTCCAATTGTTTTCTTAGAATTTTTATTTCCTCCTTTATTTTTAGCCCTAACGGATTTTCTTTGAACTCCTGCTCTTTTTAATGAATTTCCAATAAGTTTTCCTTAAAATAATTTATCGGTTGTTCTTTGGCCTTTGCTAAAATCTTTTCATCCAATAATAAATTATCATTTAATTTCCAATTAAATTCCCATTTTCTGCTATTTAAATTTAATGTTATTGGTTTATGGTCTGATGTAATCTTAGGTAGAATCTGTTTTTCCCACTCTTTCCCCTAACATTTTAGAAATAAGAAACATATCTAATCTAGACCAGGAGTGGTGTCTTTCTGAGTATTAAGTAAAGTCTTTTTCTTTAGGGTGTTTCAATCTCCATATATCCATTAGGGCCAAGTCATCCAGCATTTCGAAGAATGTTTTTGGTAACTTGCCCTGTTTTTTCTTACTCTTAGTAGTTCTATCCAACTCTGGCTCTAAAACCCCATTCCAATCCCCAATAAGAACCCAATGCTCAAATTCTATTTCTATTAGCTGTTTCCTGAGGTTTCTAAAAAAAATTTGCTGATTGTCTAATGGGGCATATGCCCCGACCACCACTATGTTAATTTCTTGCATTTGGATTTGAATACCCAAAAGATGTCCCTCTTTATCTTTAAATAGTTCTTTTGAATGATATTTTTTATCCACATAAATTGCCACTCCTTTTTTCTTTTTTTCATTTCCATCAATATAAAGACTCCCTAGTTTTGGGTTTTTCAGTAATCTGGTATCTTTTTGTCTAACGTGGGTTTCTTGCAAACATATAATGTTTGCCTTTTGTTTTTCTAAATAATGGAAGACTTTCCTTCTTTTGAAAGGTGTATTAAGTCCCTTTACATTCCATGAAATAAGTTTTTCTTGCATATTTGGGGTATTTTGAAGATTTTATTTTGTATTTTTTCCTTTGTTTTCTCCTCCTCCTTTCCCCCCTTCCCCTCTCCCCTTTCCTTATTTCCTTTTAGTTTTTCTGTCTTTTTTTCTTTTTGCCCATTTGATTTTTTTCTCACTTATTTTTATCTTCCCCCTTTTTGTTTCTCCCTCCTTTTCCCTTCCCTCTCTTCTCAGCTGTATTCTACTTTTCAATTTTAATTATTTGTTTTTCTGTTTTTTAATCTTTTTCTAGATCTTCTTCTTGTTCTGATATTTCTCCTTCACTCTCTTCTTCTTTATCTCTTTCTTTTCTAATTTGTTCTACTCTGCTTTCCCTTGTATTTATCTTCCCTGCTTGATTTAGTCGTTCCTCTTCCTCTTCTTCTTCCTTTTTCTTTTTATTTTCTTTTCTTCTGTCTGTATCACTGTTATCTCTTATTGGGGATGAACATTCTAACTCTCTTCTATATCTCAGTAAGAAGTCATTTGCTTTGTCTACTGTGTTAAGTATATATCTCTGATGGTTGTACCTTACTGACAGTCCTTCCAATTTCTCCCATTTATATGGAATTCCTTTTCTTCTAAGGATTTGTGTTAGGAAATTGTAATCCTTTCTATTGTTTAAAACCTCTTGTGAGACATCACGAAATATTCTGATCTCTTTGTTATCAACCACTAATTTCTTCTTATAGCTTTGTTGTAGAAACAATTCTTTAACCCTTTCTCTGACAAAATAGACTACCACATCATGGGGGAGTTTCTCTCTTTTGCTGTCCTTGAGTTAATTCAATATATTTTATCTATTTCCAAATCTAGTTGATCAGGGTTCCATTCGATGAAATCTGCGATGGCTGGTGTTATTCTGTTATACAACTCTTCCTCTCTACTTTCCGTTAATCCTTGAAGTTTGATACATCTAGTTCTATTTCTGATTTCTCCTATCAAATTAGTTGTAGTCTCTTTTTCCATTGCTTGTTCTAATTTTGATGTTCTTTTTTCTAAAGAGCCCATTCTTGCTTGAAGTTCCTGTACATTCACTTTAATTTGATGGACATCATCTGTGACTTGGTCCAGTTTACGATTAATTACGTCCAGTTATTTCCTTAGTTCCGTTTTTATTTCATCCTTCATCTCCTTCATCTCTTTACTTATGTCCTTCCGCATCTTCCTTATCTCCTCCATAATATTACCATAAGATTCAGCATTTTTGTTTTATTGATCCACTGACTTCCTTCAAGCTTGTATATGCACTGTCTGTGCAGTTTATGCCATTGTTCTCCTAGTTATCATTAGTTCTCTTGTTATTATTATTCTATTAATTTTATTTTCTTCTTTCCTTATACCTCTTATAATTTAATATTCTCGGGTTTTTTGTTTATTTATTTTTTATTTTTAAGGGAATTCTATTCTTTTCACAATTGTTTTAATCTGTGTGTATTTTCATTATGTTTGATTTTAATTTTAACTCTATTATATTCCTAACTTTCCTCTTTTTTAAACAATTATTTTTATTGTGCTTCTTCCCCCTTTTCCCTTCTCCTTTTTTTCTCTGCTTCTCCTCAGAGCTCCCTCTTAAACTTTCCTTTACTGCTCTGTTCTTTACCTTATCTCTCTCTTTGTTCTTATTTTTCTTCCTCTTTTTAATCTTTATTTATTTATTTATTTAATTTAATTTAATTTAATTTTTTTTTTATTCTTCCCCTATGGCTACTTTCTTCTTGCTATTTTCTATTTTTTTCTCTTTTCTCTCTCCTCTCTGTTGTTTTTTTTTTTAAATTCAAATGTAGAGACTCAATCAGGAATCTTCTTTATTCTTCTTTATTTTATTGTTTATTGGTTTCCCCACCCCACCCCTTCTTAGAATTCTATAATATTCTCTCAATCCTTCTCCTAGCAGTTAATTTCAACTACCCTACAGTGGGTTTTTTTTAATGTATGTATATGCGTATATGTATGTATATGTATGTATATACATATAACTATCTGTTCAACCTTTTTTTGGTAGCTTTTGTGGTATTTTTATTCTAAATAATTTTTGTTTTTATTTTAAAATGTAGTTTGTATTTGATTTTTTTCCTATTTATCTAATTGTAAGTCCTTACTTTCTTTCTTTTTTCCCCTTTTCCCTTATGTCCAACTTGATTATACACCTCTGCTATTTCTCTTATCTTCCTTAGCCCTGCTTTCTTAGACCAGCTGGGGTTTTCCCCCATTTCCCCCCCCCCAAGGACAGATATCTTGTAGAGCCACCTGAAATGAACAGTTATAATTAAGTGGGAAAAATATAGAAAGCAGGAGAAAAGTAAAATGAAAGGAACTTCAAATCAGAAAAAATGTTTTACTGTTAAGGCTTAAATTAGAATACATTTAAACAACTCAGCAGATATACATATAATAGTATCCTTCTATTTTATGATATAATATCAGTTTTTTCCTCCCACTCCCTCTTCTTCCCCACTCCTTATATTGTCTTATTTAGCCCCCAGTTTAAAGGGGGGGGAGAGAAAGAAAAAAAAATGACTTGGATATAATAAAGTAATCAGATTACCAATTGTATTTACAATTTCATTTCTCCAACCATCTCCAACCCTATATCTTTCCCTCCTTGGATTTACCCACTTAATCAAACCATTCATGTTGACAACTACACACTCATATATTTAACTTTTACAATATTTTAGTTTGAACCAAATTTCCCTCCCCCCTTCTGGATGAAATTCCCCTCTTCTTAAGTGTCTGATGATAATATAATAGATATTCTTTCATTCTTTTAAAATTTCTTTTAGATTTCTGGTTTCAAATGTCCATTTACCGCTCCTTAGTTCTTTATTTCTAGTCCGTTGTTCTGCTCTGCAATCTCCTTTGACTTCTTTTGAACTCTTTTTGACTCCTTTTCTCTGTTCTCTCTCTCTCTCCCCCCACCTTCTATTTTCCAGGCTCCTGTTTACAATATTTGTCTTGCTGTCCCTTTTTCAGCTTTTAATACCGATTGTATTATCCAAGTCACTAATCGAAAGTAAGTTGTTATTTCCCCACTCACAAAGTTTACACAGTTTTCTGGTAGTCAGTAATATTATTTCAGTTTATAGTCTCTCTCTCTCTTTGTTTTGTTTTATTTCCCCTTGTATATTTAATTTGAAGTTCTCTCTCTCATTCAAGTTTTTCTCTAGAAATGTCAAATAGCAAACTCTAGAAATGTCAAATAGCAATAGCAAACTTCAAAACTCAATCAACATGTCCGGAGCTCTGCTCTAGTTCATCTATTTGCCTCTACAAAAGCAATATTCTCCACACCCAATGGGAAAGCTCCATTTCGTATCCCTTTTTTCTAGGTATTTTCTTATATTCCTTTCTTTTAATTTTAATTTGTCTGCTTTTTTAAAAAAGTGGTGGTGGCGCTTATGCCCTTTCAGGCACCAATCCGCGGCTGTGAGCTGCTCTTCCAACCCGCTTGGCGTCCTCCATGACTGTGGCTGTCATTGCCATTCTTGGCTTCTCCTTCTCTCCACATGATCACTTGGTGCCAGCACTAGGGTCCCTGATGAGCTCATCTGGACCCCCTTTACCAGGGGGTGCTTGTTCCTTCCCCAATGCCTCAGGAAGGTCTCTAAGTCTCTGAATTCATGATCATCCCACACCAGCTTCTTGTGGAATCAATCTCTCGCGTCGCCATTGCCACCGGAAGTCCAAGTGTATAATCTCTTGAAGGAGGAGTGGAGGAGAGGTGTGACAGAAAGGTAGCTGGTAAACAAACAAACAAACAAACTTTCAGAAAGTGATCCCTACCTTGGAGTCAAAATAGCCATCTAAGGGGAAGCAAACCAGCCTATAACAAAAGAGCTAGGTGTTAGGCAGAAAAAGCACTTGGCTGTGTGGCCATGAAGTGAGCAGTTCCCTTATGACAGAAGTCACAGGCATCCCTGGGCCAGATTAAAGTGAGAAATTGCTCACCTTCATAACAACAAAACAGTCTCACCATCAAAACAAATAACAGAAAGAACTGCTGTTTCAGTACCAGACTTCAGTGTGTCTCCCCGGACTTCAGTGTGTTCAGGTCTTTTAATTTCTGGATGGTCAGGTGCTCCTTATTATAAGGAATGTCCCTTATCTGAGAGCCAGAAAGCCTGTCCCTAATATAGCATCATGGTTTGAGTGCTGGACTTTCAGAAATTGATCCCTACCTTTGAGTCAAAATAGCCATCTAAGGGGAAGCAAACCAGCTCATCCCAAAGGAGCCAGGTGTTAGGCAGAAAACGCATGTGGCTGTGTGGCCACTCAAACCACTAGGACTCTGAAGACTAGGGTTCAATTCCCCATTCAGCCATGAAACCCACTGGGTGACCTCAGGGGAAGGCAATGGCAAACCTCCTCTAAACAAATCTTGCCAAGAAAACCCCATGATAGGCCTTAAGGTCACCATAAGTCAGGAAATGTATCACATAGCTAGATTACTTGCAATCACTACTTTCATTTGGTGTTTAGATAGAACACAAATATCTTAATAGCTACTCCCTAATTGTCACCTATGTATGTTGTGAATTTTGTCAGTCAGTCTTTTATTGCTATTTTGAAGACTTGGCCACATTAGTTGTCATGTACAGTTTTAATCTCGGTTTCATTGTCTCCTTATGCTCCTCTGCTGTTATCTGATTTTTTAAAAATTCCCAGCTGAGCCTCAAAAGTCCCTGGGAATCTTTGAACCAGATGCAGCCTGCCCTACCTCACAGGGTTGCTGTCAAGAGAAAAACCACATATTCTGCCTTGAGTTCATTGAAGAGAGAAGAAGATATAAAGGGAACAAACAGATTTTAAAAAATTAACTAAACAGTCCACAATGTGCTGCAGTTAAGCAACTTTTAAGAGACACCAAATCTGGTACTGTGCGTCGGTTTTTCAGCATGGATCATCACATCAGATCTTGAGAAGAAATAACCCTCCAGTAACCTGAGGCTCTTCCAGCTTCCTATTATTTTGACTTGTTGGTTTAGGGATTCTAGGAGTCGTATTCCAAAGAGGTAACTTCCCCAAGCCCTGAACTGTTTAGTTGTATGACTGCTGCTATAATTGGCAACACCACTCTTGGTATTCCTTGCCTAAGGAACTCATGGGGTTGCCATACGTTGACAGGCAATTTGAAGACACATACACACAAACACATGATGATGCTGGCATTTGGAAGATTTCCCCCCCCCCCTCCTGATATAGAAAAGCAGCTGGCATCCTTAGCATGGCTCTCTGTTCTGGGTGCGATCAGATAGCTTGAGAACCTGAGGTAATAGGTCAAAGGTGGAAGGCTTTTTTTAAATCCTTTTGCTCCAGCCAGATAGTTTTACTTGCTAAATTAAGCCCAGATCCTTCAGCAGCCTTTCCTGAAAGAGCTAGGGTTGCTGCTGCCCTGGTGAATAAACAGGCCTCTGTAAAGCAGGAGTGCCTGGTGTGGAATTCACTGTCAAGTTCATTGTAAAAGGACTGAAGTAGACCTCATATATAAGAACAGTTTCTTGGCAATTGCTTGATGCAAAGAAATGCATATTGGAGCATCTTGCTCATCCAGAACTTGGGAAAGTTAAGGCTTCGGACAACAACTCCTAGACTCTTCCAGATGAGAGATTTTGGGAGTTGTGGTCCAGAAAATAGCAGGAGCTGGTGGCATCCCTGCCAGTGGGTGAAGGATCTGCTCTGGCTTTTTGTGCAAGGGAAAAGAAACTCCTCCAAGCTCTAAAATCAACCACACGTTCAAGAACAATATCTTGCCCTTCAGGTGGCTTGTGTCCTGCAGACAATAGTGTTTTTGTTACCCAGCATCATGAGCCAAAATGTGTCAATTCTTGATGTCACAGTAGCATATCTTCCAACTTTCCCAGTTTGGCAGGGACAATTCTGTTTAATTGTGTCATATAACTTTTTCAGCTACTTTAAAGATTGCCTCAGTTACTATCTCCTCTTCCCACATTCTCCTTTTCCCCTTCAGCTTAGGAGTTTGTCACATGGAGGCAAAGTCTCCAAATCCCATGCAGAAATGGGATTTAAAACTCCAGGAAAAAAACACAAAAGCAGGTTGATTTTCAGACAATGAGCAATAACGTGACATTAACCCGGACAGAAAGGCAACAAAACGCACTTCTTTTTACTTTCGGAAAATCCTAAAAGTAAAAACAAGCATGTTTTGTCACCTTTCTGTCTGGTTTAACGTGACATTATTGCTCATTAACCCCAATGTCATCTGAAAAGCAATCTGCTTTTGCTTTTTTCCCCCCACTTTCTGTGTGGATTAGTCTCAGACGTTGCCTGAAAAACAATCTGCTTTTGTGGATTTTTTTTTAGTTTAAATTCCATTTTTGCATGGGAACCCACACGTGTGATAAACTCCTTACTTCAGTTGCTGCAAACTGAGTTCAAAGAGCAAAAGTAGTTTGCACTCAGTTAACCCAGCAGAAAGGAGAGGAGCAGAGAGGGCAGAATTTTGCCCTTCCCAGTAGGCTCAGACCAAAGCAAACTGTTGCAGAATCTTCTAGCTTGTGTGCTTTTCCTCATTAATAACTTTTGCTGTCTTGACCACCCTCTGATGTTGCTTGGCCATATATGCCCCCATTTTTGTCTGCAAAAGGTTGATGGGTATGCAGAAGTCCATACCCCTGAACTTGCGGTGAGGATCATTACCCAGCTTTCTATTGGCCTTTGCGTTAGGAGATTATCGCAGCACTAATTAAAGCGGCTTACCTGAGCTGGCTTAAAATTTAAAACGGGTGGCATCCTGATGTTATCACAAGAATTTAGCTGCCAAAATTGCCACCCGGGTGCAGCCCAGGTCCATCCTTGCTCCCAGGGCTGCTCAGCGTGGCTTTTTTCAAAGCCGGGAGTTTTTCCAGCTTAAGGAAATGGCTGCCAGAGCACCCCTGGGAGCGGGAACAGACCCATGCTGCACCCAGACAGCAATTTTGGTGGTTAAATCCTTGTGATAATCAGAGTGATTGGTATGGAAAGCTGGAATTATGCGAGAAACAAGACAAAGAAATTCACAAAATCTCAAGACTTAAAAGAGAACTACTTCAAAATGGAGCACAGATGGTATCTAACACTGAGCAAAGTTGCTAAAATCTATAAAACAAACTCTAGTGAGTGTTGGAAATGTAAAGAGAAAGGAGGACCCTGGTTCTATATGTAGTGGAGGTGTCCGAAATTGAAGGTATATTGGAAAAAGATTCATATTACAATTGCAAAGATCTTGAAAGTTAATTATGACCTGAGGCCAGAGATCTACCTATTGAATATGCTCAGTGAAATCCCATCACAAATAGAGAGAAAGCATTGGCGAGTCCTACTTTACATGATAACAGTTGCAAGGATTCTTGTGGCACAGAGATGGAAACAAAAGGCGCTACTGACAATTGATGAATGGCTAATGAAGCTAGCAGAAATGAAGGAAATTGACATTTTAACAGCCCAGTTGAATCCGAGAGATGCAGAGATCATGGAGCTAGAGTGGTTCCCTATAATCGAATTTTGCAATAGCAGGTGGAGTTACGATACAAGTATCAAAAAGTGAGGAATTGTGAAGTATAAGGAATATTTAGTCAGGAGGGAAAATTTGAGAAAAGGAATGATAAACCCTGTGAGTATAGTGTGGATAAGTGAAAAGTAGTGAGTAACAATAAGACGGAGGAAAAATATGTGTGATCAAAAGTGAATTACCCAGGAGATACTTAGGAGGTATTAATTTATATAATTATAAAATTGTGATTTGATTGTGATTTGGAGACTAACGCCATAGAATCAAATTTTATAAAAAATAAAGTTATAACATCAGGATGCTACACATTTAAAATTTTAAGCCAGCTCAGGTAATCCACTTTAATTAGTGCTACGATAATCTCTTTACCCAACTTTAATAGTAAGGGAAGAGTGGACATAAGAGGAAAAGAGAGAGGTATAGGAACTGAGAAACCAGTTGAGAATCCCTTGCACCCTGGGCTTCATTCTTTATTAGTTCAGGGTCTGGTATACCTTGCTTATACCACAAGAGAGACAAGATGGAAGCACTGGTTGTCTTGTGAAAGGTGGCCAAGTATAGGCAAGTATCTGACATTGCCACTAACCTTGTACATGAGTTTATTTAAAAGTACAGTGTGTCAGGATACACTCTGCCCATATAAAATTCATTATGTTGCTATGGAAAAAATGACCAATTTGACCTTTACTTTAAGAGGAAGAATTCTGGTATAATCTCATACATCATTGACAAAAAAAAAAATCATGGACTTGCCAAGATTATTGTGTGCATTTAAAAGCATGGCTTTGTTTGTTTATATCATTAATGTCCCACTCTGCAGTTGGAAAGATTCTCATTAATAGCTTAAGCCAGAGGCCGGCAACCTATGGCCCCCGGGCCGGTTCCGGCCCAGGTCACCGGACTTACCGGCCCAGGTCGATCCCTGCCGCCGCCACCACCGCCTCGGCACGTTTTCTCCTCCATGCGGCCGCAACGTGTTTGCGCATGTGCAGGAGTACTGTGCATGTGCAAACAAGTCGCGACCGCCATTTTGGAAAACAAAATGGTGGTTGCGACTCGTTTGTGCATGCGCAGTACTCCTGCGCATGTGCAAACAAATCACAGTCACCATTTTGATTTTCAAAATTGTGGCCGCGGCATGTGCTGCGGCAGCTGTGGCCACACATGTGGCGGCAGCCGTGGCAGCGTGCATGGGGGGATCGTGAGTGGCGGCAGAAGGTGCGCACGGGTGCGGCGGTGAAGGGCGCGCCGCCATTCCCCCCCCCCTCAGCCCAGCGGAGACCTGAACTTCGGGGGACCAGCCCAGGTCTCCAAAAGGTTGCCTACTCCTGGCTTAAACAAAGCTTGGAGAAGTTTTTTTTTCAAACTACAGGTCCCCGAATCTTCCTGATAGCATGTCCAGTGCCCACGTTAGTTTGGAGATTCTGGCAAAAATGTAACTTTTTCAAGATCTGAGCTTGCATATTAATAAGTAAGACAGACTCTGTTCTAAGGTTTATGAACTTGATAGACACAACACAAAAGGAAAAGGAATGAGGAGGGGAAAGGAAAGCAAAAACAACAAAGCATATGTGCAATGTGGTCTGCTATATGTTTTACATTTTTAATCTTTTACTGACGTTATGTTGTAAACATGCTTTAAGTGCTTTAAACTCCTTTAGCCAAGTTTTGAAAATAATAGTGATATTTAATTCTCTTTTAACTTTTTCTATCTTTGTTTTTTAAACTATGGTAAGCTGCCTTAAGTCCCATTTGGGAGAAAGGCGATATAAGTGCAATACATACATATGTAGATATATATCCTCTTCTACACTACCATTAAATGGACAAGAGCCTGACAATCTTAATCGAAATAGATAAAAGTGCAATTTATATATTACTTTACTGTCTAGTTACTGGTTCAAAGATACACCATGCTGGAAATATCTGGATATTTGTATCATGGGACCTTGGCTGGATCACATGCATAATTTCTATGGTGGTATTGGCCTCCTCAAATAACTGTTGCATTAGAAGCCAATTGCTGTGATTCAGTTGATACCCATTATTATGTATTTATTACATTTTTTCATTGCTCTTCCAGGAATCAAGGACAACATTCTGGGTTCTTCTGCCAACATTTGCTTGTGGTTATATCCCTTCTGCTCACAGTTTGTTGGACCCAACCCAATAACAATGATGAATGATAATGTCTACTTTACTGGACCACCCCAGGCGACATAATAGATTCTGTATTACACGTGCACCATTGTTGTTGTTTTTGGAATCATAGGGTGTACAAAACAGCTGCTTTTTTGGAAGCCTTTCATTTTCCTAAGGCCCAACGGTCCTATGTTAAACATTAACAGCTGTGAAGTGAAGTTCAACAGGCTGGCAGGATGAATCAGCATTTGCTGTAGATACAGAAAAGAGGTCAAAGTCTCCAAAAAAGAAGGCAAGTTTGTGGAAAATGAGATCAGCAGAGCTTGACTGGTGAGTTAATAGGCTGATCTTTGGCTTTGGAGGAAAGGTGTTTAATAAACATATTTATGGCTCAGCTATGTAGCAACTGAGCAGTTTTTGCTCATAAAGCAGCTTCATCCACTTTGTCTGGATGTGGAAAGATTGTGTGAGAAACAAATCATTGTGTTATCAGGGTTGATAAATTCTGTGTAAGCACACTCAGCTGCATGCCAGTTATAGTGAAGGCTTATGGGCACTTCTGGATAGTAACTACTGTATAAAAGGTATAGGATATGGGAGGTAGGAACCATTGCTTTTATGACTGCAGTCTGGATACACGCAGCCTGCATGGTGTCATAGCACCAAGCTACACCCATCATGCTAATCTAAAATTTGGCATGCTAGTTCTTTGGACTGCAACTCCCAGAATGGCCTGGCCAGTATAGAGTGCAAAAAAGGGGCATCTTTTGGGGTAGTTACAATATTGTAAATTGAATTCTGAGTGTGGAGGAACCAACTGTGTTGCTGCACAGTGGTTGTATTCACAGGAGGGAAGTGCAAACATGGCTGCACCACTGTGCAAGTGGTGCAAAAATTGTGGCAGTGGGGGTGATGCATAACAGCATGGCACTTTAGGTAGCAGGTTGCCATTATGCAACTACACAGCTGAGAGAGGGAATTCATGGGGGGAAATGACCCCCAATGGGGCAATGTGGAGGGATGCAGTGGCTCAAGTGGTTAAGACACTGAATCTGTTTATTGTAAGATCAGCAGGTTGGCAGTTCAAGACCCAGGTGCTGCATGATGGGGTGAGCTCCCATCACTAGTCCCAGCTTCTGCCAGCTTAGCAATTCAAAAGCATGCAAATGCAAGTAGATAAATAGGTACCACTTTGATGGGAAGGTAAACAGTGTTCTGTGCAATCATGCTGGCCGCATGATCACAGAGTAGTCTCTGACAATGCTGGCTCATGGGCTTAGTAACTGAGATGAGCACCAACCCCGACAGTTGGACACAACTTGACAACCTTGTCAACAGGGAATACCTTTACCTTTTAGGGCAATATGGCACCCTTCGTTTTGGCACTCTGCTACCTTGTGAGGTGCCCTGTTGCACAAGGGGAGACCCTGTTGTGCAATAGGATACTTTGTTCAGTGCCCTGTTGTGTGTTGTCACAATACTCTAGTATGGTTTCATTTTGTGATGAACATAGCTCCATCATCCTAAAGTTTCACATTGTAGCTTATGATACAGAATCTCAGTCAATATTTTCAAGTTCCCATCACTCACACAGTGCAAGATGTTTCCTCAAAGAATAGCCAGCATGGACCTTGGAGTGTGTATGATGATGACCCTGATTAGGAAACATTATTGTTCATTCCTGCTGCTACTCCTTTTCTTTAGGAGGCCACTGTCTCTCATTTTTTTTCTGCCTCTGAAAATGGTAGTGAGTTTATCACATGGGGAAAATCCAGTACAGAAATGGGATTTAAAAGGTGGGGAAAACCTGCAAAAGTGGGTAGATTTCCACACACATCAATGTTAAAGTGTGCTTAAATTGAACGGAAAGTAGTCAAAAGCCGCTTCTTTCTACTTTTGGGATTTTCTGAAAGTAAAAAGAAGCTGCTTTTGACTACTTTCTGTTTGGGTTAAGCAAACTTTAACATCACCATTGTGTGAAAATCTACCCACTTTTGCGGAGTTTTTTTTTTCCTATTTAAAACTCTGTTTCTGCATGGGATTTCCCCCATGTGATAAACTCCCTACAGATGTTACCAGCAGCCCAACATCATTTCAACTGTTGTTCCACAGTATCCTGCTCTGGGTTTTGGAAAACAGTGCTCTGTAACCAGTCACAGCAATGGGATAGGAAGACTAGGATATCTAGGGGTAGCCGTGTTGGCCACACAGCAAATCCAAAAACATCCAAACAATCATAATTTTATTGGGCCAACCAAAATGCACAACTACATGTTGCAAGCTTTTGAAGTCACACTGCCTTCTTCATCAGGCAAACAGGAGAAACAAATTGAAGATCTTAGTCTTAGGCTTGCATTTTCTGTTTCTGATCTCAGTTCAGATGTTAGGGGAGGACTATCTTCAGGCTGGCTCCTTCCCCTTTGGCCATGCGATCACTGGAAAATTTTGCAAGCCAAGGAAATTTAATGTCCATTTGCAACCCAAAGAAAATGTTTCCTAGGAATCCAGCATGTCTTTTTCCTTTGCGAAGCCTCAGGCTCCTATGCAGGTAGACTAGGATAGTCCCTGGTGTTTTCCCCTCTTGTTGTTTCTAATTTTATGTGTAAGCTACAATGCTTAAGCTTTACTTACTTCCCTTTTCCCTGAGGTCATTTCAGGGGTGGAAACATAATCTTCCTGCACCCTGATCACCAGTTGAACAGATCTCCATCTTTCGGTGTGGCTGCTACCTGGTGACATAGATTGGGGGAGAGGAGTCAGGCTAGGAGATATTACTTAATTACACATATGTAATTAAGGGGGGATGCAGACAGGCGGCCATGGGCCACCCTTAAAAGCGGAGGATTGGGGCCGAGGCTGCCCCATACCTTCACTCCTGGACTGTTACAATGGAATTCTTTATCACCTACAGCCCAAAATTCACCAGCTTACTCCTGATTGGCTGTTGCTAGCTTGGCATAATTCTGACTGCTCTACACACCATCTGACAGCCACAGCACAATCTGGCATAAACATCGCGTAAGGAGGTACTGGATATGTCCTTATGCAATGTCAAAAAAATAATTACTTTTTTTCAATAAAAAGCAAAGGATATAATTTGTTTCCTTCTTGCCATTGTTCATTTGGAGATAGCACAGAAATGGAAGACTGGCTGCTTGCTCATGGAAAACTGATGGCAGAGGGTCTGGAACACCTTGTAATGGAAAAGCTATCAAACAGGATTAACAGGTCTGCTTCATGTCATACTCCATTTGAGGAGATTTTTTCCCCTTTTTGACTTTTGGTAATTCTTCAGAACATCCTCCTCTGCCACCATGTCAACATTTGAAGGATTTTTTTTAATTTATTTTTGCAGCAAGTAATATACAAAGTAGTATAATACAAAATAATCATCAAATTTTGTTTTCCAGGTATACATATTTACAATTGACATCCCATGTTCATCCAGTTTGTATATACCTTTGTCATTTAAATCTTATTTTCTTCAATTCAAAAGCAATGTTTTTAACAATTCTTCTGTGTATTAAAGTAAAACTTAATTTTTTTAACCACTCTATCTTAATTCATACAATTAGCATCTTGATAAATTTAAGTTTACCTTCTCACTGTACAGTAATATTGAAGCCCAGTCCTATTCTACTTTGTGTACATTTTGTCTTTTTAATCTAGCAGTTAACATAGCCATACTCATCATATCAACTAATTTCCAGAATCATCTATTGCTTTCCATTTTTTTCCAGAATCAATCTCACCTCCGTGATCATGTATAACAATAATCTGCTACATTTCTGCTCAATTTCTTTTGGTACCTTATTGAGTATATTTAATAAAAACAGTTCTGGTATTTAATAAATATAGTTCTAGTGACAACATTTGAAGTTATGGAATGATGTTGTTTCCTGATCTGACCCATTCGCTCCAAGACATAACTGTGGTCAGGAATTTTTAAATTTCCTCAGCGAATTAACTACCTCCATAACAGTATCAACCTGATAGTTTTATATTATGCCTAAGCTAATGTTATATTGTAACTTTTCAATTTTATTATTATTATTATTATTATTATTTGTATTCTGTTTTAAGAAAATATTTTTTAAAGTACCGTAAAATAGAAATTACACTATCATTGTCATCCTGGTCATCACCATCATAACCTGGAATATTGTGTCCAGTTCTGGGCACCACAATTCAAAAAGGATGTTGAGGAGTTGGAGCATGTCCAAAGGAGGGTGACTAAAATGGTGGGAGCCATGCCCTATGAGCAACAACTTAGGGAACTGGGTATGTTTAGCCTGGGGAAGAGACGGTTAAGAGGGGATATGATAGCCCTGTTTAAGTATTTGAAGGGATGTCGTACTGAGGATAGAGCAAGCTTGTTTTCTGCTGCTCCAGAAAATAGGGCATGGAACAATGGATGCAAACTACAGGAAAAGAGATTCCACCTGAACATTAGGAACAACTTCCTGACAGTAAGAGCTGTTTGACAGTGGAGCATACTCCCTCAGAGAATAGTGGAGTCTCTTTCTTTGGAGGTTTTTAAATAGAGGATGGATCTGTCAGGTATGCTTTGATTGGGAGTTCCTGCATGGCAGGGGGGTTGGACTGCATGGCCCTTGTGGTCTCTTCCAACTCTAGGATTCTATGATTCTATAATCTGTCCTACCATTTTCCTAGTCTTGGGACCCATGGTGCTTTACAAAAGTTAAAACAGGGTTCTTCTAGATCAGTGATTCCCAAGCTCTGGCCTTCGAGGTGTTTTGGACTTCAGCTCCCAGAAGCCTCATCTATTTTGTCCAATGGTATGGGATTCTGGGAGCTGAAGTCCAAAACACATGGAAGGCCAGAGTTTGGGAATCACTGTTCTAGATTAATATAAAGAAGAAAAGGTTCTCACAACAGCTCCACACTTTTTGCCATTTGGTGTCTCTGCATCCATTCTGCATTTAATTAAACTATCAGTTGAATTAAAGGCAATTAAAACATGCCCATTAAAAAGAATATTTGCTTAGAGGCACTTTCTCCATGAGTCTTCAGAGGCCTGCTAAAACAAAAGAAAACTAAAAAGGTTTCATCAGTTTATGGAATAATAACTTGGGCATCAGTCTAGCCTCTCTTGGAAGAGCATTCCAGACCTTGGCATCGTTGCCAAGAAGGCCTTCTCCCATGTTCACCCCAGATGTACTGGAACAGAGAGAAGATCATACCTTCCAACAGTCCCAATTTGGCAAAGACAGTTCTAATTAATCACCTGTCATCCTACTTTTTCAGGTACTTTAAAATATCCCAGTTACTTTTCCCTCCTCACACCTTCTCCCTTTTTCTTCAGCTTGCTTCCATTTGTGCAAATTGATTTCAAAGTTCAGAAGTACTTTGCATTCAGTGATCTCAGTGGGCAGAGAAGAGAGGAGTGAGCATAATCTTGCTCTTCCCAATAGGCTCAGGCAAAAACAAAATGCTGCAGTTTCTAATAGCTTGTGTAGTCTTCCCTATTTATAACTTTTAGCATCTTGACCACAATGTAATGCTTGGCCACACGTCCCAATTTTCATCTATGAAATGTTAGATGGTATGAAAGAACTTAGAAATGTAAGATGTGTAACTAGTATAAAGCCCAAAAGCGATACCAGCTACCTTGATACCTAAGCAGGAGAGGATCAGGGAGTGGAGTTTCTGGGCAGGGAGCACTTCAGCAGGGAGGAATGGTGGAAGCCACAGCAGAAAGAAAATAGTGGTGGCCAAGGCCAATGGTGTTCCATGTTAGTCAATTTGTGAACAGAAACACATCAAGATGGATAAAATAGAACATAATCCTAACTAACTAGGCTGAAAAAGCTGGGAGTCATGCTTGTCCCCTATTCTTGCAATCAAAGTCAAGATTTCTTCTTCTTCTTCTTAGGAGAAAATCAAGAGAGACCAAGAAGAAGCAGGAAAATGATACCAGCAACTCTAAGGACCTTATCACACGGGGCCCAACGCAGACAGAACCCAAA
>CM034709.1:10022144-10040955 GCA_020142125.1 Phrynosoma platyrhinos | reverse complement strand
AAAAAAAAAAAAAAAAAAAAAATGGGAATATGCCCAATTCCAGTTTGACCTTGACAAGCAGGCATGACTTTATAAAATATAAGTTAGGCGTGCATTCAGACATTTTTGGATGATTTTCTTATAGGGATAGGCAAAGTGCAAGCCATTGGCCACATGAAAACACAGCCCTCCCAGTGTTCCCCTCCACATTGAAACACCACCACCCCCCTCATTGTCCAGCCCCATTTTCATAGGCAACCTGGTGTGGAGTCCCACACACTAGATTCTGCACAAACATATCACCTTCTCCAGGGAATCCTTCTCTTTCCATTTAGAGCCATTGGCAATTGTGCCCACTGGGAACTGGCAGGCCCATGTGTCAGTTACATAGCCACTTTGTCCATTCTTTAGAGCAGTGTTTGAAATTTCGATGCACTAATCATCATAATCATAAAAGTTGGAGGAGAAGAACAAGGCATACAAAGCATGGCAAGAAGTGAAAAGGAGTACAGTGGGCCCTTGATATCTGCTGGGGTTTGGTTCCAGGACCCCCTGTGTATACCAAAATCCATGGATGTGCAAGTCCCATTAAATGCAGTGGCATAGTAAAATAGTGTCCCTTATATAAAATGGGGAAAAAATGATTTTGCCATTTTATATAAAGGACATCATTTTACTATATATAATATATGGAATGCAGTGGCTCAAGGGGTTAAGATGCTGACTCTGTTGATTGCAAGATTCACAGGTTGGCATTTCGAGGCCTGGGTGCTGCATGATGGGGTGAGCTCCCTTCACTAGTCCTGGCTTCTGCCAACCTAGCAGTTCGAAAGCATGCAAATACAAGTAGATAGATAAGTACCACTTCAGTGGGGAGGTAAACAATGTTGGCTTAGTAACAAAGATTAGCACCAACCCCTACAGTTGGACACGACTTGACAACCTTGTCAACGGGGAATACCTTTACACTCTCTGTCACACGCACATATATGGCTGGCTTGCTGCCAAACATAAGGCAAACAAAAATAATGACCACAGAGGACGTATATAAATCCAAACTAGACAATGAGGAAATCAAAATAAAGATTTCTCCTACCTTGGATCAAACATTGTTCAGAATAGAGACTGCAGTCAAGAGATAAGTAGAAGACTAGGAATGGGAAGAGGAGCCATGAAAATGCTAGAAAAGATCCTAAAGAGTAACGATACACACCTTTACATAAAGAGTAAAGAGCATGAAAGTTAGAATCATCCAATCCACTGTATTCCCCATTTCCATGTAGAGATGTGACAGCTGGGCAGTTAAGAAAGAACATAGGAGAAAAACCAACACATTTGAGATAATGTGATGCTGGAGAAGAGTGCTGAGGATACTTGAACAGCCAAAAAGACAAAATTGAAGCCAAGATGATGAAATTGAGGGAGTCGTACTTTGGCCACATCATGAGAAGGCAAGACTCATTAGAAAAGACAATAATGCTGGGAAGGTTGAGGGTAGCAGAGAGGAAAACCACACACCAGATGGATAGACTCAGGCCAGTCAGAGGCATACGTCTGCAAAACTTAAGCAGAGCAATGGAAGACAGGGAGCCTTGGAGATATCTCATCCATAGGGTCACCATGAGTTGAGGTCTAGGGCAGTTAAGAACAACAAATAATTGTATTGTTATGGGATGAAACTTGGTCAATATTACTCCTCAGAATATCTTCCAGTGCTGTTATACAGATTTCTTTCTGTCATTAAAGCTATCTGTGTGAGCATTGATTGGAAAAAAGTCACTGTTCTGGCCTTACCATTGCCACAATCCCATAGTCACTGTGCCCAATGACTGTGTAATCCAAGTTGTCATGGGGGTATGTGAGTAAATAAACTGTACTGCATGTCACAAAACATCAAAAGTCTCCCATGACTTGAGTCCACTGATTCATATCTCAAAGCAGAAATAGGTAACTACAACACTCCTGAAAGATGCCCATCTAACATCTGTTTAAAAACCTCCAGAGAAGGAGAGTCCATTATCCCAAGGCAGTCTATTCCACTGTCAAAGAGCTCTTACAGCAAAGAAGTTCTTCCTGATATTCAGGCAGAATCTCTTTTCTTATCATTTGAATCCATTGTTTCATGTTCTAGTAGCTGGAGCAGCCGAGAACAAGCTTGCTCAGTTCCTTCAATGGAAACTGAACCCAGGTAAACCCTGTACGCCTACAATTTCTCACTTCTCAAATATGACATACAAAAGCAGATAGATAGATAGATAGATATAGATATAGATGTCATTTTTCTAGGAAGCCTAAAAAGGAATTCCCACCTCCCCAAAAGAAGACCAGAGACATTGGGAAACTCCACCATTTACAGAATTATATGAAATAAATATTTAGGGAAATTTCCAGAACTACAGAAGTACAAAAATTCTTAGGGGAAATACTTAGATAAAAATCTGCCAAACACGCACACACAAACACAAGGGAAAAACCTGCTCATTGGACTCAAAATATTTGCTGATTGTGGAAGAAGAACAGAAAATGGGGGGAAGAATGGAATGGAGGGTCAAAAAAAAAAAAGGTCATGGCTTGCAATGCCTCTCACTATTCAAATTCCAGACTCTAAATACTCATTCTTATTTATTCCTAAACTACCCATAATTCTATGGTAGGGACAGCCAACACTTGACTCACCAAAGTAGCATATCACATCTATTGGTGACCAAGGACAATACTACATGAGGCTTTAAAACCGTCATTACAGTGGGAAAGAAGCAGCTTTGGCAATACTCCTTACACCACAATGCCTCCGACCCATAGCTGTCCTGTCCCTGACCCATCCCTTTTCACTGATGGCGGAAACCCACGAGTGAACTGGCAATCACACAAAGCCGCAGGTGTGAAATGTCATTTCTGGGGCAGTTGCACGATTGCTGGTCAAATGGTGTCAGTGTCCCCTCCTTCACCCGTCCCCGCTCTCAAGCATCCTGATTATCTTTCTTTCTTTCTTTCTTTCTTTTTTACATTTTAAAGAGTTCAGTTGCAGCAGCAGAGCTTTGGAATTGTGCGGGGGGGGGGGGATGTGTGTGTGGCTGAACAACAAAACCAAACCCTAAAGGCATTCTGGGTAGGGCATGAGGTAGGAAGGCAGGGTGAAGGGAGACAGTGGTGGGTGATGCCTGGTGCAGGGGGGGCTTCCGGGGACAGCATGCGCTCCCTCCCCCTGCCTCCCTACCTTATCCCAGCATGCCATTAGGGTTTGGTTTTGTTGTATGTGTCCCCCCTGCACACATTTTGTTTTGTTGTTCCCCACACCCCACTTGCAGGGGTGGGACCATGCAGGGGGATGGCGTGGAGGTGTGGGAGCACACATTGGGGACCACCAGGACAGCGCAGGGGGGTGGAAACGCACGGGGACAGTGCAGGGAAGGGCCCATTGGGTGTCACACACCCCTTCTGGGGTGCCACCTGGTGTGGGCCGCACCATCGCATTCCCCCTAGTGACGCCACTGAAGGGAGAGTCAGGAATAGAGCGCAATGGGGGTACCAGCCCTGGTTGCACAATTGAGAGAGCTGCCTAGGTGACGGCTGCCTTGAAAGCAATATGTCCCCGTTTTATTTTTTACTAGCGTGACTGCTGCGAGAACAGAACTTGTGCCCAAGAATCCCAAGAGTACCAATCCATGCTAAAGCAGTCAATTGCATGACATACCTTATGGACACTTGGGCAAATTTCAAAGCAAATGATTTTATCTTGGAATGGCAGAAAATATAAATGATACAGTGAGGTGTCTAAATTTGGTCCCTTGACGCCCATGACTAACATTTTTGTCACCTGAGGAATGATGACTTGCTTGCGATTGATGTGCAAAAGACATTTGGGGTAGGAAAAGTCTGTTTAAAGTACATAGGCTTAAAAGGAACAGCCCAGTTTGCATGCTTCCACATCTCCAGGATCTCTGTGCTTGCTCTGATGAAGCATATATGAACACTGATATGACATGAGAAGAGCAGCTGTTTTTCTGTGTAAGGAGGACAGGAAAACCATGATGATTTCCATATTTGTGGGGATGGTAGCTGAGGGAAGAAAATAGCTGGTAAAATAGCCAGTGCACTGCATGAAGAAGGCTACAAGTTTCAGGGTCCTTTCACACTACACAATAATAGCAATATGACCCCAGCTTAACTGCCATGATTCCATCCTGTGGAGTCCGGAGGTTGGTAGTTTGGTGAGGTACTAGAGCTCTCTCACCAAGAATCCCAAATACCCCTCCCTAAACATCAAATCCCACGATTCCATAGGATGATCCCCCCCCCCCCCGTGCCCTCCGTTCAGCGGGGAAGAATCTGCTTCAACAACCAAAGGTGAAACTTATGCAGACTTCCCAGAGGGCATTTTCTGCTACTGCCCCTAAACTGTGGAATGGCCTGCCGGATCAGATCCGTCTTGAAACGTCACTCATTGCTTTTAAGAAAGCAGTCAAGATGGACCTCTTCCGGCAGGCCTTCCCAGAATAAGCCTTTTGCAGGGATGTATATTTGGATCCACTTTACCCCTAGTCTCTCCACCGAGTGTGGCATTCTGTTGTTGGTGCTATTATTTAATTTATGTTAGTTATATGCTCTATTTTTAACTTTATCATGTTTAATACTGTTTTAAGGGGCGCGGGCAGCGGGGGGAGGGTGAGGGAATTTGGAATGTTTTAACTGCTGTATTTTAATTTGTTGTGAGCCGCCCCGATTGCTGTGCAGAGGGGCGGGATACAAATAAAATTTATTATTATTATTATTATTATTATTATTATAAGGTCCCAAATCTCCAGAACATTTGGTCCAAAAGTAACAGATGAGCATCAGTAAGGCCTCTGCCAGCTGGAGTAGACAACATGGAACCTGATGAATAAAGAGTCTAAAAGAGTATGAAGAAGTTTCCTACATTCAGCAATGGTCCAACCTCTCCTAACCTGTCTAATCCAAGTATATTTTAAAGACAAACAACCATACAAAGCCAAAAGAGTAGGAAGCTTTGACACTGAGCACTAACAGCAAGCACCTGGATAGTAGGCTGAGAAGCTGGCACATAAGTCACCTGTTCACAGCTTTCTCCGCTAAGCTGAGATGCTCTCCAATTTTTATTCCAACTCAAATAATAAAGATTGTCTTCTAAATGTGCATCTCTTCCTGGAAATTGGTGGCTGCAAATGTTATGCAATTTGTGGTTTCCATTTCAGGGTAAGAAAAAAAAAGAGAAGGCTTGTTTGATACATTTTAGTGTGAATCGATTAACACACTTCACATCTCCTATTCCATCCTGGGGTTTTTGACTTCTATTCTGCTGTCCTGTGAAACACTCCCTCTTCCCCTTGGAAAGGAGAGAAACAAGGGCAGCATCCACACTGCAGAAATAATCCGGTTTGACACTGCTTTAACAGCCATGGCTACATGCAATGAAATTCTGGAAATTGTAGTTGGTTGTAGTCAAACCAGATTATTTCTGCAGTGTGGATTCAGCCAAGACGACAGAAACCCTTTCCTTCCCAGCTGAGACCAAGATGACTCCATCCAGATGGAGCATATTTCAATCCATTGGCAGCCAATGGCCATGCCCTCTGTGAGTGACATGTCAAGGATAGCATCTCTCAACCATGGACCTCCAGCAAGGCTTGATTGGACATGGATGGGATTTTTAACTTCCCTTCCAACAAGAAGGTTTGAAAAAACTCTTAAGCTGAACATACTGAATGAACTGGCTAATATGTTTAGTTTTTTTGTGGGTTTTTCGGGCTATGTTCTAGAAGAGTTTCTTTCTGATGTTTTGCCAGCATCTGTGGCTGGCATCTTCATCTTTCTCTGAAGATGCAAGCCACAGATGCTGGCGAAACATCAGAAACTCTTCTAGAACATGGCCACACAGCCCGAAAAACCCACAAAAAAATATGGATGCCAGCCATGAAAACCTACGACTTCAAACTGGCTATGTCTTTTTCTTCCCTTGCTTTACACATTTTTTTCATACTTAAAGTATCAGGAAAAAGGTTGCCTGATTATTCCTGTGAGGTCAATGAAGTGAACCAACATCAGGAATTCTGAAGAGTTTGGGAAATAAATAGATATTCTGCAGGAGGCAAACTGATGACTAAACAAGACACAGGAGATAGCATATTGCTTTTTATTAGTGCTCAGAAGATAAGATGTTCATACAACAGAAGGATGGTGTTGAAGGAAGACATGCAACCCGTCACATAAACAATCAACAAAAGCACATTTGTAGTAGACTCCTATGCATGTCTACTGAAAAGTGAATCCCACTGAGTACAATGTGGCCTACTCCTAGGGGAGTGGGTATAGGAGTCAGTTCGGCCTTATGCTGTAATGCACTAGACACAGAATATAGAATATAGAGCTGGAAGAGGCCTCAAAGGCCATCCAGTCCAATCTCCTGCCATGCAGGAACACAGAATCAAAGCACTCCCAACAGATGACCATCCAGCCACTGTTTAAAAACCTCCAAAGGAGGAGACTCCACCACTCTCCAAGTGAGGGTCTTCCACTATCAAACAGCTCTTACTGTCAAGAAGTTCCCCCAAATATTTAGGTGGGATGTCTTTCTCTTTAGCTTGCATCTATTGCTGCATGTCTGAGCAGCAGAAAACAAGCTTGCTCCATCCTCAATGTGATACCCCTTCAAATACTTAAACAGGGCTATCATATTACCTCTTAACTGTCTCTTCTCCAAGCTAAACATACTCAGCTCCCTCTCCTCATAGGGCATGGTTTCCAGACCCTTCACCATTTTAGTCACCCTCCTCTGGACATGCTCCAGCTTGTCAACATCCTTCTTGAATTGTGATGCCCAGATCTGGACACAGTATTCCAGGTGAGGCCTGACCAAAGCAGAATAGAGTGGCACTATTACTTCCCTTGATCTAGATACTATACTTCTATTGATGCAGCCTAAAATTGCATTGGCTTTTTTAGCTGCAGCATTGCACTGTTGACTCATGTTCAACTTGTAGTCTACTAGGACTCCTAGATCCCTTTCACATGTTGTGTTGTCAAGCCAGGTGTCCCCCCATCATGATGGTAGAAGTGGACAACTGTGGCATCCCGGGTGTTTTTTGGCCTACAATTCTCATCAGCTATAGTCTGCATAGAGAATAGCTGATTATGGAATTTTCAGTTCAAAAACAACCGAAAGGCAACAGTTGTCCACCCTATAGCCTAAAACAAAAGTTGTCAACCAATAGCTCTGGGAGCCAATTATCTCCTGCCCTTGGGACACTTTGGGGATGCACAGACCAACAAGTCCAGCCAGCCAGCCATAAATGTGAAACCAGATGTGGCTGGAAGTTTGCATCCAGTTTTGTAAAGCTGGTATGTTTTGGTGCTATGTGGTGAGGAAGGGGTCTTAACACCTATTTGAAAGGCAAAACTGGAAAGTGTAATGGGGGTGGGTGGGTTTGAATGTGAAAACAGGCTTAAGAGCTACAGGCAGCCTGCAGGGTTAACTCCAGTTGCAAGTCCCAACTAGAGTAGCCCCAATGAATCAATAGGAACTTGAGAAATCAACACTTTTGCAAGTTTAATGGATCCAATGGGGATAATTTAATTGGGACTAGCAATTGGATTTGGGCCACTTTTGCAGAACACATATCACACAGTGAAGCTGGTATAGATTGCCAGGTTATTGTTTTCTCCACTATGTTCTCATTTTTTAAATTTTTGTTTTATTTGAATGTTCACTAATGAAAGGGGAGAAGAGAGACAGTAATGAAGGAAAAATGATATATGTCAGTAGAATTTTAAAGTGCAAGTTGTAATTAAAAATGGGCCCCAGATTTGTAACAGTTAAAGATAACAATTGTAAAAGACCAATTTTTGGCTCTTATTGAATCAGTTTACGCATGTAGCTCACAGCCATTCTGATGGCTCCAATCCAGCTAAGTTTATAGATAACTGCAAAGGCAAGAAAGGTTTTACCTTTAAATACCTTCCAAGCATCTATTTTAAAGCAAGCAGAAATCCATAATTTCTTTTTACTGGAATCCTTAAGTCACCTCTCATTATCTTGTCCTGTGAAAGAGGAAAACATGAGTGTTGTCCTTTTAGAATGGAAATATCTTATCTCCCCTAAGGGCTGGTCATTGCTGACTACATTTTTTAAAATGTATACTTGGAATAATTCTTTAGTTTTTTGCTGTCATGCCATGGGAGAACAGTCATATTTTTTAAAAAAATATTAAAAGGTTAGCAACATATTATGTTGTTTTGGAGCATAGTGGGTCCAGCATTTAATGAGGTGTGATGTGGTAAGATGTCTATCACCAGGGACACATAGAATCCTAGGACCTTATCACACGCTGGCCACGAAGTGAAAAGTAATCGAAATAAGAATAAATTCAGTTCTATACCAAAATGAACTGAATTTCGCCTGCGCGGCCATTGCGCAATGATTCCGAAAGCTCCCTTGTACTTCCCCGAAAAACCAAATGTCAAAAGATCTCAATTTGTTACGGATTAGCTCCGGGTTCTGTCGAGTTTCGGTGCAACGGCATGTGTAAACACAGGGAAATAATATGTATTAGCTACGGATACCCTTTGGATTAGGTCTGCTTTAGACCCCATGTGATAAGGTCCCTAGAGCTGGAAGGTGCCACAGGGGCCATCCAGTCCAACTCCCTGCTCTGCAGGAATACATAAGCAAAGCATTTTCAACCAGCCACTTTTTAAAAACCTCCAAGGAAAATGGTAAATTAAGGGGATGATAGGATTTCCTTAACTTCAAGTTATAGAATCATAGAGTTGGAAGAGACCACAAGGGCCATCCAGTCCAACCCCCTGCCATACAGGAACTCAAAATCAAAGCATCCCTGACAGATGGCCATCCAGCCTCTGTTTAAAGACCTCCACCACACTCCAAGGCAGCATATTCCACTGTCAAATAGCTCTTATTGTCAGGAAATGCCTCCCAATGCTGAGATGGAATCTCTTTTCTTGCAGCTTGCATCCATTGCTCTGAGTCCTAGTCTCTGGAGCAGCAGAAAACAAGCTTGCTCCCTCCTCAATATGACATCCCTTCAAATATTTAAACAGGGCTAACATATCACCCCTTAACCTTCTCTTCTCCAGGCTAAACATACCCAGTTCCCTATGTCTTTCCTCATTCCCTTCACCATTTTAATCGCCCTCCTCTAGACACATTCCAGTTTTTCAACATCCTTTTTGAATTGTGGTGCCCAAAACTGGACACAGTATTCCAGGTGGGGCCTGACCAAAGCAGAAAACAGTGGCACTATTACTTCCCTTGATCTAGATACTATACTTCTATTAATGCAGCCTAAAATTGTGTTGGCCTTTTTGGCTGCCACATCACACTGTTGATTCATGTTCAACTTGTGGTCTACTAGGACTCCTAGATCCCTTTCACACGTAGTCTCGTTCAGCCAGGTGTCCCCCATCTTATATCTATGCATTTCATTATTTGCCCTAAGTGCAGTACCTTACATTTCTCTGTGTTGAAGTTCATTTTGTTTAATTCATTATATTACCATACGAGCTGCTTAACTGGGTTAAAAAAATGAGTGAGCCTAGAGAATAAAAGATTGCTACAGCGTGGTGTTGTGGTTTGGTTGTTAGACTAAAGCTCTGGAGATCTGGTTCCAATTCTTATTTGGCCATGAAATACACTGGGTGACCTTAGGCAAGTCACATTCTCTCAGCCTCAGGGGAAGGCAATGGCAAACCTCTTCTGAAGAAATCTTACCAAGAAAACCCCATGATAGGTTCACTTTAGGGTCCTCATAAGTTGGAAACTGCTTAAAGGCACACAACAAGAAGAAAGAAGAAAAAAAAGAGCAACAATAACAAACATTTAGGGTAAAAAAATCAGAGATAAGGTTGGCATATCCATTTATGGTTTGAAAAAGTTAACAAAAAAATCTACAATCAAGACATATGAAGAGTGTTCTCTAGGAGTGTGGAAAAGATATTAACCAAGGTGCTGCCCAGAAATCTCCACGATGGATATTGCCTCATGAAACCTACTACAGGAGAGAGAATATATTAAAAGAAAGATGGATTAGATACAAAGATCTGTTGACAAGAAAAGAGGGAAATTGTGAGATTAAACAAGAGGAAATTATAATAAGTGGCTGATCCTGTTATAGGCTATTATATAGACAGCTCAGAGAAAAGACAAAAATGGAAATGTAATTGCATAGTTTCGATGAAAGATAAACAGAATCAGAATCAATTATCTTAAGGGAAAACAAAAAAAATTATTGAACATTTATTTATAAAATATTATTAAGTTGGGATATAAAGGATGAAATAATAAAATAATTTATGATACTATGGATGCAAACTCTCAGTGCAAATTGCACCAATAGGAGAAATTATGGATCAACAAGATGAAATATACTGTTAGCCATTGATAAGATGTGGTACCTGACTTATGACAAGCATTCTAATATGTATAAAGGTATACAAAAGAAATGCTGGAAATGGGGGAACGAAGTAGATACTTTCTTCAATACATCAAGGACATGTGAAAAAAGTGAAGAAATGTTGGATTTCGGTCCACCAAATGGTAGGAAAAATACTAAAGAAGGAAATACAAAAAGGATTCAGCAATGTACCTAACAAATTAACCTGACAACAAATGAGTTAAATAAAGAATATGACAGAACCGTGATCTACATGACTGCTGTGGACAGAATGCTAACAGCACAGTTATGGAAAATGGATTTACTCCCTTGGATAGAAGACTGGATTATGAAATTATTAGATAAGGCCAAGATGGACATGTTGACACGCTTGTTAAGAGAAGAAAACATGGGTAATTTCAAGGAAGGGATTAAAGTCTGGGACAGAATGGATGGAAAAGCCATTTAAGAAGAGGAACCCTCCCTCCACTCCATCCAAAGTCATCTGGGGGGAAGATGCAGGCCCATCTCCATCGGGCCTAGCGTAAGAAGAGGAGCCCTCCCTCCACTCCATCCGACATCATCTGAGGGAGAGATGCAGGCCCATCTCCATCAGGCCTAGCCTAAGAAGACGAGCCCTCCCTCCATTCCATCCAACATCATCTGGGGGAGAGATGCAGGCCCATCTCCATCGGGCCTAGCCTAAGAAGAGGAACCCTCACTTTTTAAGGAGTGGGTGGGTTTCGGAATGTTTAGGTTTTATCTACAGAGTATTAAAATATATGTATGGAGATTTTAATGTTGTAAGCCGCCCCGATTGCTTTGCAGAGGGGCGGGATATAAATAAATAAATAAATAAATAAATAGCCAGATTTCAGGTGGCTTGGGGTCCCTAGAGTGCTCCGAAGCCACCTGGGGTTGCGGTGGTGCCGCCTAAGGTAGCCCTTTACTGGCCCAAAAAGGAGAAGATCTTTTCTGCTCCTATTTGGGCTGGAGGCTGAGGGTGCCTTTGGGACCACAGTGTGTGTTTGCCACAGTCCCAAGGTGTCCCTTTGTGGTTGCCTGTTTCAGCTCATAGTCACTAAACTTATAACTAATATATGGAGTGATTTAGCGGTGGTAAGTTTATTAGATTGAAGATGATAATTAATGGTTATCAACTTCATGAGGTTGATGATGGAATCAATAAGTAACTACAAGATACCATATGACAGGGCACAATTCATTGATAGTCAAGATTTACTAAGAGGAAGTTAATGAATGAATGTTATTGTAGATACGAAGATGGGATGAAGGTGAGGATGCATGGAGGGTACAAGATTGGAATATGTTTGTGTTATCTTCTTAAAATGATATTTAATGTATGAAAACTTAATGAAATGTTGTGGGGAGGTGGAATCTCCATAAGAAGGAGACTCCATCACTCTCAGAGGCAGTGTGTTTCACTGTTGAATAGCTGTTACTGTCAGGAAGTTCTTCCTAATCTTTAGGTGGAATCTCTTTTCCTGGGGTTTGAATTCATTGCTCCTGTCCTAGGACGTTTTCACACAGGCGGCTCTAAAGCCGCCTGGAAGCCCCCTGGAAGCAATCAAGAGTCATTCCGGCGGCGAAAACAGCAGCCGCCGGAATGGCTCCTGATTGCCTCCAGCAGCAGCCCCTGTAATTCCTTTTTAAAAAAGGAATTACAAAAACGGGGCTAAAGCCGGCTAGCGGCAGGGATGGCGCAGGGATTGCGCAAGATGGGGCGGGGCTTGCTGCAACGTCGTGTGAACACGCGCAGCAAGACCCCGGAGTGAGGCAGGGATGGCGCAGGGATGGTGCAGGATGGGGCGGGGCTTGCTGCGACGTCGTGTGAACTTATCCTGCACAGAGCCGGAGTGGGGCCGGACGGAGGTAGGAATGACTCCGTTTAAAGCCCCGTGTGAAAACGTCCCTAGTCTCTGGAGCAACAGAAAACAAGCTTGCTCCTTCTTCAATATGACAGACTTTCAAATATTTAAATACTCAGATATGTAAACATGGCTGTCATGTCACCTCTCAATGTTCTTTCCCCCAGGCTAAACATACCCAGCTCCCTAAGCCGCTCCTCATAGCGCATGTTTTCAGACTTTTCAACATTTTGATCACCCTCCTCTGGACACGTTCCAGCTTGTCTACATCCTTCTTGCACTGTGATGCACAGATCTGGACACAGTATTCCAGGTGAGGTCTGACCAAAGCAGAATAAGGCCTCCAGTTAGAGGAGCCACATCAGGAACATGTATGATGGATAGTGATGGTGAGATATGGCTGCTCAGGCCAGGTAGGTGGCACCAATGGCATCCCCAATCCTGGTGTCACCCAGCATGGGTGTGGGGTTTGCTGGCATGGGGGCAGGGCTTCTGGGATGGGGGCATCAACAAGGTTTAAGGGTGCACATCCGCCCCTCCTTGCCATGGTCCCATTCTCCTCATAAGGAGGCCACAGCAAGAAGGAGCGGGGGGGCAACCGCGTGTCACCCCTATTCTGAGTTGTTACCCAGAGTGGGCTGCACCCCCTCACACACACACACACACACCCTCATTTGTTTGTGCTTCTCAGACACCCTCCTACACAGTCCAGTATAGTTGTTGTTGTTTTTGTTGTTGTGTGCCTTCAGGGTGACTGACTTATAAGATTTTCTTGGCAAGATTTATTCAATGGATATTTGGCACTTCCTTTTTTGGCTGAAAAAGTATGGCCAGTGGGCTTCCACAGCTGAGAAGCATTCAAACCCTGGTTTCGCAGAGTCCTAGTCCAATATTTAAACCACTACACAAAGCTAGCCAGTACAGCTATCATCCTATATATCAACTTTATGCAGGCCAGTCTATCTATAACCATCCCATTAATATAGGCTGGGTGCTGATCTGGATTATATATCTATGACTATATATAATAATTAGCCTAAAAGATTAATGTCCCTAGAGCCAGTTTGGTGTTGTGGTTTGAGCATTGGACTATGACTCTGAAGACCAGAGTTTGAATCTGTACTCGGCTACTGGGTGACCTTGGGAAAGTCATACTCTCTCAGCTTTAGAAGAAAGCAAAGGCAAACCACCTCTGAACAAATCTTGCCAAGAAAACCTTGTGATTGGTTTGCCTTAGGGTCACCATGTCAGAAACTATTTGAAGACAGACAACAACAACAACAACAACAACAGACTAATGGAAAGCCTTTCATTCTTCCATATAAATATCCTGAGATTCCAATACTTAAGAATGCTTAAGTGGAGTGTTGATGCTAACTCAGCCTGTTTGGACCAACATTCATAGCCCTGGTGACACAGTGGTTAAATGCCTGTACTGCAGCCACTATAGACCACAAGGTTGCGAGTTCGAGGCTAGACACAGGCCTGCATCCTTCCGAGGTTGCTAAAATGAGTACCCAACTGTTGGGGGGCAACGAGCTTACAGTTGTAAACCACTTAGACATCCCATAGCACGATATGAAGTGGTATATAAATGAAGCTGCTTTGCTTTGCTTTGCTTTGCTTTGCTTTGCTTTGCTTTGCTTTGCTTTGCTTTGCTTTGCTTTGCTTTGCTTTGCTTTGCTTTGCTTTGCTTTGTAAGCCCAGGTGACCACAAATTGGAAAAAAAGGACTTCCAAACAGATATAGATTAGCTGGCAAATGGCAAGGAACCTTCAATCCCTTGCTTAGTCTAAAGAGATGGGGGGAAATTCACACCTATTTCACCCCTCAAGTGGGCATGATTTAAAGCTGGCCTAGCAACCTCCTTCTTTCTTTCTCCATCTTCTTTGTCCAACATTCTTTTTCCCCTCTCCCACTTTCTGCAATGACCAGCTCACTGGAAACTGGTCCTTCTGTCGAGATAGAGATTCAGTTCATTGTTTCTTACACAATCATGGATCTGAACACCTTCTATCACTATTGAGCCATCAACTCCCCAGGGGCATTGAAATAGTCCATTAACAATCAGTACCTGGACAGCAGACTAAAGAGGTAGGACACTAGTCAATTGGTCATGGCCTTCCTCATTGTAGTGAGATAGATTATATATAAAATATGATCATTATATCTATATTTGCACTTACGAATATATACATCTGCATGTGCACATTCTATCCAAATCTGTGTCATTTCTTCAGCCATTTGTGTGTGTGTGTGTGCACGTGTAATGCCTTTCTTACATTTTGCCAATATGTGAGTGACCATCCTGTTAACATAAACATGTTATTGGATTATTTTGGCCCCAATGGTAGGCAAACTTAATACTGTAGTAATTCAAATGCAAACACATTGCAGAGTGTCTAGAAGCTAAAAATGGCACATGGAGGCATAAAGTCTCCAAGTCAGTCCAAACCACAGGAGTGTTTTTCACCTCCATCATCATGCGAAAGCAACTCAGGAATTAAATATCACATTAAAAGGCCAGAGGTTACAACATGATGCTAACCCATTTCATCTTGGGGCTGCCTTTGAATTGATGCTGACCTTTCCTCTTCACCTGTTCAAAGCCAACAGAGAGTAGAAAAATGAGAACAGCTAATTCTTTCTGAGTAGCAAATTATCAAACAGGGGCAGTGCTTACATTCTTGTTGGAGACAAATCCTCTTGCATCAGATTTACAACTGAAAGACGTACAACTGAACATGAGCCATGCTCTTTTAATTTCAGAACAATCTGCAGCCAGCATTTGGTGGCTGCTGGTATTGGTTGATAATGACTTGGCAAACAGTGTCTGTGACAATAACTGAAGCTAGTACCTAAGAGGTGCAAAAGGCCACATTTGCTTCTATATTGGGACTCCTTTAATCCTCCAGTTGTCTACATTTCCATCCAGGTCTCCCCATGAGGATTCTTACTGGCACGGAAAATGCACTAGTAATGAGCCAAATGCTTCATAGCAGGGGTATGTAAATACCTCTTGGCTCCAATCCTTACTCTACCCTTTTCCTCCTAAAGTGTTCACCAAAGATAGCAGCAAAGCCTCCAACATTTCAGAGATAAAAACCAGGACATGTGCAGCCAAGAAACATCAGAGTGAGGCCCAGATGACAAAAGTAATTAATGACAAAAACAGACAAGCTAGGAGAGGCTGCAGCAGTTTCCTTTTGCCTGAGCCTACTGGAAAGGGCAAGATTTCCACTTTCTCCTTTTCTCTCCCCCTACTGAGTCAGTTGAGTGCAAACTACTTGCACTTTAAGCTCAGTTTGCACCAATGGAAATAAAGGAGAGAGAAGAGGGAAAGAGAGAAACTGCGACATTTTAAATGTAGCTGGAAAAATGGGACAACAGAGGATTAATCTGAACTGTCCTTGCCAATTCGGGACAGTTGGAGGACATGTAGAAAAGCAGCAACTGGATTAAATGACCCTTCTACTATTAACACCAAACAATCCATTCTGTGAAGCGTTAATCCCTCTCACTTCCCCAGAACTTCCTTGCAGGCAGAGCAAGGGCAAGGGCAAGGTTTTTCTCTACTCTCTACCTTTACCATTCCTCATTCCATTCCCTTTGCAACAGCAAAGTCTCAAGCACAAGAACTGGATTTTCCAGGAAATCCTAAACTCTTGGGTGCAACAAGACTGAGACAGGTGGAGGGGTGAAAGAGGAGAGGGAAAGAGCTGTCATCCCATTATTGCTATTCCTGCCTTTCCACCAGTTAGTATGGAGGAAGGGAAGGGAAGCCAGCTGCCTGACTAATGGTGGCTTTGGGTGTAGGTATATGATTCCAATACCAGACAAATCAAATCAAAGTTTAGATTGTCTCAAACTAGGCATAAGATCTTTCAAACTGGGGTTGGGAGGAACACAGTCATAATTTGAAGTCCCCCATATTGAACTTCACTCTCATCAGTCCTCTATAGCAGGCCCAGTCTCCCATTGATGTATTGGACTTTCTTAAACTGGAGATGTGAGCATTTTTGTTCTACCCAAGCCAGGAGTGCTGGAGCTGTTGCACTTGCTGTAATTGTTCAGGATAATAATAAAATTTATTATCAATTGCTTCCTTCTAGTATGTTTGCTAGAGCTTGAAAGTTCCAACTTAGGAAAATAGCCATTGAGGGGAGTTAAGTCAGCCAGGTTGAATTTGGGTTGCATTCTAATGGTTATTTTTCAGGCAAAATCTGTGCAAGAGCATCCGGATGCAGCCTACAATTTTACTTCAATTTGGGCAAAGTACAAGTTTCTTTTAAATGCATTTTAAAGGTAGTGCAATAATCTCCTTAGAAATAAAAATAAGAAGAAACATGCTATATAAGCAGGATCTTTGCTATCTCACTAATTATTTTCTTCTTTGCAGTAAGGCAATCAATTTACTGTTTACATTCTGCTCTTTCACTCATAGAGCACTCTGAGCAACTTCCCAACATAAAATATAATAAACAAAGTGCATGTCAGTTCTTGTAGTCTAATAATAATAATAATAATAAAATTTATTTATATCCCACTTATCTGCCAACCTATTGTTTAAATGTACTAGAGTTAAAGAAATGTATTGACTGACTTCTTCTATTGATAGAACTCTCTGTGCTGACATCTGGGATCAAAAAAGCTATGATGTCATGAACTCCTTTGCAAGGTAAGAATTCCAGAACAAATCTCTTTTGAAAATCTACAGTTATATGAGTCATCACAATTATTGAACTCTTGGGAATACAGCACTGGGTTCTGTTCTATGCTCTAGTCAGCAAGTGTCCTGAGAAGCAGGTGGTTATAATGCAAGAATGTTGTCAGACCCTGCACCTTTTCAGAGTTCAGTAATCCAGTCTTTGGTGTTCCTTGGTAAGACCTTTATTATTCAGTAACAAATGAAGTATACTGGTAGACTTCTCCAGATAGAAATACTGTCTTTCACAATCTTCATCCTGTTGTGACTCACACCCTGTCCTCTAGTTTCATGGGCTTCCCCCGATTTGTTTCCATTTCAAAACATACCCACCTAGTATCCATTTTAGGCTCATCTGTCCAGCCCCCTTTTACAAGCTTTCATTCTTGCTATGGATTTCTTTTTTCCACAAGGCTGGCTTGAGAAAAACACTCCTCCACACATTATTTGAACTAAGCACTATCTCCAACTAGAGCCATCAACATTCTTTTTTGATCATTGACTATAGCTCCCATTAGTCTTCACATGCCCTCCCTCCACTCCATCCGACGTCATCTGAGGGAGAGATGCAGGCCCATCTCCATCGGGCCTAGCGTAAGAAGAGGAGCCCTCCCTCCACTCCATCCAATGTCATCTTGGTTGGAGATGCAGGCCCATCTCCATCAGGCCTAGCCTAACTGGGAGGGAAAATGTTGTTTTATGTTATTTGCTAATTTTTATGCTGTAAACCGCCTGGATTGGACTACCAATGGGCGGTATAAAAATAAAATTTATTATGATTATGATTATTATTATTATTATTATTATTATTATTATTATTATTATTACCATTATACATGTATACTAAACTATGATATATATTGATGCACATGCATTGAACATACTCAGACCTGAATATCTATCTATTCCATAGCCAACACATAAATACAGTTTCAAAGTCATGACAGATTCTACTGGAGTCTGCCATCTGATCAAGCAGTCAATTCGGTCCAAGTCAGTCACAGATTATCCAACAAGATGGAGAACAAAACAAAAGAGTGGTCATCAGGCAGTCCAGGAGTCATTATAACAAATCAGCAGTGCACATACCAGAAGCCAGCAAGGTGTAAACAAAACCATCAAAGCAAAACCAATCCAAGATCAAGGAAGCACGAATGCCAGAGTACAATCAGACAAGATGGTTGTGGACAATGAAGAACTGGGGGCTTCTGAGAGATTTATGGGCAGCTCCCTTAGCAACACCAGATGCCTAATTAATCAGCGCCTCATATTTAACAGCCACTGGGATCAGTGTTTATCTCTATATTGCTCAGCAAAGGTTAGAAGTGTGTCTTCAGCATCTTCAGCCTCTGTCACCTTCTGCTGGGGAGCAGGAAGCCCTACTACCTTAGCCTCCAGCACCTGATAATCAAGAGAGACATTCATTATCAGGAGCAGCAGATTCCTGGCAAGCTGCTGCCACCGCCACTTCCTCCGAATCATCATCCGAATCATCCAAGGTGTCCATGAAAATGGCCAAGTATGCCAATAGCCATAGTCAAAGCGACACAAAACAAAACAGTGTGCAGAGCTAAGGCAGTCAAGAGTTCTGTGCACACAAACAGTCATAAAGCAAAAGCCTCATAGCAACAAACCCAAGGATACCACCAGACAAAGTCCAGGGTTCCAAAGAGAGACAAGTTGTGTAGGCAATCCAAGATGAAGGAGTCCAGAGAGACAAGGCAAACCAGCAATCCGAGTGTCAAGGTTTCCAGCCGAGAAGACAAGGAGAGTTAGGATCAAGAGTGCTTTCACTAGGAAGCTCAGATAATCTCTGACAACTATGCTGGCAT
>CM034709.1:10000600-10016042 GCA_020142125.1 Phrynosoma platyrhinos | reverse complement strand
TTTATCCCATGCAGAAACAGGATTTAAAATGGGAAAATCCCACAAAAGCGGGCTCATTTTCACACAACATCCGGCATTAATGAGTACAGAAAGTGGACAAATCCCGCAAAAGCGAGATCATTTTCACACGACGTCAGGGGTATTGAGCATGAATGTGAAAATAACCTGCACAGAAAATGGACAAAACCGGCCGCTTTTTACTTTTGGGAGGCATTGAGCATTAACATGAAAATAACCTGCACAGAAAGTGGACAAAATTGGCCACTTTTTACTTTTGGGAGAATTCCAAAAGTAAAAAGTGGCCGATTTTGTCCACTTTCTGTGCAGGTTATTTTCATGTTAATGTTCAATGCCTCCCAAAAGTAAAAAGCGGCCGGTTTTGTCCATTTTCTGTGCAGGTTATTTTCAAGTTAATGCTCAATGCCTCCAATGAGTCTGAAAATGATCCTGCTTTTGCGGGATTTTTCTGGGATTTAAATCCCATTTCTGCATGGGATTTAGGCACTTACCCTCCCATATGATAAACTCCTTAGTCCTTTTGCTATCAGAGACCAATCATAGCTAGTTTCCCCCATTCTTTCTCCAGGTATCTCAATACTAATTCCCATTCCTTTTTATCTTTCTTCATGAAGAAAGATGTCAGATTTTTTTCTGAGGTTTATAAAAAGTTTTGGATCCTCGGCGGTGTGCATATCCAATGCGAATAGCACCAGGCTAGAACTCTGCATGCCTTGAATGTGCTTCAAATATATTTACATCATCGACTCCATCTTTATTTAAGCACTGACACATGTGAGCAACCAAACTTGCAAAGATGTGCATAAATGCAATTCCACAGTGTGAACAACAAACCCAGAATGCATGTGATTATTCGCATAGTTGTACTAAAATCAACAACGTGTGAATGAATGACTCCCAAGTCAGTCTGGTGGGCTTTCCTTCCAGTAAAATGAGACTGTCTCCAGATGCATAGCTCCTTGGTTGATATTATATGGCAGCCCTGAGAGAATTATACCTTCCCTTTGAAATAGGAGCTGGTGTTAAAAACAATAATAATCCCACATCAGTTGTAAAAAGAGAACCCAACCAAGAAAGGGCTTGAAGTTTTATGCCAGAAGTCTAGAGTCTGTGTGTCTGGTTACGGGAACATAAACTGCTGCATCTTGGAAGAATTTTGTGTTTCAGCAAGAAGGCCATTTTAAAAAAAAAAAAGTGATATGCAAGCAGCCCAAGAAAATCTTGACGCTAGCAAAATCACGTCATATATTTAGTCAGAGTCACAAGACACACACACAAAAAAATTGTTTTGTGGGAAGTAGCCAAAATTCCTTTAAGAGAAGAAAATTTGGCAGAACTCATTTCTAATCCAATTTGAAATAAATGTTCAAAAGGTTGTTTTCCTTTTTAAAAAAAGAAAAAGAAAAGTCACTCCTTTCCTTTCCTTCTTTTCTCCCTTTAGGATATTATTCTGCAAAACAAGAGGTTCCAAGAAAAGCACATTTACTAGTGAAGGGTAGTAATTAAAGGGTACCCTGATTAAAGAAATTTTGATCAATGAACCAGGAAAAAAATTAAAGAACTTTCACTCACTTGACCAAATGAATTGTAGCTGATTGGTTGGTTATATTTGCATGTGTCAGTTCTCTAGCAAAGGAGACACATATGCTTTTACTTGAGATACCGTATCAAGTATCGTGAATCGTATCAAGCATCATCCTAGAAGAGGCAGTCACTCGGTTGTATACAGAATGGGATTACAATATCTTTTTATTGTTTTCCAGCACCTGTAAATTATACAAGGAATTATGTTTTTGTTAAAGATGTTAAAAGATATATGCCTGATTAATTAGATCACCTATTCAGACAATCAAAAGTCAATCGAAATGTAATTGATCAATTCAACTGATAAATCATTTAAACCTCTCAAGTGCTTTCCTTTCTATAGACTTGTCTGATCCATTCTCCTCCTCTCTGTTCCCCCATTCCTCTCTTTCTGCCCTTCCATAGGGACTGCCCATAAAGTTTTTCAATAAAAAAAAAAACTTTTCAGGTACTATTTAATTCAGATAGGTAGTATGTACCTTGAAAATGTGGGTGCAGTTACTTTTGAAATCATAGGATGTGACATTGTATGAGAGCAAACCATGCACAATCTCCAACATTTCACAGTTGGAAAACCTGGACATATGTGGCCAAGCAGCATCAGAGTGTGGTCAAGATGGCAATAGTTATTAACTAAAAAGAAGGTCCAGAAAAGGCTGCAACAATTTGTTTTCGTGTGAGTCCATTGGGCAGAGCAGGATTTCCCGCCCCCCAATCTCTCCCCTCTGCTGAATTAACTGAAACTACATTTCATTTGCATTTTGAATTCAGTTTGCAGAAATGAAAGTAAGCTAAGGACAAAGCAGAAAAGTGGGAGGAGGAAAATGAAACTGGGACATTTTAAAGACAGCTTAAAAAGTGGGACAGCAGAGGATTAGTTGAGACTGTACCTTCCAAATCAGGACAGTTTGAGAGTATGAGCATGGCTACATCTGTGAGCCCAAGAAGAACTGCAGCCATATTTCCAAAGCAGACATCAAGAACTGCATGAAAGTTGTAAACAAGGGAGGGAGTCGGGAGTCAGCGCTTAGGCTTTTAAGAAAAATAAATTCTTGAACTTTTAAAAAATTAAATTCCAAATTAGTCATTATTTTTAAATATTAGATTTACTGTATGTGCCTTCTAAAATCCTGCCCCCTTTATGCTCACAAAATTGGGCTAGAATAGACCTATCTATGAAGCAGAGTTGCCAAAGTGAAAACTGGAGGGGACTCCTGTAGCTTTAACCATTGTGTAAAAAAAAGGGGATTTCAACAGGTCTTGCTTTTCACTTGATTACAAGTACCTTTTCTACAAAATCATTAAAGGTACAGGAGCCCTCTTGCATTTTCAGTGTGGCAAACCTATGAAGACAGACAAAGGGGAGACAGCTAGAAGACCGTAGCATTCATCCCAATGATGCACTGGTTCTATGCTAGTTTGACTGTTTTGGTAGTTTGCAGAGAGTGCAGATTGTTTTTTATTTACAGATCAACTTGCTGAACTAGAGCTCCGTGAGAAGAAGGAATGACTACTAAACCAGATTATATCTTTGATGTAAATATACCCATATGTCAAGGTAAGGTGCCCTCAACCAGTATTGCTCCAACATAAATCAGCAGTATTTGCTATTAATCATACAGTACAGGTAGGACACATGTGATGCCTGCATCTTTTCAACATGAATCAACCAATTAGTTTGGCCTTGTATCCACTGAGCTCAAGTAGTTCAGAGCTGGTAAATTTAAGCAATGTCTAACAGGAAACTGAAACAATTGGTACTAATAAATTAAATAATAAATATACCTGTATTATAAACAATTCCTTTTAATTAAAGTCGATTTTTTTCCCCCAGCTACATTACTTATGGAGGAACTTTCCTTAGGTAAGTTTAAGATTGGGTTGACAATTACCATACCTTCCAACAGAGATTGCCAAATCCTGATTAATCCTTTGCCTTCCCACTTTTTCAGCTGTTTTTAAAAGGTCCCAGTTTCTCTGTCTTCCTCCCACTTTCCCCTTTTATCCATAGCTTACTTCAATTGCTGCAAATTGAGTACAAAATGGAAAAATACTTTGCATTCAATTAATTCAGCAGGGGAGAGAGGAGAGGAGAGGATTCTTGCCCTTCCCAGTAGACTCAGGCAAAAACAAACTGCTGCAGCCTCTCCTAGCTTGTCTGTTCTTCCTTGTGAATAACTTTTGCCATCTTAACCACACTCTGATGTTGCTTGGTTATATGTTTCCCAGTTCTCATCTGTGAAATGCTGGAGGGTTTGAATTACAAGCATAAACTGGGCAAAAAGGAAAAACATCAGCTCTTTTTGAGAGATCTTTATTGGCTCATAATTTATGGGGCATGCTTTCACACAAGGAAGGTACTACAAAAGTCAATAATAAATATCCCAGAAGTCTTTCCTGTAACAGGAATTAAACTAAAGGAAAAATGCCAATAGGCACACATCACTTGCCTACAAAACAACAGATGTAAGAGACTGTATGGGAAAGGGAACATATGCAACAATAGAAAGACAGGAGAATGCAGCCCAACTAATGCAGACATGAACAAGATTAAACTGGGTATTTGTCATCAGAGTGAAGTATATAGAAGTCTGCTTCCAGATTCCAAGTCATCCATCTAACTATCAGCAACTTTCCAGGGTTCCCAGTATAAGGACGTGTTTCCAATCTCCTGCTGTTTAATTCCACTAAGTGGAAATGCAAGCAATTTGGGATTTTCTGCAGTCAAGCATATTGTCTTCCATTGAATTATGATCCCTCCTCAAGTGGTGACAAAGGAATAGAGAGTTAAAGCCATAGTTGTTCTTGGGGATGTTGATAGGCTCCTTCTTCTACATTTTTGTCCCATCTCTTTTAAAAGTCATCTGGAGGATTAGCTGTCATCATATTTGTGGCAGCAGATTCTATAAATAAACTGTATGCTGTGTGGACTATATTCTGCCCTGGATCAATACCATCAATATCATTAGATGCCCTTGAGTTCTGGTCTTACAAGAGAGAGAGGAAGAAAAATGTCTGCCCATCCATTTATTTCCAGCAGAGTGCATTGTGTTTTATTAGCTTTTTACATCCTTGCACCCAGAAGCCTTTTTCAAGCACTTGACAAGTATGTAGGGTGAGCACATAAAGGATAATATCACACTACACTGTTGTAGCAGAGACAGAGAAGGAACAAGTGAGATGGATGTCTGTTGTTAATCTCATTGGGCCCCATGATGAGCCTATATTAGATGTGGCAATTGTGTAGCCCTCCAGATGTTGTCAGACTACAACTCCCAGCTTACCTCACCATTTGTCATGCTGTTGGGAGTTGCAGTCCAACAACTGTTGGGAGCTGTTGTCCAGCAACATTTGGATGACGAATTACAAGAACAGTCCATTTCTGACAGTGAAAGCTGTTCGACAGTGGAAGATGCTCCCTCGGATTGTGGTGGAGTCTCCTTCTTTGGAGGTCTTTAAACAGAGGCTGTATGGCCATCTGTTGGAGATGCTTTGATTGTGGCTTCCTGCATGGCAGGGGGTTGGACTGGATGGTCTTTGAGGTCTCTTCCAGCTCTATATTCTTGTTTGTGACACACACAAGCATCTCTCTCATTCACATGTGCACACACATGCATGGGCATATATGTTCAGCTGCACATTTTTTCTTTTCTCTCACACCTTCTTTGCTGATTCTTACATACACTCAACTGATAGACTCCCTCTTTGGAGGTCTTTAAGCAGAAGCTGGATGGCCATCTATTCGGTATGCTTTAATTTTGAGTTCCTGCATGGCAGGGGGTTGGACTGGATGGCCCTTTGGGTCTCTTCCAACTCGATGATTCGATGATTCTCACTCCTCCCTTTACAGATGGGAGGCTAATATGAACAGTTGTAGAGGGGGTGGAGTGGGTAGAGCCAGTGTGGTATAGTGGTTTGAGCATTTGCTACAACTCTGGAGATCAGGGTTTGATTCCCCACTTGCCCATGGAAACCCACTGCATAACCTTGGGCAAGTCACACACTCTCAGCCCCAGAAAACCCTGTGGAAAAACCACCTTAGGGTCACCATAAGTCAGAAATGACTTGAAGGCACACAACAACAAGAAGGGCTAATACACTACATACCCTCCCTGGTATGTGCAGTTTTTAAAGCAGTTGAAAAAGTGGGATGACAGAGGATTCATTAGGACTGTCGTTGCCAAAACGGGACAGTTGGACGGTATGAGACCCGTGCTTGCTCTTAGTGATATTTACCCAAAAGAAGTTTCCAAGGAATCCCACAATTTCCTAGGATACAATTGAAGAATATCCCACAAACAGATAACAGTGAATTACAGTTTGATCCAAATGGTAATAGCTGAAATTCTTAGCCTTCCTCGCAGAAATGCAGTTTTCACAAATCCATGGAGAGGGAGAATGATTGCTATACCATTCTATCATTTCAGAGGAGTTTTGCCATTAACATTTCTGATTTATGGCAACCTTAAGGTGAACCTATCATGGGGTTTTCTTGGCAAGTTTCTTCAGAGACAGTTTTCCACACTCTCTGAAGCTGAGAGAATGTGACTTGCCTAGGGTCACCCAGTGGGTTTCCATGGCTGAGTTGAGATTTGAACCCTAGTCTCCAGAGTCATAGTCCAACACTCAAACCAGTACACCATGCTGGCTGTCTCTCTCAATTCTTTCAGCTTAATCTAAATCACAGAATTGTTGTAAGAAACGAAAGTCTGAATGGGGAACAATTGTGACTTCTTTGGAGAAAAGATGGAATAAAAAAACCTAAATCCAATTGTTATTCTTAACCCACTGAATCAATGCAATTCATATAAGTGCTGACTTACCAAGTTCTCATTGATATAGTGGGGCTATATAGTGGGGCTATAGTGGGACTAACAACTTGATTTAGGCCAACATTTAATAAAATAAGTCCCGTATTTTCCGGCATATAAGACGACCTGCGTATAAGACGTCCCCCCATTTTTCCAGTCAAAATATAGAGTTTTAGCACCCCTATCCTCATTATCCTTATATCCGGCGTATAAGACGACCCCCCCCCCACTTTAGCCACAGAATTTGCAGGTAAAAAAGTCGTCTTATACGCCGGAAAATACGGTAATAAAATAAGCAGCATATCAAGTATATGAACATGGCTGAAGTTTTATGAATAACTAAAATATTCCTAATAACAAAAATTGGACAGGGAAAGCATGGAATCAGTACACCAGCTGTGTAGATCCATCTTGCTTCCTTTGTAGATCAGCTTGCTTCCTCTGCACTCTTTATAGGCTCATCCTTCAAATGAAATTACTCATCCTTCAAATGAAATTACTCTCCTATTGATCTAAGGCTGATGAAAGCGCAAACCAATTCTCTAACCCATTTCTGAAAATGAATTCCTTTCTTTGTGGGAAAACCCTGCAAAGCTGGGGCTCAACAACAATCCAATAAAACTTCACTGAGGCTGGACCTCCATTAGTTGTTATTCTTTTTTTCTGAAATGGCCTGTAATATCATGGCCTTAAGGCTGGCTACAGATCAATTACTGTTTGCCAGTTACAGATGCAATTACCATCTACGGACATTAAAAAGTCACTCTGTTCCTAACTAGTATGAGTCCACTTGCTGTTCATAACAAAACACTTAGCGGACGAGGTTTTTCCTCGAGAAAACAAGCATGCCTTATGTGAAATTCCATATTTTAAAACTGATTCAGTCCTCTATAGAGAACAACAAACAAAAAGTTGGACAAACAAGTTTGGAAAAAATGTTCTAAGTGCCTGAAAACACTGGAGTGTTGAAACAGAGGTATGTTGTTTTGCTGCACACGACTCATACAGCTACTTACGTATCTTGTACTCAGTTGTCCACATTTCTGTATCATCTGTGCAACTATTTTTTATAGCTCAAAGGAATGAAAAGCTACAGCAATCTTGGTCTTCCACTTTTGAGAAAGTACCAAGGGCCTGTTGCAGAGAATCAAAGTTAAGTTGCTGTTATTATGCCTTTTAAAAAATTATTGTATGCAGCATGTTGTAAGCGACTCCCAGATGAGCCTTCCCAGACTGAGTTCCTTAGCAGAAGGCTTGCTGCATGCCTTAAAATCTAAGAGAGTAGGTTGAGGAGTATATACCATAGGGCCTTCTCTGCAGTATCTCTCTGGAAGTCAGGCTGGCTCGATCCATCTTGCACACCCAGCAAGCAGCTTCGTCTGTATTATTTCTTATGTCCTTTGGTTCTTGAAACAAGAGGTGGCTGTTCAAGCTGTATTTTAAGAACTATTGTTTTAAGAAAGTGCTATTAGTCTGTTTAAAATAATGCTTTGTTTGTTTTATCAATTTATATTTCATATTTGTTTGCCAAAAAAATATTTGTTTGTCAAAAGGACAAACAAATGGGTCCTAGAGCAGATCAAGCCAGAGATATCCCTAGAAGCCAAGATGATAAGACTTATTGGACTGTCATACTCTGGACACATCATGAAAAGGCATGAATCATTGGAAAAGACAATAATATTAGGAAAGGTGGAGGGAAGGAGAGAGAGAGGAAGGCCACGTGCTAGATGGATGGACTTTATCAAAGAGACCATGAATATGAGTTTGCAGGAGCTGGGCAGAGCAAGAGAGGGCAGGGAGGCCTGGAGATGTCTCAGGGTCTCCATGGGTTGAGAAGGCAGTTAACAACATTTCATATTTTAAAGAATGCTTTTTCACATTCAGGGAATGAGATGAGCTGAGAGGCTACAAATAAAAATAATGCATGTATGCATGCGTGCATGTATGTATAAAGCATAGGCTACCCAGCAACCTGGCACCTTCCAAATGAATTGGATCATGATTTCCATCATTCTCAGCCATTACAGACTGCTGCCACTCGTGGAAGTTATAGTTTGACACATCTGAAGGCCACTAAATTGGAGAAGAATAGGGCCAGGAATACCTAAAAGACCACCTCCTTTCCCATGAACATACCATCTCTAATCCCATTCTCTAACATTGAGGCTCTACAAGTTAAGACAAATACTAAAAGATTAACTTTTGCCTTGCATGATTGGAGCACAGCTTCTGAGTTATCTTTTTATACAGGCGTAAACCTTAGCAACAAATGTCACTGATAACTAGGAAACAGGGTCTACCCTACTTTAATGCTTCTTGCGAAAAACAGATCTGGACACCTATACACCGCTTTCAGTCCCCACTCCCCAATTGTTATTTGTTCTCTTCTACTCCATCTTTCACACAGAATTTGATGGTGGAGGAACTGCAATTACTTCCACAGCTTAAAAATGTATTTCCCCATTACATTAGCCTTCCTTGGTGCTCTCCAGATGTATTGGCCTACAACATAGGATGTTATCACACGAGGGAAATCCTGTGAGGAAACAGGGGTTTAAACTGAAAATAACCCCCCAAAAGTGGGTATATTTTCAGACGACATCACATTTAAAAGCAGGTTAATCCGAACAGAAAGTAGTCAGAAACTGCTTCTTTTTATTTTCGGGGATCTTCCGAAAATAAAAAGAAGCAGTTTCTGCCTACTTTCCATTCGGAGTAACCTCCTTTTGAATGCACAGGAAGTTTTCACAAGGGGAAAGCCGGCTAATTAATTGCTTCCGCTTTTGCGGTAGCACTTTCACTTTAAAGCCGGCTTCAGTTTGGAGCTCCCCGTGTGATAACGTCCCTAGACAGCATGATCAGGATGATGGTGAGTGGTGAGAGATGTAGTCCAGCACATCTGGAGGTTATTGTGTTGGAGTTGCCGACTTAGGCCTTGTCAACATGGGTGTTTTCCCCTGAGCTACCCCTGGGCTTGCTGTGTCCTGCATACACAATGCAGGGACAAAACCCTGAATAGGATAAAGACTGTCTTCATGATGGCCAGAGTAGCCCAGAGTATTCTGGCAAATGTAGAAGAACCCCTAGACAAGAGATACACAATATGGCTGTCAAGAACATAAGAAGAACCATGGTGAATCACACCACAGACCTACCTAGTCCAGAATTTTGTTCACATAAGGGTCAATCAGTTGCCATTGGGGAGTCTATGGACAGGATTAGAATGTAACTGTATCTTCTATTTTGTGTTCCTCAGTGACTGAAATACAGACTTTGTGGTTGTGATTGTCATCGAATTGACTTCATTTTATGGCAACCCTATGAAATAAGAGACCTTCAAGTCATCATGTTATCAACAGCCTTGCTCAGTTCTTCCAGACTCAGGGCCATGGCTTCCTTGATTGAGTCTTCTTGTTGTTAAGTCAACCTTAACTCATGGCGACCATGTGGATGAGACATTTCCAAGACCTCTGTCTTCCACTGCTATGCTTAAGTTTTGCAGATTTATGCCTGTGACCTCCCTAATTGAATCTAGCCTGGGGAAGGGAAGGTTAAGAGGTGATATGATAGCCCTGTTTAAATATTTGAAGGGATGTCATACTGAAGATGGAGCAAATTTGTTTTCTGCAGCTCCAGAGAATAGGAGCAATGGATTCAAACCAGAGGAAAAGAGATTCCAGCTCAACATTAGGAAGAACTTCCTGGCCATAAGAGCTGTTCCACAGTGGAGGGTGATGGATTCTCCATCCTTGGAGGCTTTTAAGCAGAGGCTCGAGGGCCATCTGACAGGAGTGCTTTGATTCTATCTTCTTGCATTGCAGGAGGTTGGACTTGATGGCCCTTGAGGTCTCTTCCAACTCTATAATTCTATTATTCTATCTGGCATGAGGTCTTCCTTGACTGAGTCTATCCATCTGTAATGTAGTTTTTCTCTTTTCCTATTGCCTTCTACCATGCCAAGCACTATTCCCTTTTCTAATGAGCCATTTCTTTTCATGATATATTCAAAGCACAACAGTCTCAGACTGCATCTGCACTGCAGAAATAATCCAGTTGACACCACTTTAACTGCCATGGCTCAATGCTATGTAATTCTGGGAATTGCAGTTTATTGTTGCTCCAAAGATCTCTGGCAGAGAAGGCTAAATGTCTCACAAAACTACAGTTCCCAGAATTACATAGCATTGAGCCATGGCAGTTAAAATGGTGTCAAACTGGATTATTTCTACAGTGTGGAGAAATGTGGAGCCTCAGTTTAGTTATTTTGGCTTCTAGGGAGAGTTCAGGATTGATTTGCTCTTGAGTCCATTTATTTGTTCTTTTGACAGCCCATGGTATCTGTAGAACTCTCCACCAGCACCACATTTCTCATGAGTTGAAGCTCCAAAATATCCATGATGGATGCATACATGCATTTCTGAAATAGCATAAAACATATCCCTCTTTTGATTGATCTTGGTATGGCATATGAAATAGTCATTGTCACAATGCTCCAAAAGGGCCTGTGTGTCAAATCCTGGAGGATGCTTGCAAATAGTGATAATTATAGGGTGTGTTGTGTGGTGTTTTCTTACTCATATCCTCCTGTAAGAAATTGAAAACCACATTTATTTTAAGTGAACCTACTGCATGTTTAATTCAGTTTGCAACCTGGAAGAGTGGTGCTGTAATGAAAGCTATTTTTATTTTTTAATTACATGGGTTTTTGTAGCACCTGTTTCAGAGTCAGATGGGATCAAATTCTGCTGTATGGCCAATTGCAATGTCAACTTGTGCATATGACTTTCCAGTTTTGCATGTGATAATTTATAAACTTAAATGCACACACTTAGAAGTTTGAAAATGACAGTAACGTCCATACCCTCCAACATTTCACATGAAAACTAGGACATGTGTGGCCAAGCAATGTAAGAGTTGGTCAAAATGGCAAAAGTTTAAAAAGAGGAATCTAGGAGATGGTGCAGCAGTTTGCTTTTGCCAGAGTCTACTGGGAAGTGCAAGATTCAACTTGTCTTCTAATGAATTAATTGAGAACAAATTACTTTTGTATTTGAACTCAGGGGATATTCAGATGGTGAAAATAATCCAGGTAGGATCCAGGTTGAATCTTTGTTTTTCACATGCATTTGGGATGCATCTGATTAAATGGGGACACTGCCAAAAAAAAAAAAAACCCCACAGCCCAGAATAATAAATTTGGGGTCCCCCACCTCCCAAGTTTTGCATTCTCATCTGTGTGAACACCTGATGCAAATAGACCCAGGATATGTCAAGCAATTGAGCGTGCAGACAAAGGGGCTATGCAGACGGGAAGGAAAGGGCGACCTGAATTTGCCTTTTCCCGAAACTGCAGTAACCGCACTGTGTGCCCTGAGGTTGCCCTAAATTAACTGGGGCCAGTTAATGCAGCTTTTCCAAGGCTGCAGTGAAGCCTCATCAACCGCACTGCCGGCCCTGAGGTGAAGTGCACTTTCACTGGAAAAGGCAAGTAGGGGGCACTTTTCGGTGTGTGTCATGTAAAGACCATGCCTTCAGGTCAACCCCAAAACAACCCTTTTAGCCCGTCTGCATCCCCCCAAAGTTTTTGGAAGCTTTCTTCACTTCGCAGAGAAAATCACCCAGCGACTTTAGAGCTGACTGGCTGCTTTGGAATGCATTCCTCCCTGCTTCTGATGAAACAGACTGAAGCCAGGTTTAACTCCAAAGAGGCACTTTTATTCTTTAGTTGCAGTATGTACAAAACTATATACATTCACCACCGACCAACAACAACCCACACAACAACCCACATGCTGTGGTCTCGTTTTTTTATAGACACTTGCCATGCAGCCTCTAAGTCCAGCTTCTTCTTGTGACTTCTTCCTGTGTCACTTGAATTGTTGTCCCCCAAACATGATGACATAATGTGTTTACCTTGGACACTGCTAAGATGTCTTGAGTCCCAGCTGCAAACAACATTCCCAGCTAGCAAGCTGTAAAGTGACCTGTAGTACCCTTTGTCACTTTCCCACATCTGGACATTTAAACTCAGGTTACAAATCCCAACAGGATAAACCAGGATAAAACTGCATGCCTTGAACATGTTTCAAATACATCTGTATTGCCAACTTCATCTTTATTCAAGTGCTGGCATGTGTGAGCAACAGAACTTGCAGAGATGCACTTAAATGCGGTTCCACAGTGTGAAGAACAAACCCAGATTGTGTGAGATTATTTGCATAGTCATGCTAAAAAAAAAATGTCTGGATGACCCAGTTTCAGTTTGCAGCAACTAAAGTAAGCCAAAAAAACAAAGAAGGAAAATGGGAGAAGGAGAAAAAATTTGGACATTTTAAAAGCAACTTTGTTAGGAAAGATCTAATTAGAGGAATTTATAATTAGTTCAAATATGCAAGAATGGGGCCCTAACAAAACCCTGAGAGACCAGAGTACCAATATGTATACCAGAGGACTAAGTGATCCCACAATGCATGACGCTGAGACAGGCTTCTTCAATTAAAGTCTAAATATTTATTAAAAGAGGAAAACTGCACACACACAAATATGGCACACATACACACACACTGCACACTTAGAAATAAAGGAGTGAAAGCAGGAATAGCTTGAGATGGGCCAGACTATGGGAGGTACTCACTTCCGAAGGATTCTCCAGAATCCGCTGTGGATGTGGAGGATGATGATGATGAAGCACGGCTGCTGAAATGGGGGGGGAGGGGTGGCTGATCAGAGCACAGACTGACATGGAGCCAAGCTGCACTCCAAAGATAACACGTGGAGTCTAAAAGTCTCAAGGTTTATATGGGTCATATCTTGCTTCTAGCTATTGACTTAATGGCTTGGCTGAAGCCTGGACAAAGGTGCTGATTGTCTTAGCTTTGTTAAACCTAGGTGTGAGACCAGTCTAAATAATGCATTTGGTTTCAACTCAATCAAGGAAGGAAGGCTGGAGAAAGAGGATGCAGTTATATCTGATGACTGTCCCATCAAGAGTGCGACTCTGGACAATGTGTCCCTTTTTGGTATAATGGTTTTCATCCCTTTAGCAACTCCCATACCTGTCTGGTAGGGAATTTTCCAGTTGTTTGGGCAGGCCCTACTGATGCCTACCTGACTTGCCATCTAGAGGATTATGGCTGACATTCCACAGAGGTCAGTTTGAAGTCATAGAGGGAACTCCACATGTGTCCCAAAATTTTATTAATTTCATGTTTGCTAACAACTTTACAAAAGTGAGATGCCAAGTGGGGACAGCTGGAGGCTATGCACATGGATGCCTTCCCAAACTTATCTAACAATATATAGGGTGATTCAAAAAGAGTGACGCAAAACTGAATAAGAATAGCTTTACTTTTGCACCATTCTTTTTGAATCACCCTGTACATGTAAAGTCGTAGGCTTTCATGGCCGGCATCCATAGTTTTTTGTGGGTTTTTCAGGCTGTGTGGCCTGAACTCTTCTAGAACATGGCCACACAGCCCAAAAAACCCATCAAAAAACTCTGTACATGCTTCATCTTTCACTGCTACACCCAGGATACTTGGTCATTGCGATCATAGAAAATGTCAAGACTGGAATGATCAAGTGGCCTAGGTTTCATTTTCATTATTTCATTCATCCCTCATTCAAGAATGTAGCCACTTCTTCTGGTCATTCTTAGTGGCTACTGTTTTATCTTCCTACAATGCCCCAGAACACCACAACATCCATGAATATAATATAAACCAAAGATAACAACATAAATGTAATTTCAATAAATACAATGAAATTGAAAAGAACCTTTCATAACACAAACAAATTAACTTACAAATAGAGGAAAATCTTTCAAACCACCAGTATTTAATTTGACTGAACTCCTGTCCACATTCCTCAACCTCTACTGATACCCTTGATATCAAGGACTATTGAACTCAATGGGAATTGCTTCTGCAATAGACATGTATAAAAATGCCTTTATACTGTATGCTATACTATATATAGCCTCCCACCACCTTTGGACCACTGGGCACCAGCTGAGCCCCCGAGGGAGGGAAGGAGGGTCCCCCACCTCAGCCACCTTTCCTATGGCACCCATTTGGTCGGCAAAGTCCATGGCGGAGCTCATGAGATTGCTCTGCCCCATGGCCGAGGCGGCTGTGGACATGGCCAGGTGGGCAAGTGGTCGGTCAGTGGGGGCAACCACCAAAAAACTAGTGTATGAATAAAGCAATTTTTTTAATTTTTAATTTTTTTATTTTATTATTATTATTATTATTATTATTATTATTATTATTATTATTATTATTATTATTATTATTATTGCATTTGTCTTGCTTCAAAGTGAGTCCAAACGATCGCAGTTGCATCAGAAACCGTTTCCAGTGGGGATGAGGCACATATACAGCAATCAGCAAAGTGATGTAAATCATAGTGGGAATGAGCCCTTTGATTCAGAAGAAAGGATTCTTAGCTTGGTGTTAAGAACCCATCTCCGCCTGCCTCCTTTACACTCTGCATAGCTCCAATCTTCCTGCAATTTTCCTGGCTATCATTTCCCATCGCCACTTCCCACTGTTGCATACTGATGCTACTATGCAGCTGTTGACAGCTCTTAGCAGAAGACAGATATATTTCGACATTGCATGAAATGATCCCTCAGTGTCCCTCTTCTATCCTGCAGGCACATTGTTGAGTTATTTTAGGGCCATATTGCCCCTGCCATGGGAAATCTGACAAGAAGGAACATCAAGGTATGAGAAGGACTCTTTTTTTGAAAGGGGGGGAGGAGAATTTACTTCTATAGAAGAAATCATCGCTTCCATTTTCACAAAACATTGTCTCCTACCTATTCTTTGCATGGAAGAAGCCCAATGTGCTTGAGCATACAGAGAATATTGTCTTGCAGTAGCAATAAGACTAACAGGTTTGTTCCAGAATAAGCATGAAAAAAGAGGCCAATAATTCTGGATAGGAAACAGATGATGCACGCTCACACACACATAATAGGATGTTTTCACACGGGGCAAAAAAGGGAGTCATTCCTACCTCCA
>CM034709.1:9981251-10000500 GCA_020142125.1 Phrynosoma platyrhinos | reverse complement strand
CTTCCAGGGGGCTTCCAGGCGGCTTTAGAGCTGCCTGTGTGAAAACGTATACATTCAATCTCTTACCCTTTTTCCCTGGCTAATGCCGGACAACCAAAAATGATTTTTGATATCTCTGCATCTCAATCTACATGACAAATGGTGATTTGGAAGCTTCAAATAGTTCAAACCCAATGCTCTTGAGATGCACTGATCTTCAACTGTCATTCTGTACACATCTGGGGGCTATTCACATACTAGTTTTTGTTTCAAAGAGACGTGTATCACCGTGTTGATGAATATCAGGTTTGTTGTTCGCATTTATTTTTGCGATCCCAAATGTGTTAGAGTCATTTTAACCCAGTGTTATTCACACATGCCATTGTTTGGGATTAAAATGGAGACAGTGATGTGAATCCAATTGATGCATCCTGGTTTCTTATTTTAAAAAAATGTCAGTCAAGTGATGTGCATCTACGTTATTTTGTTTCCATTGTCATTGCTGGTGGTGTGCATTGACGTGCATCTGTTTCTGTTGTCACATGTTTCCATGACATTCCCTCATGGTTCACCATAAAGGGTCATGGAAACCATTTATCAAAGGTTTTTACTTGCTGTGTTAGCATCTTTGCAAACCACTCTCAGTGTTTTCCTTGCGATTTATTATCTCCCATCGTTGTAGGTGTCCAAAATGGTGCTTTGTTAGGAACAGTGGGAAGGGTCTGCACAGCTAATAAAGAAAGAAGATTATCGCATTAGTTTATAAACCAGCTTACCTGAGCCAGCTTAAAATTAGAAGCGGGCAGCATCCGGATAGTATCAGACACATTTAGCTGCTGAAATCGTCACCCAGCTGCAGCCTGGCTCCATCGCTGCTCCAAGGGGTGTTCCTTGTGCCTCTTTTCGAAGTCGGGAGTTTTTTGGCTTGAAAAAATGGCCACAGAAGCACCCCTCAGAGCGGCAATGGAGCCAGGCTGCAGCTGGGTGGCAGTTTCAGTGGCTAAATGCATCTGATACTATCAGGATGCCACTCACTTCTAATTTTAAGCCAGCTCAGGTAAGCTGGTTTATAAACTAGTATAATAGTCTCCCAAGTGTTGCCCCTGCTTACGAAACCTCTCCCTTCCTTTTCAGGAAGGGGCGACGCAGATCGATCCAAATCAAACTGAAAGCTTATTCACACTGCTAGCAATGCGCATCTTTTGGGAAAACTCAGAAAGATTCCGGAGGGCATTTGTCCCGGCTTAAGTGGGGGTTTTGGCAGGGCCCTCCCCCACAACTGCATTAGGTGCATTTGGGGTGCATGTGAACAACAGGGATTCAACCCAAATTCTACCTGGATTGTTTTCATCATGTGAATAGGCCCCTGGATGGTCAGTACTGGGAAATGCTGGATAGCCAGGCTTACTGTGGATACTGGGAGTTGCACAAAAGGGGGCCTTGTGGGGGGGAAAGGATCCCGCAGACTGTATAAGTGTACAAATGTTATACTATACAAGTGTATACGTGCATGTGTAAGAGGCATACAGAGTTCAGAGACCAGTGTAACAAGTATGATTTCCCATGTGTGCATTCATTTAATGTCAATTTTCATCTGAATAGGGCTGTCCTGACATGATTTGTCCCCATTGCCTCTTTTGCTACACTATGGCGGCCCAATAAGCCTGCTGATGATTTGCACCCTCTCCAATAAAGGGAATACTTTTTTCTGCTGCATCTTCATTTTGCCATAGTTGCATATTTGCCTGGAAGGCCTTGCAGTATGACGTTTCCTTTCAACACAAAAATAGCTCTGGTAATGACTGGTGGAGTTGTCAAAGCGCATTAGACAGCTTCCTTTTCTATTGCTTTCTGAAAAATTGCCTACATCCATACAAACAACCCATACACTCCCATTTGTTTTATTCTGCCCCAAGTGACAATTTGTTCATGATGTATTTGTTAGATTTTACAGCCCTTTCCATCACATGGGCCTGGAAGAAGAAAAAAGTTGTGTTCATTGGAAACACAACACAAACCATCTTTATAACCAATATGTGTTGTTTCCCTCCCTTCCAGAGAGAAGGGTTCAAGACCACATCAACATTATCTGCAGCTAACATGATTTTAGAAAGTTGATGAAATGCATCAAAGAGTGAAGGAAGTTCAATTTTCACAAACTGTTCAGAATTCAGATTCCAAAATCCCTAGGGGTTGCCTAGACATCCAGAAATCTGGGCCAATGCAGATTTATGTGACATCAGAGTAGCTATGCCAATTACAACCAAGAGAGCAACTGTCCTATGTGAGATCAAAAGAGATTATCTAATTCTTCCAAAAGAAGAAAGAAAAGCAGAGGAAAGAGAGGCAGATAAAGAGGAAGTCTCACTTTGTGAATGAGACTGCCAGATAATCAAGAACCTCACTAGATTAAGAGCTGTTGATTCAGTTTAAAATGCCCTACCACTTGCTCCATAGGTGCCTATGGCTAGCATCCTGTTGGTGATATATCCATGGGTAAATTCAGCTACATAAGCAGTAGGAGATTTTGTGCTCACTGCAGAAAAGCAGTATTCCATTCAAAGTTGCAGAAGCAGAGTTCTGGATGCAGTGGCACTGCACATGGATATACAATACACTTAATGCACAATGTACATTTAGTTGTTGTTCTTGTGTTCCTTCAAGCCATTTCTGACTGATGGTGACCCTAAGGTGAGATTTGTTCAGAGGAATGTTGCCATTGCCTTCCCCTGAGATTGAGAGTATGCATGTTGCCTAAGGTTTCATGGCCGAGCGGGGAATTTCATGGCCGAGCAGTAGGTTTCATGGCCGAGCGGGGAATTGAATCCAGGTCTTCAGAATCTCAGTCCAACATTCAAAGTATTACACCACATTGGCTTTCACAATTCACTAAAGAGAATGTGTTGTACAACTTGCCACATTGCCATGAGTGTAAGGCTATGCTCTTCTTGACGAAGGATCTCAAAAGACCATGTAAAATGTAAAGGGGCCCAGAGCTATACCCTATATTGTGTATTATGTAGAACTTAAAGTTTAGTTCTTTAAAAGTAACTGTATTTAGATGGTCCTCATAATCTGAAACCCTTAGCATAGCTTACCTAACTTGTACATAGGTGTGGCAGTGACTGGGAGAGATGCTCAATTTAATCTGCTGACCAGTATACCAAGAGTCCCTTCGACAGCTAAGATACAAGACAGTATATTTTATCGTTGTGTGCCTTCAAGTCATTTCTGACTTGTGGAGACCCTAAGGTGCCTTTAATAGGGTTTTCTTGGCAGAATTTGTTCGGGGGGGGTTGCTTTTGCTTTCCTCTGAGGACTAAGGCTGAAAGAGCATGACTTGCCCATGGTCACTCAATGGATTCCCATGTCCACATGGGGATTCAAATCCTGGTCTTCCAGTATCCTTGTCCAACACTCAGACCACAACACCACGCTGGCTCTCAGTATATACCCAAATATATATTAAAATTACTCCAGATGAGTTTAAAACCAGCCATTCTGCAGCAAAATAAGGTCATGGAAAGCCTTGGGGGAAATGATCAAACTCATTCTGAATCTCTTTGCACATTTTACATGAGAGCAGGCCCTATTTCACTCAACATAATTACTTCTGGGTGAGCTGTATATATCATTGCAGTTCTCTGGACAGAAATTTGCTACTTTTCCTTACAATGGGTCACCCATTTGCTATGAAAATACTTTTTTGCCAGTCAAGAAGGTTTTAAACTCTGAGTTTCTGCTAGTTGTGACAGTCACTCTTGTTTATGCTCCTGGTGAAAGCTGTATTTTTCCAAATGAATTAGGGAGATATTTTTAACCTAGTCCCTATTTTTACAAGACCACTTTTTTTGCACAAGGTACACCACAACATTATTCAGTTTCCTGCAGGCTGCACCTTTTAGCTACAAAGTCTGCCCAAGTCATGCAAGGATATGAATGGGCTTTAAGATAGAGAAGAAGATTTTTCTTGTATTCTAAAGTATCACTAGAATTCAGTGGGACAGTTCAGTACAAAATATACAGATCTCTGCTTTTAAGAAATTCCACTGAGTTGGATCCATATGTTAGTTACAGTGGACCCACTGAAATCAATGAGACTTTAGTTGAGTCCCATGGATATCAATGTCTACTCTAAATATGACTGCATCCAAGCCATTGCAAACAAATGACAAATACCAGCCATGAAGAAAAACATGGGAAATTCCACTGTTGTCTTCTTCTGAGTTTTTCTTTCTTTGTAAACGTTTAAGTATGTATTTAAGCCTTTTTACAACATAGTTTTCTAGGGTGTAGAAAAGCCTTTGTGACCCTTATACAGTTGACTTTTGTGCTCTCTTAGATATAGATAGATAGATAGATAGATAGATAGATAGATATATGCATATGCTTAGTTTTCAAACTATTTTTCTGACATTGCTGCAGCTAAGCCATAAGCGATGCTGACTACATCATTTGCAGTTTGTGTTTGTTGTTGTTTACTGTTAGGAGCAGGTGTCAGGATCTTGATTTTTGTAAAACTGTGTCCCAGGGATGGAGTCTTATCCCTTTCCACCACAACCAGGCCCTGGCATAAAATCTCTTGTCTGGAGTGGCTATTAGTTCCAAATTAGAGGCTGGAATTGGTGCAAATGGGAGTGTCCCCCATCAGTAGTACTCTGGGAGAAGATTTCTATCAGAATTGTAAGAAGAAAAGGAAGAAGATTTTTTAAAAAATCCATCATCACAGTCCCAGTGAAACTGAGAGGTCCTATTAACAATGGCCTAATTATTAACAATGGCCTATTTTGTGGCTGACTTTTGTTCTATTCCATGCAGAGTATGTCCAAAATGAAACAGACTGCCTTTCTACCTTACCAAGCATTATTGTCTTTTCTAGTGAGTCGTGTCTTCTCATGATATGTCCAAAGTACAACAGTCTCAGTTTGGTTATCTTGGCTTGTAGGAGCATTCAGGCTTGATTTGCTCTTGTGTTGTTACAGCATACCTCCAAGTTATTTTTGACTTATGGCAACCCTAAAGCAAACTTATCATAGGGTTTTCTTGGCAGGTTTCTTCAGAGGAGGTTCCCCATTGCCAACCTTTGAGACTGAAAGATTGTGACTTGCTCAATGTCACCTGGTTGTTGTTTTTATGCTTGAGTGGAGATTCAAACCCTGCTCTCTATTGTCATAGTCGAAGGTGTAAACTACAACACAATGCTGGCTCTCAGCATTGTGGACTCTCAGTTTAGTTATCTTAGCTTCTAGAGAGAGTTCATGTTTGATTTGTGCTAGGACCCACTGATTTGTCTTTTTAGCAGTCCATGGTATCCAGCACCACATTTCACATGAATTGATTTTCTTCCTATCAGCTTTCTTCATAGTTCACCTTCACAATCAATTGCTAGGATCACTTATGCACAAAAGTGGAAGAAGAAAGAAATCCCAAGTAAGGAGGACTGGTTATTGAAATTACACAATATAATAGAAATGGACAAACTAACATTTTTGATGAGGGATAACCCCTTGGAGAAATTTAAAGAAGAATGAGGGAAAGTAATTGGTTTCATGAGAGAGCAGTGCGACTATAAATTTGGTATGAGGGATAAGTTTGGTACAAAGGATAAGCAAAGAATATACGAACAGAACAAGATGTATATGACTAGAACAAAAAGTATGTATGTGAAAACAGGTGTTAATGTTTAAAATTATAGATTTAAAAAACAAACTTTAGAGTGATAAGAGGTTCATGAAACAATCTTAATAATGAGAAAGATATAAGTAAGAGTAGTAGAGAGAATGATAGTGGTGACAACAAGAAAGTTGACCCAAATAGCAAGAAAAAGGACAAATAGGCAGTGAGGAAGTTAGAATGTATTACTTTGGAATGTATGACCTTGGAATTTTTAGGTGGAAAGGGAAAGAAGATTGGGAAGAGGAATTAGAAGTAGAAGGGTAGGAGGTGGATGAGAGTAAAGTAAGTGATGAGAGTAAAGTAAGTAGCAAAGAGTATGGACGTTATCACACGGGGAGTCGCGGGGAGAAAGTGGAAATAAACAGGCATGAGTGGAAGTCTTTAATTTACAGGATTTGTCCCGTTCCGCCTCGTCTGATAACTAAATTCGAATTTAAAAGGGGGTTAATTTGAACGAAAACCTGATCTTTTCATTTTTGGGATTTTTGAGGATTTGAAAAGATCAGGTTTTTGTTCGAATTAACCCCCTTTTAAATTCGAATTTAGTTATCAGATGAGGCGGAACGGGACAAATCCCATAAATTAAAGTTTTCCACTCGTCCCGTTTATTTCCACTTTCTCCCCACAACTCCCCGGGTGATAACGTCCTATGTGAAGGAGAGTAGGAGAGAGGAGAGATAGGAGAAGTGAGAGGATGAGGAAGATGAGGAGGAAATGGATAGGAAAAGGAAAGGTATAGGGAAAGAGGAGAGGAGGGGAAGAGGAGGAGAAAGAAGGAAGGGGAAGGAGAGAATAAGAATTAAGGAGTTAGGAAATACGATGGTATAAGATGAGATGAGATGAGAGTGAATGAGTAGGGAAGGGAAGAACAAGGAGCATCAAGATCCACCAACCCCACTGCGTTTCAGATGGACACCAACAAGCCGAAGGATGAGTTCTGCCAGATAAAACAAGACCGGAATCCCCCTTTCATCTCTTGTGTTCCCAACACACATCCTTCCTGTCACCTGTTCTTTGGGACTTTCTAGATCTTGAGTTGTAAAATTCATGAAGCATCATTGAGCACAATCAACCATTCCCATTTCCCGACTATCTAAGCAAACCGTTCAACGTAGAAATCTTCTCAGGTTCCACATGGGAAAATTAAACTTTTGGTTTCCCATGGAACTCTCAGGGATTGGGGTTGTGTGCTGAGTCTGGTCCATCTGTTTTCCAAAGCTGCTAAACCTCTGGGCTTGAGCCTTTCTTCTTTCCTGCTTTCCGTGGATCCATCCCTCAAGGATAGGTAACTGCACCCCCTTCTCCCAACTCTCTAAAGGGTTATTCACATTGTGAAAATAATCCAGGATGAATCCGGGTTAAATCTCCATTGTTCACACTCAACTCAAATGCACCTGTTTAACTTCAGGATAATCCAGGATAATCGATATTGGGTTTTCCCCTGAGATTTTTTATTATTATTATTGATTATATATATATATATATATATATATATATATATATATATATATATATATATATATATATATATATATATACATTATATACATTCCTTGATCATAAGTATATACTCAATCTATACAAAATATTAACAAATAAAAACTTCCATAGTTCTTCCAAAGTAAGTATGCTACCTCATTCATTAAACAATTCTCAAATTAACACATTTTAATATTTAAACATGTTTGTATTAATATCTATATTCATCTTAATTTCACTTTAATGCATTCTATTTTTATAATCTTTATTTTTACATTTATATTTTTTTATTTTTATAAAATAAAGATTTTTTAAAATATCCGCATCGTCAGTAGTGTGAATATCCAGTGCCAATAGGTCCAAATAGATCTGGGAATCGCATATCCTGTCATTTTTTTTTTAATATATAGTTTCCAAGAAGGGCTGCTCAAAGGGGAAATGTGTGCTTGAGCAGCCTGGATTGCCGAGGAGCAAAGGAAGGCTCGGTTGCTAAAGTCACCCCACTCGGCACCTCACCATGTTACCACTTGCATCACCAATTGATGCGCAGCTGATTGACATGCATTTTGAAGCGGCGCAAACTAGTGGGAATGACAATCGTACCAAAAAAGAAGTGATCACAAGGGAATAATTAAAAGATCTGCTTTCATAGTGGAAATGACAGATCTTTTGCCAGGTGAATTGCAAACTGGTTTAAATATAAGTGGGAATGAGCCCATTGTTTCACATTTCTGGAGTCTCCATAGTTATTACCGGTATAGCTGGTGTTGGATCCTGCAAAGACCCCCTCTTGCCTTGTCAAGTTGAATGTTTCCCCAAACTAATTAAAGATAGACTTCGGAACCAACTTGGAAAATTTGCCAGCTGAACGTGGCTTCAACCTGTGTCTGACCTGGGCTGTATTTGGCCGGTGGCATTGTGACAGAATCAGCGGTAACTTACATGAGATAACATCCAGGTGTATCCTGGAAGAAGACTGAAGCTGGGAAAAGGTAAGATGCTTTTTTAAGAATGCAGTAAGCTCTCTAGAGAAGGCCCGAGTCTCAGAGCTTGAAAATGTTACTGTCTTGGACCACAGCTCCTAGAATTCCCAAGGATTACTTTTCCAAGCTCTACTAGGTCATGATCTGGAACCACAATTTGATCCTGGGACATTCTCATTAGCTGCAAATCATAGTTCCTCTGAAAAAAATGTGATTAGTTTGGTTATTATACCTTTTTAAATGTAATTTTTAAAAAAACGATATCAAAGAATAACAATTATCAGGTTCAGTCCACTGAAAAATTGGGGTAGGGTGGGGGGTCATCAGTATATCTGTGCAGCCAATAGCCAAGTCCCTCTGACTTCATTGAGTCCCCGGTTGATGCCAAAGTGAGATGCCTAGTACATCAACTGCTGCTGGGCTGGAGCATGTCCTAGAAAGAAAATAGAAGTATGTGGGGAACAGCTGATGTAGATATTACCAAACCAAAATGTTTCCAAACCTTGATTTGAGACACCTGGTGACATCAGTAATGGAGGATTAGGTTCTCTGGATTACAGATGACTGACTGCTGCTTGTCTTCTACTGCAATATGGAGCTATAAGAGAGTGTTGAGTTGGGGTTATGTACAGGACCAACAATTCTGGTCATTGGCCTACATTTGCCTTCCTCATTCTGGTGCTCTCCAAGTGTGCTGGACTACCTCTCTCAAGATCCAAACAGCTATGTGATAATGTGAACCATAGTCCCCAATGGAATTGACATGTGGAAGACTGGACTAAATGAATCTCATATAACCTACTATATGTCTCCCCATCCCCATCATCAAGAAGATGAAAAGGATTCCCTCAAGGTAGAAAGTTTGACAGCCACTGCCCTAAGCAAACAGCACTCATTCATGTAATGTAGATTTTTGTTACCAAAAATTATTAACCAAATACAACAAACAGGTGTTCACTATTGATCTGAGTTACATAGTTATCTCTAAACTTGCCTTACCACTTTCAGTCTTAATATAATATACAAAAGGGAAGTTCTGTGTATGCAAACTACATGATTTATAAAGTAGAGTGTTCTAGGGGGGTTGCAGACTGCCAGAAATAGTGCAAATTGAGTCCACTTTTATGGTTAGGGTTAGTGCTAGGGAATCATGGGAATGGGTTTTTTTTTCTGAGACATTGAGCCTTCTCTGTCAGAGAGCTCTGGTGCCACAATAAACTACAGTTCCCATGATTCCCTAACCCTAACCCTAAAAGTGGACTCAATTTGCACTATTTCTGGCAGTCTGCAACCCCTGTTTGTTCACTCATAATGTGAATATTTTTATAAACTACAAGTCAGTTTGTAAGGCATACATTGCAAGCACTTGAGAAAATTGACTTTTTGGATTGCTCTGCATAGAATCCCCAGACCAGCATGACCAGTGGCTATGCTAACAATCCAAACAAGGAAGTTTTCCAGAGTCTGTGTGTTGTTAGCTCATTCCCAGCAAGGAAAAAAGAACAAGGAGTTTCATGGGACTGTCAAAACAAATAGTTTCCTTGCGCCACAAACTTGTGTTGATTAAAGTATGTGTATTGAAATTAATGAAAAGTTATTCAGAATTGGTAGACTGAACATGTGAAAAGGACATTGGGATTATTGTTGATCATAAACTGAACATGAGTCAGCAGTGTGATGCTACAACAAAGAAGGTGAATGATCTTTTAGCCTGCACTAATACAAGCATAGTTTCCAAGTTGACAGAAGTAACAATCTCACTATATGCACTGGGTCAGGCCTCACCTCGAATACTGCATTCACTTCTGGATGCCTCATTTTTCAGCAAGGATGACAAGAGGTATGGAAAACAAAACATATAAGGAAAGATTGAAGGAACTGGGCATGTTCAGCATGGTGAAGAGAAAACTGAAGGGTGACATGATTTTACTCTTTAAATATCTCAAGGACTGTCACAGAGAGGGGACAGGTTTGTTCTCAGCTGCCCCAGAGAGTAGAACTAAGTCTAATAGTTTGAAATTACAGGATAGTAGATTTCGACTTAATATTAGAAGGAATGTCTTGACAGTAAGAGTGGTTCAGAAACAGAATGAATTGTCCAGAGAGGTGGGGGGGAGTGTCTCCTTCTCTAGACGTCTTCAAAAAGAGGCTGGACAGTTATCCATTGGAGATGCTTTAGCTGGAGTTCCTGAATTGAGCAGGGAGCAGTGGTGTTCCTAGGGTTGGGGCCACCTGGTGCTGTAACTCCTGGTGTCACACACCCCCATTGATCTCCTCCCATTTCACACCATACAGAATCCTCAATAATGCTTCTTTGCACTAATGTTATTTGTAAATCATAATTCCCATATACCACTGAATGTAATGGTAATAGTTGTGACATAAACAACTAGAAAATTGAATTTATACCAATAGGCAGATTTGGATTAGGCAAAAGAAATGAAGCAGGTGAGTGTCTGATAGATTTTTGTGAGGCCAATAACCTATTCACTGCAAGCACATTCTTCATACAACTAGAAAGAAGGCTATACACATGGACATCACCAGATGGTCAACACAAAAATCAAATAGACTATATAATTGGAAGCAAAAGATGGTGAAACTCTATACTGGTGGCTAAGACTAGACCAGGCGCCAACTGTGGCACAGATCATGAACTACTCATATCAAAAATAATAAGACTCAAGAAGAAAACAAAATGAGTGACTATACCAAAATATGATCTAAATAATATCTCAACAGAATTTACTGACAACATAAGAAACAGATTCACATTACTAAGCATAATAGACCAGGAACCAGAGGAACTATGGTCTGAAGCCAGGGACATAATAAAAGAATAATGCAGACAGACACTTTCAATAAACAAAAAAAAAAAAAAGAGAGAGAGAGAGAAACCCATGGATGACAGAAAAAACACTATAAGCAATAAAGAAAAAAAAGAGAAGAAAAACAAAAGGGAGATAGGAACAAACTAAGAATTATGAATGCAATAGTACAACGGCTTATGTGCAAAGATAAAGAAAATTACTACAACAACCAATACAGAGAAATAAAAGACAACAACAAAAAGGGAAGAACAAGACATCTATTTCACAAGATCCAGGAAATCAAATGAAAATTCAAACCATGGACTGGGACACACTATGATGATAAAAATAACATAATTCAGGACCAGGAAGGAATAAAAAGATGCTGGATACAATACAGAGAAGAATTATACAAAAGAGACAACAAAATGAAGGACACATGGAATGAAGAACCATATGAAGATGAACTCCAAATTCTAAAAAGTAAGGTAGAAACTGCAATAAGAGAAACAGCGAAAAACAAATCACCAGGAACAGACGATATTCCAATTGAACTGCTGCAATCCACATTGACAGAGTCAACTCAAGTGCTAACCAACATATGTCAACAAATGTGGAAAACAAAACAATGGCCAGATTGGAAGCGATCAATATACATCTCCATCCACAAAAAGGGAGACACAAGAGACTGCAGCAACTATAGGACCATAGCACTGATCTCCCACACAAGCAAAATCCATGTTGTTATGCAAATGCTGCAAAGAGGAAATCTGCTGCTTTTCTATATGCTTTCTCTCCTGTGTTGTGTAGCATCAAGGATCCATTCCTGTTCTGTGTGTGCATACTCAGGTTTCTCACTGAGAGGAGAACTCTCATAGATGTTATTACAGAGTTGAGGAGAAGATAGATATGAATGTTCTCACAAATCCCTGGGGAATTTGTAAGAGACTGGCAAGACCTCTGATTCCTATCTGTTTAACTGTAACAGCAACAAAAGGACAACCCATTCCCCTGACTCAAAATCAGGGGTCAGCAAACTTTTTTGCCGGCAGGCCGGGGGGGGGGGGGATGGCTCTGGGAAAATGACGTTCCAAGCGCTGTTGGACGTTACAAAATGGCACCCACCATCATGCGCATGCGTACGCAAGCACAGGTGCATGCACAGAGGTGGTGGCAGGACCGGGCAGGGGCCGGTCAGAAGGCCTCGGCGGGCCAAGTGCACCCCGCGGGCCACAGGTTGCCAACCCCTGCTCTAAATTATACCGGTGGAGTGTCCTTTATCCAAAATGCTTGAGAGCAGAAGTGTTTGGGATTTCAGATTTTTTTCAGATTTTGGAATATTTGCATATACATACTGTGATATTTGGGAGATGGAACCCAAGTCTAAACATGATGTTCATTCACCTCATAAACATTGCTGGAGGTAATTTTATACACAATATTTTAATAATTTTGGGCATGACAAAATTTATGTACATTGAACCATCACAAAGCAAAGCGTCTCAGTCCCCTATGTGGACAATTTTGGATTTTGGAGTATTTCAGATTTCGGAATTCTGGATATTGTATTGCTGAAATTAAAAAAAAGAAAAGGGGAGATTCTAACGGGGTCCATTTACACTACAGAACTATAGCACTGTTATTCCACTTTATCTGCCATGGTTCCATCCTATAGTATGCTGGGGTTTGTAGTTTAGTGAGGCACCAGAGTGCTCAAAATGCTCTTCTCTAAACTACTAATCCCAAGATTTCATAAGGTAGAATCAAGACAGTTAAAGTGGAATAATAACACTATAATTGTGTAGTGTACATGGACTCCTGGAATTTTTGTGGGCAGAAACAGGGTTGTGTTTCTGCATGTGGCCGTGCAGTTAATTAATTCATGATTAACATGAGCTTTAACCACTTCTCTACAGTATAATATGGTTTGTTCTCTTTCTCCTTCTTCTTTGATTTCATGTGAATAAGTGAAATAACTATTTCCCACCTGTCAGGATAATTCTGTGCAAATTTCAAACAGCTATATGCATTTTCAGCACAGTGACCGAGGGCATCATACCTCTTATATAAAATCAGTGCTGGATGTACAGTATCACTAAACTGCAGTCCACATATAAGGTAGTTTAAAAGTAAACTAATAGTTTGTTTCAATACATGTATTGGTTACACAGAATATTTCTCTGATGAAAGAACAACTTTCTCTATTGTGGATATTTGTATGGGAGTATTGCATGCAAGTGAAAGATTTCAATTCTCCCAGCGGTCAGGCATCTTTAACCATTGTGTTTGGTATTTTTAAACCCTCTTCATTTTTCCATGCAGGCTCAAGTTGAATAGGTTTCTATAAAGAACACCAAGCCTGTACGTCTTGTCTGTAAGGTTCATTGTGATGGAAAAGGTTAGCACATTCAAAATAAAAGTGAAATCCTGAACAAATTCCTGAGATTAAAATAGCATGGTTCTTTGCAATGCTGACGTTAACTGGAAGGTGGACAGGAAGTCTACAAAAAACATCCCTCCACAATGGATTAATGGCTAACAAACTCCAAGGAATCAAGTGACATTTATACTTAGCAGAGAGAGGAAAATAGATTAACATGCCTATGTTATTCTTGTTCTGCTTGAGCAAAATGAAAAACATCATAATTATTTATTGTTCTTTTTATTGATATTTCTTAAACACTTTCTCCTTTAAAAAAAAGGAATGCTCTCAAGGCATCGTACAATTAAAATCTTCAAAAATTAATAAAAATAATTTTGTTGTTTGTTATTAACTGCCTTCAAGTCAATCTCAACTCATGGCGACCATAAGGATGAGACCTCTCCAAGGCCCTCTGTCCTCCCCTGCTCTGTTTAATTCCTGCAACCCTTTAATACCCAAAGTGGCCTCTTTAATAGAGTCCATCCATCTAGCATGTGGCCTTCCTCTCTTCCTACTTCCCTCCACCTTTCCCAACGCTATTGTCTTTTCCAATGAGTCCTCTCTTCTCATTATGTGTCCAAAGTACGACAGCCTCAGTTCGGTCATCTTGGCTTCCAGGGAGGTTTTCAGCTTCATCTGTTCTAAGACCCCTTTGTTTGTCATTTTGGCTGTCCATGGGATCCTCAGCACTCTTCTCCAGCACCACATTATCTCAAATGAATTGATTTTCATCCTAAAAACAATATTCAATATGAAACAAAACCCTCTCCAATGGTAATGAGTTAGTCAACAACTGACATAAATCAGCTAACCATATCCTACCAAATGAAGTGGGGTGGAGAAGCAACTTAACCTGGTGGTGAAAAGACATTATCACATGAGGCCTCTATTGCAGCACTAAAGCAAGAGAGTATCGTTATCGGGTGCTACGTATCACACAACATCGTTGTCATGCCATTGCTGGTTTGTGCTTCAGTCATTTCTGAATCACATCTTGTCATTGGCAGGGAAGACCTGTCAATGACTCCCAATAGCACTACTATGCATGTGACAATCTCTTCTACTTAAACAGAAGAGAAAGCAGTCATGTGGCATGGAGGGCAGGATTCTCCTCCTCCTCTCTCCCCCTTTCTATTTCCAAGTATGCTGAGCCATGCCATGCATTTTTTTGCTGTCATCCACCACCATCCCAACATCCCATCTCTCTTCTCCCCTGTGACCCGATCTCTCTTCCACTGCTCCTCCACGACCCAATATCTTTTCCCCTGGCCTTTTGCCATCCAGTCTCTCTTCTCCCTGGCCCTCTGTCACCCAACCTCTCTTTCCCCAATCCCTCCGCTACTCAATCTCCCTTCTCCTCCCCTGCCGGAGCAATCTATACACATTAATTAGGGTAGGAAGTGGAAATGGGGCAATGCAGAAAATGCAGTGCATTTTAATTTTAATTTTTTTTTCTTCATGGGAGAGGACTTTGTGGTTGTTGTTGCCATTGCTGTGTGCCTTCAAGTCATTTCTGACTTATGGCAACCCTAAAGTCAACCTATCATAGGGTTTTCTTAGCAGGATTTGTTCAGAGGAGGTTCTCCCTTGCCTTCCCCTAAAGCTGAGAGTGTGTGACTTGCTCAGGGTCACCAAATGGGTTTCCATGGCTGAGCAGGGATTCGAACCCTGGTCTCCAGAGTCGCAGTCCAACATTCAAACCACTATGCCACACTGGCTCTCTGAGAGGATTTTAGGGACTTCAAAACACTGTTGAGGTGCCATATTTTGTCTACTCATGATGACTAAAACAGCCTCCATATGCATAAACTGTGTGCAAATAGGCATTGTATGTATAACTAGGGACCCTGAGTAGTCAATCTTCACTTTCAGTGAAGTGTCTGGGATAGTCTTGCTCCTGTCTCTGTCTAAATTCAAAGAAACATTATTAGAAATTCATTGCTTTCAACACAGAAGGGAGGGAATCATTACAGCATTATTATTATTATTATTATTATTATTATTATTATTATTATTATTATTATTATTATTATTATTTCTCCTCTTCCTCCTCCTTCTTTCCCCCCAAACTTGGGACTCAAAGCAGCTCATAGTTTAAAAGAACTATTGAAAACATACAAAAAGTGATTATTTTGTAGAATTAAACTATTTACAGTATGAAAACCATTTACAACTCAAGCTAAAATAAAATGCAATTAAAAAGATAAAAAATTCTTTTAAAAACAGTTCAGTTAAGACAGTACAGCACTCTCTAGACCCTTAAAAGACTGTCTCAATAAATAAGGTTTTAGTCTGCTGATGGAAGAAGGAGGAGGGCCCATTCTAGCCACCCTGAAAAGGGGTTTCCAGTGTTTAGGGGCAGCCACCAAAAAGGCCTTCTCTTGTGCCCCCACCAACCATGCTTGAGATGGTGGTGGGATTGAGAGAAGGGTCTCTCCTGAGGATCTCAAAGCCAGGCTTGCTCATACATTAATGTTCCTATGACATGGTGCAATTTTTTGTAAGAAGTCTTCCACTTTCCTCTAGAGCTGGCCTCTTAAAAAAAGGTCCTGAAGGGAAGGTGAGACATCAGAAAACAAAGATCTTAAGCAATAACACACAGGACAGAATTCCAAATTATGGGTAAGTTTTAAAGGGCTGTGTTGGAACATGCCACAGCTACACAATGTGATAGGAAAATGGACTGCAGAGCAATCAAATTCTATGCCAGGAAGGATGCCAGAAGCCACCCATCCCTTGCCTTGGCAAAGATATCGACACACCAGATGTCTGGACCTAGCTGCCATAGATATGACCTGTTGTTTTCCGCCACAAAAGCCTATGGGTGCAATTTTACTCCACAGTTACTGAGGGGAGGGGGGAGAGGAGGTGATCTTTGAAAGCATGCTTGGAAATGGCTATAAGTCACATAGGGCAGCCTAGTAGCAGAGTCCTTATGCTGAAATACCACTGGACAAACTATAGACGAACATGACTTATGGTAAAACCTGGCCGAATACATTTTACTTAGCCAAATGGCACCCATTCATCCTTATGAAGGTGCATAGTACCCAAGACCAACCAGGTTATTCTGACACACAAGGCAGAAAATGCCACAAGCTCCTCTCCCCATCCCTGAGAGCAATAATGGAATATTAAGCAATAATAATAATAACAATCACTGATATATTGCTGCAATTTCTTTAACCCAGACTCTGCACTCTAAGACAGCTCCCTCCCTCTGCCTAATGGTAGGGTCAGACTTAATTTGAGGACCTTTGGCACTACAGAGATAAATCCAAAGCCAGCCATAAAGTTCCTTTGTGACCTAAATCCTCAAAGATCTTGATCTTGTTCATGATCCACTCTATGCAATTCTCACTGTCCCCACCCATTTTAGCACAGGCAGAGAGATATTATTCAGGACTAGTAGCTCTCCTTGGCTGCATCTGCACTGCAGAAATAATCTGGGTTGGCATCACTTTAACTGCCATGGCTTGGCTCTAGTGCCAGAACAAACTGCAACTCCCAGAATTCCAAGCCATGGCATTTAAAGTGCTGGTAAACCAGATTATTTCTGCAGTGCGGATGCCCTACTTGCCTTCATGCTATACTGAAGTTTGCAGATAGTCAACCAGCTGATCCTGGCTCTAAGGCTTCAAAAATGTCAGTGTAGCTGCTTTAGTTCCCACTCTGTGCTTTCACCAGCCCTTTTGCACACCTGCTCTGGAGCAAAACTAAGGTTGTGTTGCTATGGCAGATGATGTGAGAAGAAGAGCAAAGGGACTCCGGGAAGAACAGGGTAGGAGGCACAGTGGCAGCTGCATCCTCTCGCTCACTGCTTTGGAACTTAAAGGAATGGCAAGATCTTCTCCCTGACAGCTGGCAGGTTTGGCTGTGATGGTCCATTGTCTTTGCCCTTCACTGGCTGTAGCAGGTGGATATTTCGCAGCACAAAGATTGGGTGGCGGTGGATTAATGGGCTTCTTCCAAAGAGGAATGGAGAGTCAATGTTGCTAAAAGAGATCTCATTGCTCTGGAGTGTTATATTAACATGCATCCAGTGTCCAATCCAACCAGGCCTAGCAATCAGGGCAAATTTAGGAAGTAATCAAACCTGCCATATTCCCAGTGACTCTATCAGGGTAGGAATCTTGGGCACTACTCAGCAGAATATGGAGGAGGATTCATACATTTGTTGTTGTTGTGTATTTTCAAGTGATTTCTGACTTATGGTGATCCCAAGGTGAACCTATAATGGGGTTTTCTTGGCAAGGTTTGTTCAGAGGAGGTTTGTCATTGCCTTCCTCTGAGGCTGAGAGAGTGTGACTTGCCCAAGTCCATTCAATTGGGTTGAGTGGGGATTCAAACCCTAGTCTCCAGAGTCATAGTCAAAGGCTGAAACCACTACACCACGCTGGATCCTGAAACAAACCGAGTGCCACTTCTCAAAGTGAGTGAAGTATCATCTGCTGTCTTCTAAAAAGAAGGGAGCGGTATGATCAAAGGCTGCAACTCTATGCCCATTTACCTGGGACTAGAATCAAATGAACTCTTTGGGATTTATTTCTCAATAGGCATGTATGTATACAAGTCGGCAAGTTTGGAGTATAAACCTACCTGACTGCACCACTTTACATTCTGGCCCATTTACAAGACCACATACATCTCTAGTATGGAACAAGACTAAACCCAAAAATTGCACCCATATGTATTTTAACTCTGAATGTTGGTGGGTGCAGAATAGTGGCAAAAATACCACTCTCTTTGTTTCATTTCTATTAGGGCTAAACTACATGTGACATTAAAAATATTGGCTGGCATCCTGTTAGGTAGTTATGAGGTCATAAATTAAATGTATGACCTCATAACTGTTTCATGTTCACATTTAAGATTGTGGCCCCATTGCTACAATCACAAATGTCCTTAAAACTAACCCTAAAAGCCAGGCAGCCATATCAAGCAAAGGAGTGGTGCTGATGGATGTTACATCCAGCCTCCTCTTGCCAGCAAGCCACAGTGCTGTGAAGAGCTGTGACAGGACTTCACATCCAGACTCAAATGGTAAGGGGCTGGATGCACCATCCTTCTGTACAGCAGAACTTCTGGACTTGTTCCAGCTGCCTGGCTTTTAAGGTGGGTTTTAGGGGTCATTGCAGAAGACAGAGCTCAGCTATGACAATGTAAATCCATGTCCCATGAAGGATCTCACCCATGGTTACTTAAGTGAGACAAAACCACATAAGGTTATATTGTGACACATTAATTACATTGGGCTCTTCTTATCCATGGGCTTGTCATCCACAGATTTGAGCTTCCACGGATGGCAAGCCACGATGTTTTAAATGGCCATGTGTGCCCATGGCATTAGCCATAGGAAAGAACAGGACTTAAGGTCCTGCATTTTTTGCTATCAGCAGGGGAGGTCAAGAATGGATGGCCCACGGATAACAAATATATCCTCTAGTTAACTGCCCTCAAGATGGCCCCCGACTCATGGCAACCCCGTGGATGAGACATCTCCAAGCCCCCCATCCTCTATTGCTCTGCTTAGGTCCTGCAGATTCATGCCCGTGGCCTACCCTGATTGAGTCTATCCATCTGGTGTGTGGTCTTCCTCTCTTTTTACTGCCTTTTACCTTCCCTAGCATTATTGACTTTTAGTCATGCCTTCTTATGATGTGACCAAAGTACAACAACCTCAGTTTCATCATCTTGTCTTCCAGGGGGATTTCAATTTAATAGAATCTGTTGAAGGAGAGGCATCGTAGTGGACAGCCAAACAGAAGCCATCAAACAGAACTCAGCATAGTACAGTTCAATATTTTAAATTTACACGGGAATTTCTCTTTGAATGGAAACTTGCATTTATTTTGAACTTACACACATTCAAACTAGACAATGAGGAAATAGAAATAGTA
>CM034709.1:9934224-9956155 GCA_020142125.1 Phrynosoma platyrhinos | reverse complement strand
TCAGTAGAAGTATAGTGTCTAGATCAAGGGAAGTAATAATGCCACTCTGTTCTGCTCTGGTCAGGCCCCACCTGTGTCCAGTTCTGGGCACCACAATTCAAAAAGGATGTTGAAAAACTGGAGCGTGTCCAAAGGAGGGCAACTAAAATGGTGAAGGGTTTGGAAACCATGCCCTATGAGGAACGACTTAGGGAACTGGGTATGTTTAGCCTGAAAAAGAGACAGTTAAGAGGGAATATGATAGCCCTGTTTAAATATTTGAAGGGATGTCATATTGAAGATGGAGCAAGCTTGTTTTCAGCTACTCCAGAGAACAGGACCTGGAACAACAAATGCAAGCTACAGGAAAAGAGAATCCACCTGAACATTAGGAAGAACTTCCTGACAGTAAGAGCTGTTTGACAGTGGAACACACTCCCTCAGAGAGTGGTGGAGTCTCCTTCTTTGGAGGTCTTTAAACAGGCTTTTGATTTTGAGTTCCTGCATGGCAGGGGGTTGGACTGGATGGCCCTTGTGGTCTCTTCCAACTCTATGATTCTATGCATATCCTCACCCATAGTCTGTGCCAGTGTGGTCAATTTAGACCAGTAGTAGGAAATCTCAGTACTTCCAGATGTGATGGGACTGGAAACTTCAGCGTCCCCCACCATTAGTTCAGCGTCCCCCACCATTAGAAATTGCAATCAATCATCTGAAGAAATACAAGTTGCTCAAGTTGAGTTGGTGTGTTGCACTGGAACCCCAAAGTTCAAACGTCTACACTTAAGACATGAAACTGATTTAGAGAACGTGAGCCTGTTCTCCTCTCTCAGTTGTTCTAACTCATTGGATTGCAGTGAAGACAAAGTGGGGAGAAAGAGAGCTAAGTAAGGCACTTAGTGACCTTAGGCAAGTCACACTCTCTCAGCCTCAGATGAAGGTAAAGGCCAACCCCATCAGAACAAATCTTGTCAAGAAAACCCAGTCTTAGGTTTGCCTTCTTTTGTGTGCCGTGAAAATTGTGGGGTTCCTGATTTATGGCAACCCTACTATGGGGCTTTTTTGGGAAGATTTGTTCACAGCAGGTTTGTCACTGCTTTCCCCTGAGGCTGGGAGAGTGTGACTTGCCCAAGGTCACCCAGTAGGTTTCATTGCCCAGCATTTAATCAAAGCTGCTCAAACCACTACTCACACTGGTTCTCCTAGGTTCGCCTTAGGGTGACCAGGTCACCATAAGTCAGAAACAACTTGAAGGCACACAACAACAAACAGTCCATTCCAGGCATAATTCTGGTTTGTTGAGTACAATTTGGTAAGACTCTATTAGCGGGTTCCCCAACTAAAAAAACAAGGGAACTGTTTATTTAGGGTCTTACCATCGTTCTTGTGGGACTAGAAAGAAAATGAAGGCAAAAGCCTGGTATGCGCTAGGGATGGAAAGCATATTTAATGTCTTATTCATTCCTTGTCCAAAAATAAATTTTCCAACACTCAGGAAACTGGTTAGGAAGAATAATACAGTGGCAAGACCATTGCACATTTTTTGCCCAGAATTTGTATGTAATTGGAATATTTCTATGCAGAAACATACTTTTTTTTTTGTATATGAATTATGGGATATGCACAAAAAACATTATTTCCAGACAGCCACAATGTATTTGTTTTTAGGTTTGGTTTGGGTTTTTTCTTGTTGTTTTTTGTTTGTTTTTGCTAAGAAAACAATCTTGCATCATAAAAATCTCATATAAAAATTATACCCCAAACAGAAATCTTGCCAAAAAAAAAAAATAGCCACATAGTTTCCGTTGTGCAAGATTACTATTTTCTATGTGAAATTTTTGATGTGCCAGATTGCTGGTTTTATGTCAAAAACAGCAATATTGCACAAAAATGCACATGGGTGCCTGAAAACAGTTTGTGTATGTGCATTTCAAACCCCACAATTTTCACATACAAAATAAGTATGTTTCTAAACAGAATAATTGCTTGAGCACTTCAGGATGTGTGGATTATCAGGAAAGAAACTGTATGGGAAATATTTGTTTTCCAAACAGGAGAGAGGGGGAAAAACGTGGAAAGTATTTGTCCTCATTTGCAAGTACAAAATTGTCGAATATTAGTATCCTTAGTGTGCACACACAGTTGGATGCAGATCGGAGTAGACATTTGCTGGAAAGTAGTGGACAGGAGCCTCTTCGTGTGCATAGCTTACAACAGACTGCCTTCAACTTTCTTGTGTTGGACTAGACTACATATCTTATCATCCCTCACCAACTTGGGCATAATAGTTAGGTGATCATGGCAACTTTAGTCTTACACCTCTGGAGGGCACCATGTTGAAGAAACCTGGATTAGAAGCAGGGCACAGTGACAAAAGTGATGCCCATTACACAGTTAAGAAGGCATCATTGCATGCACTGGTGAGGTTTGGTTCATACTGGTCCCTGAAATTTTTGCTTTAAGGGCCTTCTCAGTGGCTGCTCCAACTATAGCACTCCCTTCCAAAGTTAGCTCTATTGTTCATCTAAATACCTTTTTATTTAGGTAGGTCTTTGGCAACTAACTGGCTGCTTATGGGGTGTTTTTTATTTATACCTTTTTAAAAACACAGCTTTTCATGTTGGTTATCTTGTGTTATCATGTTTTAATTTGTATAGTACCTGCTTTTTAATCTCGTGAGCCACATTAAGTCCCAGTTTGTAGAGGAAGGTAGGATATAAATTAAAGAAGAATAGCAGAGGCTCCAGGCTTTGGCGAAAAAGGTTAAATACTATTCCAGAATGGCAAGAAGGAGAAATCACATGCATTCCACAAACAGGGAGCAAACTGGTTCTACTAACAGAGGCTAGATGCTCCAGGTTGCTCCAACAGAGGTAGTCCAAATTCAGTTGTGATCGCTAATAACCTTTACCTCCCAAAAGTTGTAGCGTTTTGTTTTTAAGTTCCCAGGTTAACAAGCACACGATTAAAGGGATGCACATGAACCATGGGAGTCATCAATTAGCATTACTGTAAATGTATTTGGTTTGAAAACAAGAGATAAGTCTGCAACCAGAATAAGCCCCTTTCCTTGGTACCATTAGGCATTCAGCTTACCTGTTAACTCAGGGTTAGGATCTGTCCTGAACATGTGTTGAGTTCTCCTACAGAAGCAACTGAACATTTTTGTATCATACGCAATCTATGCAACCAGTTCAAGGTTGTAGAAGCAATTATACATTTGATGTCCTTGTGCGTGCAGATGACCATTCTTGACTGATGTGTTTGCCTCTTCAGAAAGTGGTTGTGTAACTCCTTCAGTTCTGCCATTCAACACAAGGCTTACATAGCAGAGACAAAATATAACTGCATTTGGAGAGGTAGGATATACAACTTGGCTCATGGACAAATCTCCAGGCCCTTCTGTGGGGTCTACCTCTGTGGGGTCAGCCTTCCCCATCCTGCTGTCCTTCAGATGTGTCCCTGCTGGCTGGGAATCATAATGGAAAGTGCTGTGCCAACACATCTTGAACACATCAGGTTTAAGAAGGCAATGTAGATAGTAATATGCTTAGGAGACAAGGTGGAATTCTGCACAACTATGTAACTATATGGAGAACCAGAGTGGTGTAGTGGTTTGAGCATTGGGCTAGACTCTTGAGATCTAGAAAGACTAACACAGCTATATCTTTGAATTCTACCTCTAAAGATTAGGGTTTGATTTCCCACTTGGGTATGGAAACCCACTGGTGAGGTCACACCTTCTCAGCCCCAGAAAAACCTGCAATAGGGTTGTGTTAGGGTTGCCATAAGTTGGAAATGAATTGAAGGCACACCACCACCACCATCACCACCACATCATCCTCATGGAGATAAACTGGAACAGAGCCTGGAAAAGTAATTTTTTGGATTAGAACCCCCCCCCCCCAAACTCAGCATGGCCCTGGCTAACAATTGCTGGATGCCCAGCAAAGTAACTTTTCCTGGCTGTAGTCAGAAATGCCATAGCCGCTTCCTGCCGGTACCACCCAGGAAGCAAGTTGACTAATATGAACACTGTGAAACAGAAAGAGTATTAAAAGAATGGGTGTGGAGTTCCTTTTATTCTTCTTCATATATCTAGGTTTACAATGGGAGGAGGCTCCTCTGTTCAGAAAGAAAATACAAGGCCATGCTAAATTAAACAGAGGAACTCCCCTAGGTGAATTGCTGACATAGGTCAGAATCATTAAAGAGATGAGAACCAGAGCTGAAATGATGTCCGGCTGTGTGGGCAGTGAGGTTTTTTTTTTCTCAAGAGGAAGTTACTCTAATCTTCTTCCAGAATAATACATTTTTATAGTGCCTAAATAATTTGAGAATTGCGACTCAAAGGGGAAACCAAATCCCATTGTACTAATCCCCTGAAATCAACTTTCTTGGAACTCTAGTAACTTCCTTATATAACTATCTGGTTAAACTTCATTCATAACAAACCAGAAGTGAAAACCCAGAACATAGGGTGGGACTTGTAAGAGAGAATAAGAAGTGACTTGAAACAGTCTCTCTCTTACACAAACACACAATTGAATCTATTTCATTCAATTCACCATATATAATTATAATACCTGTGACATTACATTCAACCTTGGGCTTTTTTTTGCAGTTGTTACTATTTGCCAAGCTGTTAAGAGATCTTACCAGTTGTAGCATGTCCAGCAGTCTTCCTACAGAAAAATATCATCACATTATTATTATTATTATTATTATTATTATTATTATTATTATTATTATTATTATCCGTCCTCTCTGCGTAACGCAACCAGGTCTGCTTACAATATTAAAATATATATTCCATATCCCGTAATCCCACCCCCCAAACGTAGAATTGGCCTATGCATTCAGAAGCTCATGTAGAGCATCAGTTCACTATAGGGGCTTTTATCACTACCCAGACAATTCTGATCAATGCCATCTACTCCTGAAAAGAACAAGGACTTGAGAGAAAACTCTTCTCTGCCACTGTCTGGCTTTTGTAGCTTTTACTGCATTACTGTGAAATGCCTTGAGTGTCAGACTCTAATAAACACATCCATCCCTCCTCCGCACTCCCAAAGCTGACCTCACAGTTTGCAACTGGTCCCAATGGCTTCAAAGGATCCCAGCCTAGGGACTATTCTCAAACAATGAGCTGAAACTCCATGCAGCCAGCACTGTACTTAAAATAAGAAGATTGCAGGAGCTTTTTAAGAGCTCTGCCAGAAAAGGGGATTTTTGACAGGTGGCCGGTTATATCGGCATAAGCAAAGCAGCGCTTTGCTGACACGGCCTCTTCACCGAGTCTGAAGGGCCAGAGAGCCCAAGATTTTTCACTGCCTGAAGCAAAAAAAAAAAACCAAGATGTTATCCGCTTCCGTGTATGACTGGCTTGGTCAAGCAGTGGCTGGAGTATTGGACTAGGATCTGGGGAATCGCAGTTCAAAATCTCTCCTTGGTCATGGAAACCCACTGGGTGACCCTGGGTGAGTCACACTCTCTCAGCCTCAGAGGAAAGCAATGGCAAACCCCCTCTGAAGGAATCCTACCAAGAAAACCCTGTGATAGGTTTGCCCGGGATAGTTTCCTGCATCACACATGTGGGCTAGCTTAAGGGACCCATTTCATAGTCTACAAAGCTTTGTTCTCCAGCAAGTCATGAAAGTCCAGCATCAGTCCATAGGCAACATAAGCAACCACAGCAAAGCCCATGACAGTGTTATTTTTATGGATATAACAATCTGTAACAGCACATCATCCATGTATACAAGGGTGTGGCAAGTAACATTATTTCTAGGGTCCATTACTTATAGGAGTCTTTTGGAAGGAATTTTGGCCATGTCTTATATTTTTGCACACTTGATCTTAGCCAAAAGGCTGAGAAGTCTTATATTTTTAAAGAAAATACCAATGTAAGTTAAGGAAAAAGTTAATATTAATTTTGTCTGCAAAGCAACACAAAAGAAATCCAAATGACAAATCTCAATACGCCCCCCAAAAACCCTACTATGAAAACGAGGTAACTACTAATGCTCCTGTGTTAGGTTTTCTAATGCGTTTTTTCAAGCTCTTCTTGAAAATAAATTATGTAATACTTGACCCACAGCTTGCAACTACAATAAGATCAAAGTGGTATTTCTGTTCACAGAAGCTTCTATATAGCATTACAGTTTAACAAGCTAGCTGACCGAAATAAAGGCGCTGTTACACCCTACATAAGGGTCGAGAATTAACACATTTAGCAGTTACCAAACAGGCACAAAAATTGTTTTAAGGAAGGCGATTTGTAGGTGGTATATCCACATTTCTGTTTTATGAGAAATTGTGACTTCAGGTAACTGTTTGCTGTAAATAAATTACGGTACTATTTTGAGCTTTTTGGAAGGGAAAAAAAGGAGACAACATTGATTAAAGGTACAGGCTTCTGCAAAGCAATGTAATTTGATCCCAACAAGGTTATGAGGTTTTTTACCAGTGAAGGTAAGATCCAGCCACCAGCGGTCTAAATTAAATTCAGCTCTACTCAGAGACAGCAGGTTCCTGCACTACAGATTTTTTGTGGGGGGAAAAATCTTTAAGTGCAAACACAGGGGAAGTAGCAGGTGCAGCTAAACATATGTGGAGTCTCTATTTGAGAGCTGCTGGGAAGAAGCTGAGCTGCGAATTAGGAAGAGCAAGGTTCATATTTCACTTCTACCATGAATGTATTATATGACCTTATAGGAGGGGTGGGCAACTTGTGAGAGCCAGCATAGTGTAGTGGTTTGAGTGTTGGACGACAACTATGGGGACCAGGGTTCAAATCCCCACTCAGCCATGGAACTCCACTGGGCAAGTCACAATCTCTCAGCCTCAGAGGATGGCAATGGCAAACTCCCTCTGAAGAAACTTGCCAAGAAAACCCCATGATAGGTTCATTTTAGGATCACCATAAGTTGGAAACAACTTGAAGGCACACATCAACGAAGGCAACTTGTGGCCTCCCAGTTCCTGCCTGCCTGTAGTTCCCATGATTCCTCACCACTGGCTATGTTGGCTAGGGCTGATGGGAGGTGCAGCTCAACATCATTGAACTAAGAGCAAGATGTTGCCTTGCCCTGCCCTAGGGTCAAATCCAGGAACCAGTGGTCTTCCTCAGCAATCGGGAGATAATGCTGACCCACCTTACAGTGTTGGAAGGATTCCAATAAAATGCAGGCAAAGCAATATTGTGGAGTACAATATTAAAAAAACACTTACCAAATAAGGATGCACATCTGTGTAAATGGTAGATATTATGATTATGAAAGGGATGCAGTGGCTCAAGTGGTTAAGATGGTGACTCTGTTGATTGCAAGATCGGCAGGTTGGCAGTTCAAGGCCCGAGTGCTTCATGATGGGGTGAGCTCCTGTCACTAGTCCCACCTTCTGCCAACCAATTAGTTCGAAAGCATGTAAAAGTGCAAGCAAATAAATAGGTACCACTTCAGTGGGAAGGTAACAGTGTTCTGTGCAGTGATGCTGGCCACATGACCACTGGGGTCGTCTTTAACCACGCTGGCTCTTTGGCTTAGTAACAGAGATGAGCACCGACTCCTACAGTCGGTTACGACTAGACATTCATGTCAAGGGGGAACCCTTTACCTTTTTATTGAATTGCTTGGTAATTTTGGCAGTATCCATTGTTTTAACTGGATTTGGTTTTAACTTCTAAGCTGCCTTGGGTCCCATAAAAGGAGAATATTGGGATCTAAATGAAGTTAAATTAAACATTAAATTAAATGAATACCACCAGTTACTGTGTTGCATTCAGGCTCTGGACAAATATTTTGAAGAGGTTCTATAGCTCAGTGCTAGAACACACTGTTTGATACACAAAGCCCTTAGTTCAGTCTCCAACCATTTGCAGGAAGATCTCTTACCTGAAACCCTAGAGATTCAGGGTTAGCAACAGCAGACCAGATTTTCAGCATAAAGCTGCCTCCATTTTAACAATAAACTAATATATTCTACAAGCAACAGAAAAGCTTGTTGTAAATCAAGGATGAGCAAAGGGGGTTACATGCAGCTCCAGGGTCAATATTGTTGCCCCCAAGGGGGGTTGAGCCAAAAAGGCCCTCTAGTGTCACATTTTGGGGGCCTCCAGGGCCACTTTAGACCCAGGAAAGACCTTTAAAAAAACATGGAAGTGACAGAAGTGATTTCCTGTCAATCCCCATGTTAAAAAATGACTTCTTTTGGGTCTGAAGTGGCCCAAGGGCGCTTGGAAATGTGGCAAAATGCTCCCTACAGGGCACAGGGGAGCATTTTGGTCTGCAGCAGGGCGTCTGGTGGGAATGAAGCCTCCTAGTTCTTCTAGGGGGTCGGTGCAGCCTTTTCTCCTACAGCGGCCCACTTGTATTTTAAATGTTTATCATGTACTCATGAGCCTGCTAACAGGCTCCATGCAAGCTTGGTGCTTGCAAAAAACATTAAGGTTATAGAGATAGCATCTTTCTCCACCTATAGCAAACACACCTATAGCACACACACACCCCTTGCACCACCCCAAAGGCACTATTTAGAAGCAAACTCTTGTCAAGGGAAACAGGTATTTGTTTGGCCTCTTTAAAAAAATTTCATGGAAGCTCTGGTCAAGCTAAAAATGCATGGTCATTTAAAATAAAAATATTCAGTTATGTTTATTCACATATTAAAATTGTACAAGCTAAAGGAAATGACATTGAACAAGTCTGAAGACTAATTTTTACAATACACAATATAGCAGATACCAAAACTAGAACTGTTAGGTTAAGACAGATACAGCCAAGGAAGCAGTTTGAGAGCCTGTGGGGTTTTTTTGTGTTTTTTAAAAAAATGGAATTTAACAAAAATAGATGTTAACCAGCTACCCAGTATTATACAATGATAAATACTTCAAAAATATATTAAGTTATATGGAGTTTCTGGATTTGACAGGAAATCCACAGAAATCCCAGCCTTCAATGGACTTCCAAATATACCAATTTATTCTTTTCTTTTCCAAAAGGGTTTTCAACCGTTAAAAGTCACTTCAGTTAAAGAACTGGTTCTGCAGCCTCTACTGTTTTGGTATCAACATTCTCCTCACCCCTAGTTGTAGTGTAATTTCTACTAATGTCATTATAACAAAAACATGTAAGCTATAATGCTCTGTGCAATACGGACCTTGCAGCTATACATCAACGAGCGGCCACAAGACTGCATTTGCATTTGGGCACAGGTGGAGTTAAGCTCTTCATTCTTGTTAATACTGGCTCACATATCACAAGGCAACAACTCCCCACCCCATCCCTCTAGACACCCTCCCCCACTGCGCCACATACACACATACACACTAAGAAGAAATCCACACACATTTTCACTTGGGTTCCATGGCAAGCCCACCACTAACATATAGCATTAACATCCAGCAATCAGCAGTTTCCCAGAATGACCTGCGACAGTCACAGCTCTCACACCAAGATCCAGAAGATGTCCAATCTGAGCATTCATATGAAGCGGCATTTTGTGAGTTGTTGTTGTTGTTTTTCCCCATTTGTACTGTCCGGATGTAATGTGCTTGTCAAAAGGTTCTGATCCAACTCTAGTTAAAAATATATATGTATATATAATATGCTTCTGTCTTCAACCATCATAGAAATATAGAATGGACTCTTCACCAGCATGTTGGCAGTTTCAGAAGAGAGTGCCCACCCGCCCGCCCCTTTTGTCCAAGTCCATGGGTGCAGTCTTATCGCACAGCCAAGAGGAAGGCCAAACCTGCCAGGCCAAATCCTGCCGCCGCCGCCATTATGGCATTGCTTATGGTACTGTTCTGTTCAGCTGGATCGGAGCCATGTTTATTGAAGAAGTGATAGAAGCCATCCTAGAAAAAAAGAAAACAAGATCTTTAATCCAACCTATTTCTCATTCACTATTTTCTAGCTGGATTATTAAAAGTATGCTTATAAAGAAGAAGAAATAAAAGAAGAAGAAAGGGGAAGGGGACATATATAGGATGTGAATTAGACAAAATAGTGACATAAGCTGACCATAGTTACAAAATCCAGGCAGCCCATCCATATCCACAGGCTTTTTATCCACATTCAAGCATCCAAGGCTTGAAAATATTTTAAAAATATATAAATTCCAAAATGTAAACCTTGATTTTGCCATTTTATATAAGGGACTCCATTTTACTATGCCACTGCATTTAATGGGACTTGAGCATCCAAGGATTTTGGTATCTATGGGGAGTCTTGGAATCAAACCCCTGAAGATACCAAGGGCCCACTGTAATATTCGCTTGAATTTGACTTCTATACAGCTAAATCAAGTGAGGTCTTCTAACCAGTGAACAACAGATGACCAATATTTATTTTTCCAACCCTGGAGTGTATCTCCTTTAGCAACAGCTAGAGCACGCAGAATCCAACCATGGTGACCATCAGTTAAATTCCACTTTCAAATGATTTAAAAGAATGTGTGTCCACAAATGCCAAAGGTTTTTCCAATAAAAAAGTAATGTATCATAATACATCCAACCAAAGGGTAACTACTGAATATGCTCACATCATATGCCACAGGAAAGCATTTTCTGTATGACATTGCCAAATTACATTGGAGCAGATAGTTTCTTTCTAAAGAGGTGTAGTGGTTGGTATTAGCCATCTTTGAATGCTAACCCAGTCAAGTTATTTTCTATGTGCTTCGTGATTTACAGCAGTTATTTAGATGTTCCTCCCATCAATTGGGAAAGGGGGGCAAAGACAGATCTATTAGGGCAATTCACTACTTTTATCAGGGATGTTGATTTCTGCCTTGGCTCACCTGGAGCACCAAAGGGGAAGCAGATTACAAATGAAGCAGCAATGTGTCATCTAGCAATATAAATCAGCCCTAAGGTACAAGGGGAACTAAAAGCTGTTGACAGAATTCAAAGATCTAGCTGTGTTAGTCTGGAAAACAAGTATTCCGAGGAATCTTGTAGCACCTTTCAAACTAACTGAAAGAAGCTGGCAGCATGAGTTTTCATAGACTTGAGCCTATTTCCTCACAAGCATAGGGAAGCAAGTAAACTACGAAAGTCTACGGAAGTTCATGCTACCAACTTCTTTCTTCCAGTTAAACTCAAAGGTGGTGTATGATGTCTCTGCATACTAAAAGCTGCTTAGTAAATTATTTCAACCCCTCTCCAAGTGCCCTATCAAATAATGAACCGAGGTAGGGTTTCACATCAAAATCAAACTGTCCACTATAGTCAAGAGAAGTGGCGTTTTATACAGAGTCACTCTGATATTGACTTACAGTTCAGAATACAGTGAAATTAGGAGACGACTACAGACATGTATAAACCAAACAAGAACAAGCATCAGCTAGATTTAAAAAAAAAATCTTCCCCTTAGGAAATAAGGTGTGGATGTTTGCAAGGATGTATTCAACAGCTGCTTTATCAGCTCCAGAAATGTTAGCACAGTGCTGATAATCAGAATGCTGTGGCACAAGTTCCACATGGGCTACATCTACACTGCAGGAATAATCCGGTTTGACACGACTTTAAGTGCCATGGCCCCATGCTATGAAATTATAGGCATGGTAGTCTGTTGGGCACCAGAGCAAAGCAAAGCTCTGGTGCCACAAATGACCATGCCCAGAATTTCATAGCATTGAGCCATGGCACTTAAAGTGGTGTCAAACCAGATTATTCCTGCAGTGTGCATGCAGCCCTGGGAACAAAAGCCTGCTACCCATTTGCCCCTGAACACCACTGTTGTGGCACATGGTTCTTTTACCAGCTGTGACCACCCAACTGAGGGCTGACCTGTGCTAGAAAGGGCCCCTGGCAGCTGCACCGCCAGATCTTTCTTCTGAATAATCAAGAATGACAGTAATATGATGCCAGATGGCCATGTTTGAACTCCTATTTGGCAGCTGTCTATGTAAATGAGTTATGCTCTTAATTTCTTCCGGAACTTTGTTCTTTACACTTTCATTTGGGCAAACAATAGGTGCATTTTACACTGAATGTCAGTTTACACTTTTGCCGGCAGCTGCTGCAGGGTCATTAGCATTTAGGTGGGCCGGTTGGAGGAGACGGAGTCAATCCCTTTTTCTTCTAGAAAGGGATCAAGAATTGGGCCAGTCACCTTTCAGAGTGACTCTGCTGAATGCAGACTAGTTACTGCAAAGCCAAATATGTATAAATGCTCAAGATTGGAGATTCTGAATGAACTATAGATGCCGTGCCTCCTACCACCTGTCCATTTTACTGCCATTCAGGTATTGAAATCCCGTTAAGAACTACTTCAGATTGATCAATAGCAGTACAATAAAAAGCTTTATAATTAAAAAACAAAAAGTACAGATTGCAAAAGAAATTAAGAGTGACAGCAGATCTATTCCTAACAGATTAGAAACTCCATCTGCTTCTTGATGCTACAAGCAGGGGGGGGCTTCACTTAAAAAAAACAACACTATCTGGTCAATGCTTTTATATTTTGTATTTTGTTTTTAACCTTTAGTCTTCTATTTTAGCAAGAGGGGCAGGATCCATTCAGCAATCAGCAAAATGGTGGAATTATCATTACAATTTTGGGCATGCACTTTTAACTCTCCAAACTGCTAAAATAAAAGGGCTATAATCTAGGACATATATTGAGATTCCAAACCAGCATTGCAAAGAGGTGCCTAAACAAAGCATTGTTTTCGTTTTCTTTTTTTCCCTTTCTGGGAATGGTAATACACACCTATTGGTGTCCCAGAATTAATCTATATTTGTACTTGTAAGCCGCCTTGATTGCCAAGGCAAAAGGCGGGGTATAAGAAATTATTGTTATTGTTATTGTTATTATTCACCTGCAATCCTCTGGAACAGCAACAGGGTTACTGGCAACTGGGAAGCAATGTTACAGATTTGCTTTGCTTTGCAACATTTACATCCAGTAGGTCCAATGTGGCATACACAGCTCCCTCCTCCCTACCTACTTCAGTGCTACAACAACCCTGTGAGATAGATTACAAGGTGATTTTCATGGATCAATCTTCTACCGAAGCTGAATGCTCAGAGAATCAGAAAAGATAATAGGACATGCAGGCATGCCTCAGTTAACAAAGCCCCTTCCAAATTATTTTTGGCTTCATTCCCACTTACAAATAAATCAGATTGCGATCCGAATCGATGGATCGGTTCGACAGCGGAGCATGGTTCATACTACATTTGCCCTGATTGCATTTTCTTGTTGTAAAATAACCCACTTTTCATTCACATTGACTAATGAACTGATTCAAAATGGACTCTCTTCAACCAGCCGGCAAATTTAAAAGGCAGAATTAAATCAATTCCAATCCGCATCCTGTTCACACTTGAGGTGAATCAATTTATTGCAAAAGACGCAGAAAAAATGAGCATCAAAAAGATGCACGTTAAATGGGTCTAGCACAGGGGGGCCTTCGCCAAACTGCTTCAGCAATGCCCAAGTGTGAACAACGGTCATTTAAACCATTTCAAACTGGTTAGCAAACTGCAGCCCCCTTTTTTCCTCATCCTCTAGCTGTAGTTTTAAAGCAGCATCTGCATTGGGAAGATGGTGAAAGATGGCTGGAGAAATAGTTTTCCCTCCATATAGGTGGACTTGCCATCTGAAGATTAAACCATTCACGGACGACAAGCCCTCACCATTAAGAAAAATGTGACTTGAGCATGCACAGATTTTGGATCCCCGCAGATAGAGAGGACTGATTGTACTATCGTTTGCTGTCAGATTATAGCAGCAGGTCTCCACTAAACACTGAAATAAAGCTTCACCTGGGAAAGAATGGGATTCTACTATAGCTTAACCCACTGTATGTGTGTGCCAGCTTAAAACAGGCAGGGTAAACAGCAGCTGCCTCTGTAGAGCACATATACACAGCAAGAGAGAGAAAACTGAAGAGCAGATAAGGCTGCCTCACTAGTTCCCCCCAGCATATTAACAAAACACAAAGATCTATATGTTTGGGCACCAAATTGAAATCATAAGAAAAGTGGAGGCTGGTGAACTGAAAAAAAAGTATAGCCCCTGGATGTATTTTGGATGAAAATTTCAAGTGGTCATTAGAAGGTTCAAATATTTTTGTTTACATATACAAAGCTTATGATGGTGGTTTCATTTCACATGTGCATATTGGTAATTTTGAATTTCAAAAAATCCTGAAAGATGTTTAACTGCTTTTCATTCCTGTGGACAGGAAAGTATTCCAGTTACGACTTAAAAGGTGCTGCTCTCTCCCTCCATCCCGTCCTTTTTTAATGCTGCAACAGACCAATGTGGCTCCATCTCTGAAAACAACTTTTTAATGTTTTTTTCTGCCTTTGATACCAAACTGTCCATTAAAGAAGTCATGCCCAGGAACGCATCTATTTCATTAGCTGATATGTGTGTGTACTTCTTCAAACATAAGTTAAAACTGTAGAACTCACCGTCACAAGATGGCTGCTAACTGGGATGGTTTTAAGGTTTTTTGGAAGATGGGGCCAACACTGGCTATTAGCTGAGACAGCTGCACTATCACCTCCAGTGCTGTGCTACAGGCAGTATTGTTGTTTGCTGTTGCGTACCTACAAGTCATTTGCAATTTATCACACCCTACGGCAAACCTATCAAGAAGGGTTTCTTGACAAGAAATGGTTTACCATTGCCTCTGTTTATCAACTCCTGCCTGGGGAGTGCAAGACAGGAGGATACAGTTGTACCCATGTCCTATTGGCAGGAACTTAGGGCCTTTACAGACTGCCAGAAATAATGCAGCTTGAGGCCACTTTAACTGCCCTGGCTCAGTACTAGAGAATCATGGGAATTGTAGGTTTTTCTGAAACATTGATCCTTCTCTGTCAGGGAGCTCTGGTGCCATAATAAACTACAGTTCCCATGATTCCCTAGCACTCAGCCAGGGCAGTTAAGTGGCCTCAAGCTGCATTATTTCTGGCAGTCTGTAAAGGCCCATAATGGCCACTTTGTAAACAGAATGTTGGACAAAACATGTTTATAACTTGATCCACCATTGCTCTTCTTAGACACTGGGCCCTTGGTATCTGTTGGGGTCTAATTCCAAGATCCATCCACCCACCCAACCCATGTATACCAAAGTCCATGGATGCTCAAGTCCCATTAAATACAATGGCATAGTAAAATGGTGTCCCTCATATAAAATGGCAAAATCAAAGTAGCTTTTGGGAAATTATATTGTTTTGGAATATTGACAAGCTGTGGGTGATCAAATCCATGAATTTAAAAAAAATCTGTAGATATGGAGAGCTGACTGTATTCTTAAACTCCCTCCCATCTACTGCAGGGTTTCTTAACCAGGGTTCCCAGGAACCCCCACCCCCACCCCCACCCCGAGGAGGTCTCTAGGAAGCCTGCAAGAGATCATGACTTTTTTTAAAAAATCATTTTCTTTGAGCTATAGACCTATAATTTTTATGCAGGGTTCCCTTAGAGCTGAAAATTATTCCAAGGCTTCCTCCAAGGTAAAAAGCTTGAGAAAAGCTGCCCTACTGGCTGTCAAAGCTACAAAACTATAACATACCAGGATGCTTAAGATTCAAGAAATAGTTCCCACAACCTTTTCTTCCTTAGAAGCACAGCAACAGACACTCCCCATCATGTGGAAGAGCCACGAGAGTATTGCAAGCACAAGTACATGTGCTGGAAAGCAACTTCCAGATACATGACTCACACAGAACAGTTTCCCTCCCATACACATGTTGGGGAAGCATCCGATGCCTGTGGCCCCTTAAAGATCATCCCCACCAGCTTCAAAGCAAAGCTTTATATATAGCTGGGAAGGGGTGTCTCATTACACCTTTCACGGGTTAGAAAATAAGCTTTTGTCCAATAAAATCTCTTATGCCTTCTTTGTGTGAGTGCATTGACTGCAGAATATGATTACAAAGATGCTGGGAGGGAGAACTGAAGTGGGGAGAGAGAACCGGGGCTAGAGTTCTCATCCAGCAAAGAGGCACTTTTGAATAGACTTACTTTCCCTCCAATGGACTGTTTGAAAACTGAGAACTGAATGCAGGTTTCTATGTATTCTTTACCCTTAGCGCTGTGGGAAATAGTTGCTTTGAAGTTGATTATTCACATTCCTGGCCGAGATTTAAACCCGCACCCACTCAACAATGGCTAGTACCAGATTTTTCAGAGCGGCAAGAAACTCTACCCAAGGGAGGGAGAGAACCTCTTACAGTTAACATAAGCAGAGGGAAATCTCTGTAGCCTTCAGCTAATGCCTTTGCTTGCATCTGCAAATATATATATATACACACCAAGAAAAGCCATTCTTTTACTACTGCTTACCCCCAGAATCATCAATAGAAGTATCTCCCTTTTGCTTCTTTCCATTATTCTTAGCATTAAAAAAGGATGCTTATTGCTCAAAGCTATCCAGCATTTTTTTTTAAAAAAAACAACTGGAATTCCTAAATTTGTTTGCAGCAAGCTTCTATCCAGAAGGCAGAGGGATATGCTGAACGTCTCGGTTATAAATGGAAAGTTTCCAAACACTTAAGAATGTAAAATATTTATCTCAAGCTCTGATTATATCCAAGACAAAACAAAGGCTTTTGTTGGCAGAGCGCTCACTCCCGCCCCCCCCAGCCAGTAGATCAATACAAAAAACCTGCAAAAGACCCAGTAACAGCAAACTATGCTATTAAAGTATACACAGAGCAGCTACACTAGGAGGCCAATCTTGGACTTTGATCAGCCTCACCTGACTCAGTGGAATGTCACTTTGGGGTGAAACTGAAGTCCAAAGGAGCTTCCACCTGCCACTTGAATACTCATAGGTTTAGCCCAGTATTGATGTCATCACAGCAAGGTGACCCTACTCCACCATATCAATGGCTCTTTTCAGGGGGATGCTGTTTATCAGAACTGCCAGTTGTTCATGTCTTCATCACACTCTGAATTATGAATGCCATTTATAGCATTCAACATTTGGCAGCTTCTGTATACCTCAGCAGGGAGATTAAGGGACATATGTCAATGAAAAAGCAGAACTAGGAAACACTACATTTTTGGACTACAACCCTAAAATGCTCCAGTCAGCAGGGCCATTGGCTGTGCTGGTTAAGAGGTTTTAGGAATTTGTTGCTGTTGTGTGCCTTCAAGTTGTTTCCAAGTTGTTAGGTGAACCTATCATGGGGTTTTCTTGGGGAATGCCAGAAAACATTTCCATGGTCAGAGAAGAAGGCACTAAAAATGTCCGTGTGCCCATCTACGTAAAAGCCCTACCATAGTCTCAGGAAGACTTAACAGAAGTGCGTGAGAACTTCTTTTTCCTGGCAAAGGAGCCCAACAAGTGGCATGGACACCCTCCACAGACATGCTCCAATGGAAGTCAGTGCTGGCTACAACCTAACCTACTGTTGGGTGCAGTCCACCGTAGACCCTAGCTCTGGTAGAAGCTGTTGATCTCACCAAGTCCCTGTAGTTCCTTGAACATACCCTCTAAGTCATGGATATGAAATGTATGGTCCATTCAGATGTTGCACTACAGATCCCATCCTCTCTCACCACTGAGTATGCTGGCTGGCAGGAGCTCTGGTCCAACCACATTTTTCTCATCTATGCTGAAAGCCATTGGTTTTCAACCTTTGGTGCTCAAGATGTTTCAAAGGTCAAATTCATGACCAATGGTGAGGAATTCTGGGAACTGAAGTCCAAAGCATCTGGAAGGACAACAGACAACAACACTGCTTTAAATAATGGAGAGGGAACTTTTGAGTATGGGAACTCCATTCAAGGGTTTCTAGAATTTTGAACATCAGTTGCGTACTGGAACTTATTCCTGAAGTGGAACTGGAGATTTATCTAAAAATGAGATCCAAAAAGCTAAGCTTTTGTATCCTAGTATAGTCACTTTTGCTTCACATGTAATACCTGTAAATCCTTCTGAACATTCATTCTAAGTTTGTTTTTTGTGGCTCACATTATTTACAGTACACACAAAACACTATATTTAACAATAATGACAAAGCGCTTTGTACAAACTCTGGAGTAATGCTTCCTTTCACTAACAGTGCAACCCTATGTATGTCTATGTGGAAGCAAGTCCAATTGCACTTAGCAAGACTTATTCCACAGTAGCAGTTTAAGACTCCAGTTCAGATCTGAAATAGCACACCTCCCAACACACAAAATATGCTTGCTTTAATTTGCCTTAATGTTTTCAAAATCAGCAAACACCTACACTGTTGATTCCAGGTGTGTACCAATTCAGCACCCAAACTGGGAAATGTTACTTCTTTGGGCTACAATTCCCAGAATAACCCTGCCACAGGGCTAGTCCAAAAAAAGTACCGTAACTTTTTCTAGTTATGATGATAAACTTACTTTATTGTGCTATATCTAGGTTTGCTCTTGACTGCCTCTGCAACTTCAGCTGGTCCAGAATGTGGCTAATGTCCATGGATTATTGTGGATTTAAGAATGATTCAGGACTTACATCATTTATTCTATTTTCTCTGACCGCCACTCCATTTCCTGTTTGCTTCCAGGCCAAATTCAAGGTGCTGGCTGTGATGACTTCTATCTATCCCACTCCAACAGTGAGGTTTTCCACTTATCCCAACCACTGCCACCAAAAGTGAGGGTCTTCTATCCCACCATCTATCATTTAATATCAATGTATAGACTTCTCCCCCCTTTCTATGAATATCAACAGTGGAGACTTTTTATATGCCCTCATGTTCCTGATGTGAAACTTTATTCATTTTATCTCTCCACCAGACACCACTACTCTGTACTGACCATTGCCACCACAGACACACAGCATTCTTGGAGGCTCCAGTGTGTAATGCAAAAGTAAGGATTTATTAAACAGAAATTGAACATAACATCACAGACTACTTATTAAATACATATATAGCCCGATGCTAACACACAACTCTCATTCCCTCACTCACTCATATCCTAACCAACTCTAACTCAGATTCTGAATTTCCTCTATCTCTGACCCCACGAGCCAAAAAATGGTCCAAGTTCTGGATAACAGAAAAACAACCACTGTTCTTTCATTGTTCAAGATCTAAGGGGAGAAATAAAGCAACAGGACATAATCAGCATCCATGAAACCTGCAATGTTCAAGTCTCAAGAAAATTCACAACTATCAGATTATGCTTTTTCAGTTAGCTATAAAATCAATTCCTTTAAGAACACAGAAGTCCTAGTTGCCTAGGATATCTGTTATTTTTTTCATCCCATTCTTCAAAGAGTGTCAGAATGAACTTCCCAACTACAATACAATCCTTGTATCTCTGAGACCAGTACCCATGGTTTCATTTACTCGCACCTTAAAAAACTATGTTCTCTTTAGACATTTGCTAGGTCCTCCAGTACAATTTTTTGGTGTTTCTTGTAGACGCTTAACATTGAGTTGCACTGGAGGATCTTGATATGCCTAGAGAGAAATTGTCTCTAGAAATCTCTAGGTCCTCCAGCACAACTCTATGGGCAACTTCCTCCACAAGTAATTTATTTCAATAGCGTTCACTATTACCCACGGTTTTGCGTTTCCACAGTAAGTCCAGGAATTTATCCCCCATGGATACGGGAGTTCTATGATGAAATGGAAGAGATATTTAGACATCTGATATCTAATATCACCACCATCTTCTCCCTCTTTCTAGATATCCTGGAAGACTATAGTTATAAAACCTTTAGCCTACCAAATATTTGGCGCTACAAGACCACAAGGGCCATCCAGTCCAACCCCCTGCCATGCAGGAACTCCCAATTAAAGCATCCTCAACAGATGGTCATCCAGCCTCTGCTTAAAGACCTCTCTACAATCCCTCATTACTGGCTGTGCCGAGAGGGGATGATGGTAGGTGAAGTTCAAAACATCTAGACAGCCAAAGGCTCTCTACTCCTGCTGTCCTCTTTGCTCTGGGCCAGACAGAAGATCTTTCTGGTTGACAGTCACAATGCCACATCATACCTGCAGTCATTACATACACGCATGCATGACTTGGGCAAGAGAATGGCACTTTTTTACTTGTGATTCACAAGACCAGCCTTCCCCAACCTGATATCTTCCACAAACTTTAAATTTCCATCTCCTGTCAACTCAACAAGGCATAATCAATAGCTAGGAGAGTTGTAGTCCAAAATACCTGGAGGACACCAGGTTGGAAAAGGCTACAATTCCACAGCTACCCATCAATTGATCCAGGACATGCGTTTCTGAGTCCTTCAAAGAATTTCTAGTCTACATTATGTCTGGATTATCTGAATTAACACTAAACCTCCCCTTCCTCCCTAACTGAGAACAGCATATCCCAGGACAGCTGCACTACACCTGTTTCCATGCTAGAAGAGTTGATCCTGGGGTTCCTATCCAGTCTCCTTTTTTTCTTTTTTTTTTTTAAAGAATGACTGCTCTGATGAACAAGGCCATCCAGCAAGAAGAGATGCAAAACAGATTAAGCATCTGATGTCTATTCCAAGCCAGTAATATACATTTGCATCTGCAGTGCAGGCAGGTGAGATCACCACAATTGGTGCACCAAGTCACATCTGTCTGAATGAAACAGCTGCCCAGCATCAGGCCATTCCCAACTTGAGGGGGAAAGCAGTGCAGGCTGCATTATTAATTCAGACAAATTGTTCAGAGCAGGAACACAACATGATGCAGCATGGAGGGAAGCCGATCCACCCTGCAGCTTGATAATGTGGAGCTCCATCAGGAGAGAGGGCATTACCTTATGCAAAAATGCACAATGTTGGGCTAATGTTCAAGTTTCCACAGCCAGTTTGCAAAGAGAGCAGACATTTAAAGATCTCTGCTATCCATAGGGAAAATCCAGAGCCTGCAGGGCTCCACAACTCTATGCAGACTCACGTTATCTTTCACTGAATCATTTTCATTTTTATTTTTTTTAAAAGCAAGTTTAAATATTTCTTACTGCAGGGTGCCAAATGGACCCTGAAGGCTTAGAAAGTCCCAGATCTCCTTCATCCCAGTCCCCTCCTCTCCCAGCTCCTTCCAAGGATTTCAATAAACACCCAGAAAACATATCCAGGGTAGCTGTGTTGACCATGTAGCAAAGTTCAGTAACATCCAAAACCAACAAAACAGTGACATCTTTCTTGGGCGAACCAAAATGCACAAAAGACATGTTGCAAGTTTTCTAAGCTCCACTGGCTTCTTCAGCAGCAGAAGTGTTAAAAATCATACAGGAGAGGAAAAAATATGACGGTGTTAGTTACAAGCCTGCATATGAAGCCAGTGGAGCTTCCAAATGGTCACCATTTTCCCCCTCCTATATGAGTTTTAATATCTTTGCCTGACGGAGAAGCCAGTGGAGCTTCCAAATAGTCACCATTTTTTCTTCCCTTCTATGATTTGTAATATCTTTGCCTGATGAAAAAGCCAGTGGGGCTTCAAAAGCCTGCAACATGCATTTTGTACATTCTGGTTGGCCCCGTAAATGTTCTACGGATTTTGGGATGTTATTGGAATAAACACCCAGCCTTAAGATATTCTTAAGGTCACACAGATGCGGGTGTGTGTTTGCACAATCATTCCAAGGGCAGAATGTCTCAACCTGGGGAACTATGGCCTTACTGGACATATTAACCCAACTCTCCCCACCCTTTCTGCACAATCTGCCCAAGTCCAGAATTAGGCCGTGGCACGGAGCAAGACAGATGCCTCAACCGGGGGCAACTGGCAAGGACCAAGGCCACCATATGGAGAGAAATGGCAGGAGGGGGAGCAAGAGAGAGGGAAGGAGGGAAGGAAGGAAGGAAGGAAGGAAGAGGGGGCTGACTCCAACCCAAGCTCTTTTCCAAGGCAACTTCTCACGCTTTGTCACAGCGTTTGCTTCCCTTATATGGCCAAAAAAATTATCCCGGCTTCCCTGATGCAACTTGCTCTCCTCCCTCCCCTTTCCTCAGTCTCCCCTGCAGTCTGGCGGGGGGGGGGGGG
>CM034709.1:9914257-9930685 GCA_020142125.1 Phrynosoma platyrhinos | reverse complement strand
GCTAAATGTCTCACAAAACCACCGTTCCCAGAATTCCCTAGCATTGAGTTAGGGCAGTTAAAGCGGCCTCAAACTGGATTATTTCTGTAGTGTGTTTTGGACCATAGTAGATGTATAATCCAACAACAGGTATGCAGAGTTTCTAGTCATGCAGCTGGAAGAGACGGCAAAGGCTATCAAATCCAATCTCCATGCAGGAATACACAGAGCACTTGAGAGATGGCCATCCAACCTTTTTGAAGACCTCCAAAGAAGGAGAGCCCACCAGCCTTCAGGGCAGTTTATTCTAATGGAGATTATCCCACCACTCAAATAACTTGGTTTATCTCTTCCGAACTGAAGTCTAATTTGGGAAGCAGCCAGGTCCTATCACAAGAATTTTGCTGCCAAAGCCGCCGGGTGAGTCCCCAGAGTGCTTTGGCGCCCATTTTTTCAGGTTGGAAAGCTCCCGGTTTCGAAATAAGTCTGCCGAAACACGCCAGGAACCCGGGCTGCAGCCAGGCTGAACTCACCCGGTGGCTTCGGTGGCAAAATCCCTGTGATAGGACCCACAAAATCTTTGTACTATAATTAGACTTCAATTTGGAAGAGGTAAACCGGGTTATTTAAGCGATGTGACAACCTCCAATGTCAAACATCTCTTACCATCAGGAAATTCTTCCTAATATTTAGGTGGAATCTCTTTTCATGTAATATGAATCCATAGGTTTGTACCCTAGTCTCTGGAGCAGGAGAAAACAATCTCACACCATTGTATCTATAAAATCCCTTCAGATTAGTGGCTCTCAAGCTTTGTACCCTTGTGACTCTGTTTACATATACATGCTATACTGCTGTTGATGCAGCCCAGATGTTGTTGGACCACAAGTCCCATGAGTCTTCACCTTTGTCTATGTTGGCTATGGCTGATGGGATTAGCAATGCAACAGCATTTGGAGGGCCACACATTCCCCAGTTTTGAACTAAATATTGATTGAGATGTTTGCTACAAAATGACTTATTGTGTTGTTTTGGGTGGGGCATTTTGAAAGGCAACCCAGAAATCTTTAAAACAGACAGAAATAATTAAAAGGAATGGAGGAAATGAACAAAGAAAAAAGTGAACTTGTCTGTTCATTTGCTTCTTCTAAAGTCAGCATTTCCCATATGGTCACTATGCCAACACTTGGTGCTAGTGCCACAATTCTGTGGAATGGACTTTCCTCCTTGCTTAGCAAGCATGCTGAAATGAAAGCAGAGGACGGTCATATTCCCTTATTGGCAGTTTATATATTTGAGGGTTAGGGAACTTTGGAAAGTTGGTTTCGATCTCCCAAGAAGCTGCTTAACTTTTGGTATCAGCTGAAGGTCAACAGAAACTGGAAAGTGAGCCTGACATGAAAAATGGTTGAATTTTCCCACATTGATCTTTTATCTGCCCTTGAAGAATCATCCATCACCTAAGCTCTCATTCTCTTTTCGATCAATGGGAGCTTTCTCTTCCCCCAGCGTCCTTCTTTCTTACCCAAACCATGGGCCTGTCCTAATTTACGATGTGATACATTGATTTGCTTAACTTCTAAAATGTGATTTAGAAAAACACAGCAGCCATCCAGACTCTTCTATGTGGCTTTCAGCGCTAACATCATTGTCATGAAAAACTTTTGTGTATCTGGAGGTCCAAAAGCTGTGTTGGAATTTATTTTTCAGGAGCAGATGATGGATCTTGGATGGTAAATCTGCTCTTCATTTTATGGCCCATTCTCTCACAGCTGCTCCAGATTTTATAATGGAATCTGCTGTTGAACCTTTGTCGGAAGTAGGATCAGCACCTAGTGCTGATCCTACTTCCGACAAAGGTTCAACAGCAGATTCCATTATAAAATCTGGAGCAGCTGTGGAAAAGCAGACATAAAACTGAAAGTACATTTGCTACCTATGGCAACTGATCCACCAGATCAAATGTGAGCCTGGCATCCTGTCAGTGACTTTTGAAGGCATAAGTCCAACATACAATTGTGTAACTCACTTTGTTGGTTTTTGCAGAGGTTGGCAGTCGGTACTGTTTGCATGATGAACAAACTCTCCTCCCCAAACCCACTTTTTTAAGCAGCTGCAGTGTTACCCCAAGCTCTGGCCCTCTTCCCCCTCCTCTTTTTCAATATCATTGTTATCAAAAGGGATGTTTTAGGCATGTAGCCAAGAGGACATCCCCAGTGCAGGACACCAGTCATGTCAAGGGCATCCATGACCATCATATAAGGAGATCTAATTGACTCAGGATGGGAGAAACTCAAAACCACATGGCCAGGATAGATCAATCATGATCATAATCTGCATAATCCCTTTATCAATAGGTGTGATAGTGGATGATAGGCCTTGTGCTTACAAATGAATAGAAACCCAAGCATACTTCCCTCTGGAGAAGATACTCCATTGTCCAGAGACTTTTGCACTGATTGTCCAGCCATTTACCAGTTCCCTTCTCATTCTTCTCTCCTGGAAACTTTATTTTAACCCCAAAATCTGCCCCAGCCAAGGCACCCCCAAATTTGGTCTCACCTAAGATTCAGATAGACACTCTGTCAGCATCTTGCTTGACTCCTCAGCATTGCTGGCAGCTGCTGAGACATTTGACTTCACAGTGTCCATCAAATGGAACCGCTGCTCCTGGAACCAGTACAGTATAGCCCTCTGCAATCCCTAAAATCTCTATCTAGTACCACCTTTTATATTGTCAGTTCTTTGGAGTGTGTGTAAGTGGGTCTTTGTGTGAATGGAGATTCCCTTTTACGAATAAAACTATTTTGGAATTGAACTCTGGAGTTCTCTTTCTCAGAACCGATATACACAGGCTTGAACCCTCCTCTGAGTTGCCCAAGCCCTCTCCGCTGCTGCGATTGAGGTAATAAAATCCCCCTATTAAATATTGATTGTGGGTGCCCTCTGGGGACCCTGGCATTTTGGGTAACAGCAGCCCCTTCCCTAATACCAGCCATTTAGTGTCTGATGGAGGGATGATGGAAAGAATGGCAACCGGCATCCTCCAAGATCTCTCAGGGGACCTCTGGGGCTACCATAAGATGATGGCATTGCTGTGTGTCTAGCTAATAGGAACATAGCCTACCAGCCCTCTGTCTTCTCTGCCTCCCTAACAGCCAGTAAATGGTCATGGGGGGTGCAGGGAAGGTATCACAACCTGTGCAGACCTTTACAATGTGTCTCTAGAACATGGTTATGTTATTGAGGGTTGTTCTACTGTCTGGAAATGCACAGAGGCTGGCAGGAGGCACTTGGAGTAGAAAGGTGGTCAATGTAGCCTTAAAGTCCCCACCCAAATTCCTTGTACAAAGCTGCTTTCCCCTAAGGATCAAGAACTTTTGGCCTACCAGATGTTTTGGACTAGTCTTTACCATAAGTCAAGCTGACTGAGGCATCTGGATGTTGATGTCCAAAACATCTGGAAAGTCAAACTTCCTCACCCCTATTTTAAGGAAAGCAGGCATTTGTGTTTCCACTCTTAGCCAAGAGAAAATGCTGGTGTTCTTTATACAGTATAGTATCCTCTGTGGTAGGGTTGAGAAGCAGCATTTATGCAAACCAGATAATCAATGAGCCAAAAAAATAATAATTGGTAAGAGACTCAAAATAAAATAAAATAAAATAAAATATTGATTAAATAAATCAATTTAATATTTAATTTACTGGTATTAGCAGCTGTAACAGCAAAAACAATGGATTGGATCCAAACTAAGGGTGCTATCTTAAATCTATTTATAAGAGAGTAATTCCCCCGAAGGGCCTAAATACCCTAAAAGCACCAGATCCTCTCTGATCTTGGAAGCTAATCAGGATCAGCCCTAGTTAGCACTTGGATGGGAGACCACCAAGGAATACCAGGTGCTGCAGGCAATATTTCAGAGGAAGGAACTGGCAAAACTACCTCTGAATATTCCTTTCCTATGAAAACCCTATGAAATTCATGGGATTGCCATACATCAAGAGGCAACTTGAAGGTATACACACCCAAGTCCCACTGAACTCAGTGGGAGTTACTTCAGTGTAGACATGCATACGTTTCCACTATGAGTTACTCCTAAATCATGACTGATGTTTCACCCTTGATGTCAGTGGAACGTAAGTGCATAACTTCCCTGGGATCCAACCCAACTGTGCTTCTCCAGATGTTGACTGGCTGCCACTGCCATCTGCCCAGGACAGCATAGCCAATAGCAAAGGAAGGGGAGCTTTGACTAAACATCTGTAGGGCCACGTGTTTCCCATCCCTTTCCTAAAGGGGAATAAATGTTTGTTCCAGAATAACAGCTGCTGTAAGGAGATGAGTTTTTATCTTTACCTGGTTGGCACAGCTGATCCTTTGTTTTTATTCTATTGTTTTAATTGTACTGTTTATGTTTTAATTCTTCCTTGGTTTAATTTTGTTTTAAGGGGCAGGAGGGCAGATCATGGGAGGAGGGAATGTTTTTACCTTGGCTTGTTTTAAATGTTGTAATCCGCCTCGATTGCTATGCAGAGGGGCGGGCTATAAATAAAATTTATTATTATTATTATTATTATTATTATTATTATTATGTTTGTTTGTTTGTTTGTTTTAGATGAGGCACGTCACACCAAACTTCTTAGAAGAGGAATTCTCTGTTCTCACACACAGAAGAGTCTTTCCCTGCTCTTTACCATCTGTTCTTTCACTGTTCTTTACCATCTTAGCTTTCAGAAGTAATTGCACGATATACTCACCCCACAGACCACTTTTTCAGAGGCACTGACAATTCAGTTTTTAGCCAAAGTGTTGTAAATTTGCTAACCAAAACAGTAGGATTGATTTTAAAATGCACATTATTACAGTTTGTCCTCTGTATCCACAGATTTTTTTATCCATGAATTCAAACACCCATGGCTTGAATATATTCTATATAGGGAAAGATATTTCCCATTGACAAGGTTGTCAAGTCGTGTCCGACCGTAGGGGTTGGTGCTCATCTCCATTACTAAGCCAAAGAGCCAGCATTGTCAAAGACTACTCTGTAGCCAGCATGGTTGCACAGAACTCTGTTTACCTTCCCACCAAATTGGTACCTATTGATCTACTTGCATTTGCATGGTTTCAAACTGCTAGGTTGGCAGAAGCTGGGACTAGCGACAGGAGCTCACCCCATCATGCAGCATCCAGGCCTCGAACTGCCAACCTTCTGATCTTGCAACCAACAGAATCAGTGTCTTAACCAATTGAGCCACTGCATCATATTCTCATTCATAGGGTTGCCATAAGTCAAACTCGAGAGCAAATAACAAGAGTCCCACTGAAGTCAGTAGTGTTTCATGACTTAATTACTTCTTAATTAGACTACTGTAATGTGCTCTACCCGGGGCTGCCCTTGAAAAGTATTTGGAAGCTGCAACAGACAGATTGGTGTCAGGTGTGTATTTTAGAGACCATATAACACTGGTCCTGACTTTCACTTTGCCTCCAAGCTCAATTCAAGGTGTTGCTTTCGACCTTTGTCAAAATCTGCCCTCGAGTCAACCTTGACTCATGGCAACCCTGTAGACGAGACACCTCCAAGAACCCCTATTTTCCACTTTTCTCCTTAGTCCCTGCAAGCCCATGCCCTTGTCTCCCCTGATTGAGTCCATCCATCCATCTGGCATGTGGTTTTCCCTTCCTTCTTCTACCCTCTACCTTCCCTAGCATTGTCTTTTCCTGTAATCCATGTCTTCTCATTATATGACCAAAGTACGTCAGCTTCAATTTAAATCATTTCGGCTTCTAAGGACATCTCTGGCTTTATCTGTTCCCCGACCCATCTGTTTGTCTTTTTGGCTGTCCACGGTATCCTCAGCAGTCTTCTCCAGCACTACATCTCAAATGAGTTGATTTTCCTTCTGTTTCCTTCCTTTACTGTAAATCTGTTTGGATTTTAATGTTGTAAGCCGCCCCGATTGCTTGGCAGAGGGGCGGGATATAAATAAAAATTTATTATTATTATTATTATTATTATTATTATTATTATTATTATTATTATTACTGTCCAGCTCTCACATCCATACATAGTGATGGGGAATATTATGGCTGGGTGATTTTGACTTTTGTGCTCAGATGTATGTAGCTTTTCTACTTCTTTCATAGCTGCCCTTCCCATTCTCTTCTTCTTCTTCATTGACTACAAAGTCCTAAACAACTTGCAGCCAGGCTATCTGAAAGACTGCCTCCTCCCATATGAGCCTGCCAGGAATTTGAGATCTTCAGAGGAGGTTTTGTTGTGTATCTCAACACCTTGTGAAGCTGCACATGTAACAAGGCTTTTTGTGTATTAGCACCTCAACTATGGAACTCCCAAGCCAAGGAAGTTTGTCTGGCCCCATCTCTTTCAAGCTTCAGGTAGCAGCCAAAATAAGTGCAGTTTGAAATTGCCATTTTAAGTATTTCAAAACTGGATTCTAGAGTTCTTATCAGGCTGCTTTTAGGAGGTTTTATTTTTAAGCATTTGTATGTTTTTTAAAAAAAATATTTGTATCTTTGTATTGTTTTAATTGGTTTTTATTTGTTCATCACCTTGGGAGCCCTTGGGAGCTCGGGGGCAATACAGAAATATTATAAATAAATAAATACTTCTGAGTATATATATATAGAATTGCATTGTACAAGGGAAGAGCGTCCCTGATACCAGAAAGGAAAGAAAGGGTAGAGGCATCATGAAGACAACCACACAGTCAAAGATCCTCAATATGGAAAATACAATTTATTACAGTGAGGCCATTCATATAAGTATCAACACAACATATTCCATTCAAAACTCAAAATATCTCATCAATAAATACTGCCTAATCAAAGTGTACAGTGTGTCAATTTAGTATTGCACAATGAGCTTTTAACATATACAATTTTTAATAGTGCATTCAGTTTGGTACTGACATAAAATTTACCCACAGACACTGCAAAGCACAGTAGTCCATTTTCCAAACTTAAAACTGGAGAGTGAATTGTCGGAGGACGTAAAAGGTCCATGATATCCCCGTGTAATGATATAAGGTCTACTCCATTACATCTTGGTTTATGCAGCCAGAAAGTTTCACGAACAAAAAAGCCCTCCGATCTAGTATATGTATTTACATCTTTAGTTAAAAAATAAATATTTTCCTCCCTCAAATAACATCCCATTAGCAAATCTTAATTTAGTCAGTTGATCTATCATTTCTTGTTGTCTTGAAGTCGTTTCTGACATAACGGCAACCCAAAGGGATTTTCATGGGATTTTCTTGGCAAGATTTGTTCGCGGGGGGGGGGGGGGGGGGGGGGGGGGGGGGGGGGGGGGGGGTTGCCTTTGCCTTCCTCTGGGCTGAGAGAATGTGACAAGGTCACCCACTAGGTTTCCATGTCTGAGCAGGGATTTGAACCCTGGTCTCCAGAGTCATACTCCAACATTCAAACCACTCCACTCCACTGGCTCTCCATCTACCGCTACCCAAAATCAATCCTTTAAATTAGGAATTAACTAATTTTAAATCTGGACTGAAGCTAATATAAAACAGGCTTTCTATTTTCTTAGAAATTTCCCTTCTAAGACTGATCACATCTGTAGAGCACTACACTGGTTCAAGGTTAGGAATGCATTCAGTGCATTCAGAATAAACATACCTCTCAGCACATTTGAAGTATGGTGAAGTCTGAACTGGGGAAAAATTCAGCTGTGAGGCGTTTTTCCTATCAAGAGTTAACACCTCCCTTAAGAATAACTAAGGCTGCATCCACACTGCAGAAATAATCCAGTTCGAGACCGCTTTAACTGCCATGGCTCCATGCTATGGAATTCTGGTCCACTCTGGAGCTACAGCCAACTACCAATCCCAGAATTCCACAGCATGGAGCCATGGCAGTTAAAGCAGTCTCGAAGTGGATTATTTCCGCAATGTGGATGGTTACTGGTTCTCATGGCTATTCAAGGGGCAAGGGGGCAGCCGGGCAATGGCTGGCAGTGCTACAGCAACCAGTTTAAGCAAGACGACATCCTCCTCCTAGATCCATGAGGACCCCTGGGCCATTTAGGGGGATGCCTGCTTGGCCATCTCCATTATCCTCTTGTTACCAATACAGAAGAGGAAAGGGAGGCAATGCATACGGCAGCGCTAAATTCCACTCCCATCCCTGGCCATAACAACACACATAGTTGTTGATGTGGTGTGTCTTCAAGTCATTTCCAACTTACGGCAACCCTAAGGTGACCCTATCCTGGGGTTTTCTTGGCATGATTTGTTCAGAGGAGGTTTGCTATTGATTTCCCCTGAGGCTGAGAGCATGTGACTTGCCTAAGGTCAACCAGTGGGTTTCATGGCTGGGCCAGGAATCGGACCCTGGTCTCCAGAGTTATAGTCCGACGTTCAAACGACGACGCTATGCTGGCTCTATGTAACAGCACATATACTTGCTTAAGTTGGACTTCTGTCACCAACAAGATACTAGCCTTAACTGTACATCACTACCAACATTTCCCCATTCCAGGCCAATTCATTACCTGTCTACATGCAGGGAGCAGGAGAACTCTGAACCGATATAATATCCCATCAATATTTTTACTAAACTGGAACAGGGAAATGTATGTGATGATAGTGAGGAAGCCATATGCCAGAAGCTGTGACATCTTCCATAATATGTAGTTTCACGCTTCTCAAACTCTCACACAAAGCTTGGAAATCTTACCTTTTGGAGTACAACTCCCAGAATCCTCAGTCAGTATAGCCAATGACTACTTAGGGCTGTGACGGCTGAGGGACTCTGGGAGCTGTAGTGCAAAAAGCAAGTTTCCCAAGCTCAGCTCTCATGCCTTGCTGTGTAACCAGGCATTCCGTATTGATTCCAATGTTGGCGACAGCGCCTTTCATGTGGCCGCTTGACGTGAATGTGGCAAGCGGCCACTAACATCAAAAATTATGGGCATCTCTTTCTTAAAGGAGAGCTCCTCACGTTCACAGCTGCTGCACATACTAGGAACGACAGCATCAGGACTCAATGCCTTCTCCAATCTGAACAGGAACAATCTAGGACATTTCTTCCCACTCCCCTGCAAGAATTAAGTATGAGGCATTTGTATCTTGCCCTATCCTCTCAAGTCAACTTTATGGTGTAAAGGAACCCAAATGATAATGAGGGTGGTGGTTAAAGAGAAATCTGAAGCCAGATCTTCTTAGTCCAAGCCCAACACTCTATCTGGCTGGCTTTCTCAAACGGTTTGTTTCAGTTGAGTGGGGAGGAAATGAAGTCAGGATCAGCAACCAGCATGGTTTGGCAAATGATCCAGTTCCCATGGACTCCTTTGGAACTGGTTGCTTATACCTGTTTTCCCTTTTGTTAGTATCTGGAGGAGGGGGAGATGTTGGCTGGTTACTGCCCTTAGCTGCATGCCAAGTAAAAATGCAAAAAATAAAGAAAAAAGACCCTTGCCTGCCACCTGGTAAGTTTACCTGTAGAGGATTAGGGACCCCTTGCTCAGCACCTTCCTCAAACCTGGCACCATTATGGTAGGACTGGCAGAAGAGTGACTGCCTTACTCCCTGTTGCCAAAAGGATATGGCATGCAGCCTATATTAACAATGTTTGCCCCTCTTGCGAGTCTAAAAAAAAAAAGTTAATTTAATACGTTTTTAAGGGGAGGGTGGGTTAGGGTATTGTTGTACTATGGATGCTTTTAAATGCTGTAAGCCGCCCGGATTGCGTTGCAGAGGGGCAGGATAAAAATAAATTTTATTGTTATTATTATTATTAGAATTGAAAGAGGCAGAATCAACAGGGAAAATCAGCCCTCTGCTATTGACTCCTCTCTTTGTTTAGGAGAGAGCTATGAATCATGCACACTTCCAAATGTTATTGGACTGCAATTCCCATCAGCTCAAATCAGCACAGCACATGGTAAAGAATGCTGGGAGTTGCAGTCTGACATCTGGACAGCTGCATGATCCTCAACCCTGGACAAAAGGAGGACAAAAAGACAGACTGTTGGTGCACCTCACGCAGTATTGTCTACCCAAACTGGTAGCAGCTCTTCTATATTTCAGACAACAGCCCTTCCAACCCTCTATCTGGAGATGCTTGGGACATCTTGCATGCAAAGAGAAACTACAGCTCTTCCCTTATTGCATTATGAACCAAATCACTGCTTATAAAGGTAGCTACCCTAGTACTCTAATAAATAAAGGTAGCTACCCTAGTACCCTAGTAAATCAGAACACACTTTGTCGGTGAGCAGACACAGTAGATTTTAATTCAAACTGTATTCTAGTGCTTCTCAACCTTTGGTCCTCCAGATGCTTTGGACTTTAGTTCCCAGAATGCCTGATCATTGGCCATGCTAGCTGAGGCTTCTGGGGGTTTGAGGGGGACTGAAGTCCAAAACACCTTGGTTGAAGACCAAAAGTTGAGAACCACCAGTGTATTGGAACAGGTGTGTGTCCAAATTCTAAGTACACTGAAGTATTTACTAGTTGTCCATAGAAGATCTCATTTTGCCAGTCACTAACTTGTCACACAAAATCTTATATTTCTACATTACTTTGATGAAGGTATCTCCAATATAGCCAACTCACATAAATAGATCAATACCTATCATGTGTTATTTCTGTAACTATAAGAAAAGTACTCAAGTTACACAGTTTAAAACTTTCAGAAGACCAACCTAACTAGTGTCTCACAAACACATGCATCAGATATCAACGTATGTCAATTTAGGCATTATGCTTTAAAATTATTTTGGTTCTGCACACATCCGTTAAATGAATGAAATCTAAAAATATTGTTAAAAGAGACTGAAAGAGTTCTTTTACACACCAAAAAATACTTTAAAAATAACATCTATGAGCTTCAAACAGAAAATGTGTCACCATGTAGAATCTGATCCTGGAAATACTTCCACAAATGCAAACTTTATTAAGACTGCAATCCTATACAGATTTATCTGAATGTAAATCCCTCTGAATTCATTCAAATACTACTTCTTAGTAGTATGTTTAGGATTGCACTGCATACCAAGAACACTTTAAAAAGTGCTAATAAAGCCACGGGTGAAGTAATGTTTCCCATATCCCACAAGCAGAGGAGACTGGAGGAAAATATTATGTCTGCACTGAGTGTAAGTATTTGAAGGACCTGTCCCTAGCTTCTTACCTCATAGTTCAGCAGTTTCAAGCTCACAAAGGTTACTTCTGGAAGGAGATTTTATTATGAGATTACCTTGCCTCATTTACACAATTTTTCCAGTTGCTTTCTTTTACTATAGAAAATCCATTAAGGAGAAAAAAGCTGTAATTCTGACACCGCCTTAACAGCCTTGGCTCAGTGCTATGGAATTCTGGGCTCTCTTGTTTTGTGAAATATTTAGTCTCCTCTGTCAGAGAGCTCTGGTGACACAACAAACTACAAATCCCAGAATGCTGTAGCAATGAGCCATGGCAGCTAAAGCGGTGTCAGACTGCATTATATCTGCAGTGCAGATGCAACCACAATCTACCAGCTTCAAGCAACCTACAGGCAGCATCCTGTTAGAAATATACACACACACATATGTCTTGAACAGGGTGCAAGGAGATACAGTGGTACCTCTACTTACGAATGCTTCTTCTAACGAAAAATTCGACTTACGAAACGCGCCTCCTGAAAAAATTTGCTTCGACTTACGAAAGCGTTCCAACTTGCGAAATTCCAACCGAGCCCTTCCAGCCGCGGCCTCGGCTGTTCCTTAGGCTGGTCCTGGAAGTGGAGGAATCCTCCACTTCCAGGATCAGCCCATAGAATAGCCGAGGCTGTGGCTGGAAGGGGCTGGAAGGAGGCTATTCTATGGGCTTGGAATGGATTAGGGCATTTCAATGTTAAATTTGCTTCTACTTACGAAATTTTCTACTTACGAAATGGCTGTCGGAACGAATTAATTTCGTAAGTAGAAGTACCACTGTATTCTCTAACTGCATTCCATCCAAAACCTCCTCTGCCCAGAGCTGTCAAACCCATGAGGCGCTGCTACGGTTTTCCAATGAAGAGAAGAGAGGTGAGCAATTCAGATGCTGATGCTACAGCTGCTTGTAAGGGGAAGCAATGGGCGAATGTACTCCATATGTGAGTACACCTTCATTTCTTCCCTCCCAGGTTTGAGATCCTGTGCTTCTTCACCATCTGAATTGCATTCCCTGCAGAAGCAGTAGCAGGTATCCCTCCCAAGGTCTGAAAGCTGCCAGAGCCAGGGAAGAGAACATGGAACTGCATGGGCGAATCTCAGTCCTGATCTCCAATGCCACTGTGCCCACAAGCCTTTTGTCTTCTCCTGCCACCAGCCATGCTGGCATAGTACACTAAGCAGGACTCTGACCAGACAAAATAGTTGTACAATGCCTTCCCACTGGTAGAAATAGGACCCTTCCCTCTGGAAGCCCCTGGAGTTAAGTAATAGCCAACCAGAAGGTATAATCCACACCCAACGTAAATAAAGGGAAAATACAATCCCACTGATTTTAATCATTCTGAAAGCAAATCCCTTTGCTTCTTCCCTTCCCAACAAAGGAATGTTTCAAGAGTCAGGGCTGGTTTACACATTCCACAAAAGCAGAGAAAGAACAAGAGAGAAGGAGCATCACGTTTCCTCTCCTATGGGATGTCCTGGTATCCCATAGGAAAAGAGGAGCTGCGTGTCCTATCACCAAATCAGGTCACGTACGCAGAGGAGAGGGCACAAAATGGCTTGCCCTTCTATGGGGATTTACACATATTCCTGTCGCAGCAGGCAATTACATTAGTCATCACATTTATACCCCACTTTGTCTCAAAGGTGGTCAAGGCAGTATACAAGTACTCAGTATATTTTCCTCACAAAAACCCTATGAGGTAGGCTAGGATGAGAGTCAGTGATTGGGCCCAAAGTCACCCAGGGAGTTTTAGGGCTGAGGGAGGATTTGAACCCAACTCTCCCCAGGCCTAGTTTGCCACTCCAAATACTACCCTACATCTGGCTCTTATGCAAGAGAGCAGAGGGAGCAAGTGTATAAATCACTCATGATTTCTCTCTTGCTGCTTCCGCGGAATGTGTCAAGAAGCCCTTGAATACCCTGATAAAAAGCTAAAGTCTGTTTTATTTCCGAGTCGACTTTAGTAAGAAATATAATCTCATGCAAATACCACGTACATAATGTGCACTAAAATACTAAATTCTTGTTTTACAGGTTATTGAAGTAGAAGTCTGGCTTTAGAATTATTAAACTATTTCTAAGGGGGAGGGAGAAAGGTAGTTTCAAAAACAGAATTAAAAACAGCTTATTATACCACACTCAGATATATATATATACTTTAAAAAAACTGTATGATAAAAGGATATGACCCCTTTTCTATCTAGTAGTGTTTGCATTTGGGCAGAAATGTGGTCAGCACTAACAATGGAGCATTTCATCTTCTGACTATCACCGTGTTGCAGTTGGCTTCTTTGTTACAGCTTTCCTTCTACCCCCAAATTGAGATTTTTAGAAGGGGTGTGAGCAGGTTGATCCCATGATCTGTATTTGAGGGGGGGGGGAAGCACTGAGGATTAAGCCCAGACCTGTAGAGAGAAAAATCAAACAGTGATTAAGATCTTCAAGGGAAATGGGTTTTTTCTAAGATCGCTCAAGTTTCTGCTGTAAGAGAAACATGTTCTCTTCTTAGATCAAGGACAGGCAAAATCACCATCACTAAAATAGCCCACGCAAAGTGCCACCAGAACCGCAGCCGCCAGTCCCTTTTTTGTCCTCCACTCAAGAAAGTCAACATCTTTCAATAGTTTTGTGATAGACACTCTGGTCCAATATCTCATAGGAGTTTATGGCATAGTAGGATGCAGCATCATAGAGCTGCCATAGTTGCCACTAAATTTTAGCAGCAGCTGCAGAAAGAGAAAAGAGCAGTCACTGAAGGAAGAAAACTCCCCACAACCCAAAGACATAACCTAAGAAATTGTCTTAAGTTCATTCATATAGCCAGTCAAGAAAGGTATTACACTCGTCCCTCCACATTCGCTGGGGTTAGAGGCACAGGACCCCCATGAATGTGGAAAAACCTCAAATAACAAAAACACTATGTTTTTATCTGAGAAAACACCTCTCTAGGAGTCTCTAGGTCCTCCAGTGCAACTCTGTGGTCAACATCTGCCAGTCACTGACTCTAGAATTGCTTTGGAGGAGCTACAAAGGTTTAGTGGAGTGTTCTCTCTAGGAATCTCTAGGTCCTTCAGGGTGACTTTTGGTTAAAGTTGACCATAGAGTTGCGCTGGAGGACCTAGATATTCCTAGAGAGAACATATTAATAAAATCTGTCAATAATCAAATCTGTAAAAGTCAAAGCCGCAAATGTGGAGGGACGAGTGTATTTCTTTAAAAGGTCATTTCATAATGTCACTAAGCTCAAGGACTGGAGATGCTGGCCTGAGTCCTATTAGTCAGTCCAACTAGAGTAGACCTACTAAATCAACTGTAGAATAATGAGTCAAAGAGTGCATAAAACCAATTGATTCAGTAGGTGTCCATTGAACCCATTGCTCTGGACTCTAAGAGAGAAAAGAGCTGTCAGGTCCAGGTCCATCATGCCTGGGCCCCAACAGCTACTGAGAGGGTCTCCTTCCATACTCCAACTGCCATTGTTCTGGTCTCTGATGCAGGGAAAGAGCAGCCAGCATCTACTGGATTTAATTCCCACCCCCAATGCCACCGAATCACAGAGTTATAGAGTTGGAAGAGACCATAAGGGGCAATGCCCAACTCTCTGCCAACTTTTTTCTTTCCGTTAGTCTCAAAGGTGCTACAAGATCTCTACATACTCTCTGCCATCCAGGAAGACACAATCAAGAGAGATGGCCATCCAGCCTCTGTTTAAAAACCTCCAAAGGAGGAGACTCCACCACTCTGTTTCATTCTTGAACAGCTCTGACTGTCAGGAAGTTCTTCCTAATGTTGAGGGGGAATCTCTTTTCCTGTAGCTTGTACCATTGCATTGTGTCCTAACTCTGGAGCAGCAGAAAACAAACTTGCTCCATCCTCATAGAGTCATAGAATCATAGAGTTGAAAGAGACCACAAGGGCCATCTAGTCCAACCCCATTCTGCCATGTAGGAACTCAAAATCAAAGCATCCCTGACAGATGGCCATCCAACCTCTGTTTAAAGGGAGCTGGGTCCAGATCTTGGACTTGGACCACCTGCACTCCTTAGCAAAAAAAGGTTAAAGGTTGTGTCTTCCTTTCATTTTCCTTCTTCCCAGAATCATGATACTTGTCAATAGAGGGTATGACATCCTTTCAAATATTTAAACAGGGCTATCATACCACCTCTTAACCTTCTCTTTTCCAGGCTAAACATACCCAGCTCCCAAAGTCACTCCTCACAAGGCATGGTTTCCATGTCATTCCCTTTTCTTTATATTTTTTATCTTACTTACTTAGATTGTAAGCCTGAAGGATGGGTACCATCAAATTAATGATTTGTAAGCTGCTCTGGAAACCTTTTACGGCTGAAACATGGAGCGGCAAATACTCTAAATACATACATACATAGAATCAGTTTCCTCCACGATCTCAAGAAGATGATTTCCCAGCCCTACCTGGAGATAGATGGTGGGGATTGAGACCTATTAGTAGCATATATTCTACCACTGGCCAATAGTCCCCATCCCCTTGATTTAAAAAACTGATTTTGAAAGGTCGGAGACCACTGATGCAAATGAGCTGATTTCTGAATTAGCCATACTGTACACATAAGGCAGAAGAAAGAAAGAAAGGGGGGGGGGAAGAATAGTGGAAGTTTCCTTACTCTTAGAGTATGATCCCATGATCCTGAACAAAATGCAGTCCCGTCGGGTGAAACCCGCAAAGTGCTGACGCGATTCTCATGGCCAAACAAAATAGACACGCGAGCCCCTTTCAAAACATCCCACACGTTGATGGTGTAGTCATTGTAGCCAGCAAACAGTAAGCGGCCTGCAAAACAGATTACATTCATAAGGAATAACAGTATTACATTAAAAACAAATTTTCTATTGTTTAGAAACTGTGGTTTTAGCACATAATGTTCCCAAGGAAGTTCACAGACAACGTAGAACAGTTTTAAATTTAATTTGGTGCAAGCAATTACACAACACTGCCATACCCACATTTGCACACTCTTGTTGACGCAAACCATGGTTCCCTCCTCAAGGAGGAACTGAAAACAGGGTCTGAATTGCATTTGTAAGTCATGATTTCAAGAGGCCTTGTGTGTTTGTTTGCATGCATTTAATGATTTTATATGGTTTTTAACCTATTGTCTCAATGTGATGGTTTTTAATTGTGTTTAAATTTTTGTTGTTAAGGTTTTAAAGCCAATTCTTTTTGTGAGCTACCTTGGATCCCACTCTGGGAGAAAGTCACCATGTAAAAAGAATGAATGAATGAATGAA
>CM034709.1:9876376-9901474 GCA_020142125.1 Phrynosoma platyrhinos | reverse complement strand
TATTATTATTATTATTATTATTATTAGAAAGAATAAGTGATTGTCAGAACTTTGGAATATCAATTTTTTGGGAGAACTCCCAGAATCCCCCTAGCAGCATGTCTCAAGTAACTTTTCCAATTTCAGGAGACTATTTCAGTTCCATGTGTGTGGGCCAGATTCTGGATGATTCCAAAAAAATCCAGATAGCCACTTTCCAGAAAAATAAATACTTTACATCGCCAAAGGTTATGCTGATAGACTCAATTTAGGCATTTTGGCTTCTGCTGAGCATTCAGGCTTGATTTGTTCTCAGATTCATTTATGTGCCTTTTTGATCATCCATGGTTTGTTTCCATGGGACTCTTCTCCAGCCCCACATTTCAAATGAGCTTATTGTTTTCCTCTCACCTTTCATCACTGTTCATCTTTCATATCCATACATACCAAGCAGAAATACTGTGTTATGGATGATCACTGCCCAGCTTTCATCCCAAGTTATTTTATCGCAGGAGGCAAATTAGTCTGCAAGCCATCCCAGGCAGTAAAAATACAAGAAGAAAATAAATAATAACTTTCTGTCCTTTATCATATGTAAAGCCTGCTGCCTGAGGCCACCACATGTCATTCGACTTCATGATAGGATGCACTTCTTTTATTAACCTTTGGTCCCTATGCCAAGGGACATATCACAAACATCTCAGCCAGATAAAAAGATGATCCATTTTTAGCATAAAACTCTTCTTCCCCTTTAATCCAGAAAGAGCAGGGGAGAAGGAGGAGGAACGGCCAGGACAGCAGATGTTGTGAATGTGTACTTTGCATTTCAGTTTTGTTCCGGCTCTGCACTATCAGCAGCTCAGAAAGCGCCAGATTGTTTGAGGAAGACAATAATTGCCCCCTTGCGGTTGCATTTTAAACCACGTCTCTAGTGGAAAAGTTTGATGTCACGTCTCTGGAACAGCACAGAGAACTGGCGAGCATCAAAAACCAGGATGCTTTAAGGCTTAAAAACGAAAATCAGAGCTTTGCTTTGCCTCTTCCTATGCAATCAACATACTGGCAAAGTTTAAAGAGATGGTTTGCAGTAAACAAGTCAAACTTGGGAAAGACAGTTTAAGCCACAAGGTTTTAGCTGTGATTAAGCCTCCATTCCATCAGCCACTGCCCAGGCAATGAATAAGCATGAAGGCAAGCAACCACGCTTAACCACCCTAAAGGCACCAGCTCTGATCTTGGAAGCTAAGCTGGTTAGTACTTGGATGGGAGACCACCAAGTACTACTGTAAGTCTGTATTTCAGAGGAAGGAGACAGCAAGCCACCTCTGAATATCCCTGGCTTTAGAAATCCCTAGGAAATTCAGCGTCACCTTAAATCAACAAGCAACTTGAAGGCACACCCCCTCAAATACCAAGCAGCATATCCAAAACAATGGCAAAAGTCTGAGGGTGTATTCATTGCATGTGAACACACACACACACACACACACACACACACACACGATAGATCCTCAGACCCTGGAGGAGGAATTTGGCCTTCATGAAGTTCCAGTCCATCCTCCTGCAGTTCATCAGATGGTCATGCATCCTCTCCATGGCATCAGTTTGATGACTCCCTAACTTTGTACTGTACCCCTGCCCCCCAAAGGTTTAAATATCTCTCCCAAGGCTTAGGAACTGGCAGAAAAAAAGCGTGAAAATCAAATATGCTGGTATTTTTGGTCCCACTTGATTCTCCTTTGGTCCTGCCTTTCTGCTTTGGCCAGACCTCACCAGGAATATTGTATCCAGTACTGGGCACCACAATTCAAATGAGATGGTGAGAAACTGGAGTGTGTCCAGAGGAGGGTGACTAATGATGAAGGGTCTGGAAACCATGCCCTACGAGGAACAACTTAGGGAACTGGGGATGTTTAGCCTGGAGAAGAGAAGGCTGAGAGGTGATATGATAGCCCTGTTTAAATATTTGAAGGGATGTCATATTGAGGATGGAGCAAGCTTGTTTTCTGCTGTCCAGAGAATATGACCCACAACAATGGGTGCAAGTTCCAGGAAAAGAGATTCCACCTCAACATTAGGAAAAACTTCCTGACAGTAAGGGCTGTTCAAAAGTGGAACACACTCCCTTGGAGAATGGTGGAGTGTCCTTCTTTGGAGGTCTTTAAACAGAGGCTGGATGGCCGTTGGAAATGCTTTGATTTTGAGTTCCTGCATGGCAGGGGGTTGGACTGGATGGCCCTTGGGGTCTCTTCCAACTCTATGATTCTATTATTCTATGCCCAGTACTAAAACGTGGCTCCTGAGGACATCTCTGAAATTAGACCTGGCTCTTAAGTTGAAAGAGCTTTCTCATCCTTGCAGCAGCTAATAACCAACTCATCTCAAAATGAAAGTTTGCACTTTGTTTTAAAAGGGGAAGACTGGATTCTACAAAAAATGGAAACTTTAAGACCATAGTGATAAGAAGATGGAGCTGTGGGGAGGTGCAAGTGCAGGATGCAGGCATAGTTATGTGGCAAATAAGAATTCTGCCCCTCTGAAATGAAATTTTCCCTGCGTCACCAAATTTCTACCACTGCAGAGAGTGAGACACTGGAAATCTTTCTCATCTAGAAGTCTCATATTTGCTGCATTCCTATTCCCTTGTTAACTTTGCCTGGCCCATTTTGGATGCCCTAATTGTATTTCAAAATGCTCAACTAAAGTTTTAAGTTACTTATGCTAGAGATTTGGAGAGTGTTATGGGGGGGGGGGGGGCAGAATTTCTACTGGTGAGGTTAATGACTTCATTTTGCATCCCCCAGCTATAGTCCTGGTAGTATAGTCCCCCCAAGTATTTTATCCAGAAACCCCAACTGAAGGATTGACCATACTTTCCAAGCATATTCTGAAAGAGGGAGGACAAGATGGCCATTGGGAGCACTGTCCACTAAACACAATTTTATTTCTTCTTCTATCTTCTACCTTCAAAACTGGAAGGATCTCAAAACCCAATCTACTCTGACCTCCCGTCCCTCAAATTTTGAAACATCGCCACTCAGAGAACTTTCACCCAAATCTAGATGTGTTTTTGTCAGTAATTCCCCATTAAGTGCTCTCACTCATTGGTACAAGCATTGGCAGAATACTGTCACAAAATGTCAAGTTGAGGGTGTCAGTGTCACAAATGTGCGTGAAAAAAAAGGCAATATTCAAATGGAAGCCCAGAATTAGAACTGAGACGCCATGCTTGATGAAATTACACTCAACTACTGCTTTTAAAGCTAGCATTTGGCATGCTCAACCTCCACAGGTGGATATTTGACTTCAGTTTCCAGGGCAACAGATGTGCATCATTGTCATCTCAGGTTTATTATGGGAAACCACAGAATGGGGAAATAATAGCTTACTTTGGAGCTTCTCGCATCCCAGAATAGAATCAGTCAGAGATGATGTTTTGTTAGGACGAATTTAAGTATCTGGTGGAGAGACACACATAAACCTGTTCTTTTTTTTTTTTTTCCAGCAAGAGAAACTAAAATAGCTCTTCATTTTTTTGTACATTTTTCACTATGGACAGAATCTCATAATTAGGCCAGAGGGTTATTATAAAATCAAATGAAGAGATGGTATTATATTGTTTCTTTCCACTATAATTTGAACAGTATTTATCGCACCATGTAGCAGAAATGGGCAAACCTATGACCAGGAAATGCTGGACTGCAACTCCGGTGATCCCTACCACCACTGGCTAGGCCCATGGACATTGCAACCTATCAACTACTAGCAGGTTTATCTCTGTTGCCCGTCTCTGAGATAGAGAGACAGATAGACAGACACACATACCTTATCACTTAATGAAATCAGCTATTCATATTTGCCAAAGACCAACAAAATACGTTGATATCCAATATTAGTAGAGTTCCCAGGCATCTCATTTTATATGGGATGTTCCATGTTTGGGGGCTTGGAGTTCCATGCTGGTACCATAGAGCATGTCCCAGGTCCTGGATCCCTTTAATTCGTGTGTGTGTGTGTGTGTTAGCCATGCTCCCAAAGGACCCACCTCTGAGCATTTTGTGCCCTGAACAATTGCCAGGGGTCCATCTGTGGGGATCATGGCTGGTGTGCTGCTTTTATTCTCTCTGGCAGCAATATCACCTTTTTATCTCACAACGACGGGCATGCCATTACAAGGATTCCATTAGTTTTTGGGTGCCCGTGAGACCTGAAATCACACAGAGCCATGAGATCACAACAAGAGGACCTGCTCCTGCAAGACCTGAGGCAGTCTTATATAGGCCTGCCTCATGTGTCCTGGCTAGTCTTGAGCTGACACGGCAACCCACACTGCTCTGTAGAAAACCTGGCAATCCTAAGCATTAGCAGAACTGTGATTCTCTACCCACTCCACCTGCAGATCTTTACATACCAAGAATGTGCTTCAGAGAGTTTTGGTGAGGCATGGTTTCTCAGATATTTCAATATTGCAGGGTGAGGGGGGCTGGAAGATATAGGGGGTTTTAGTAGAAGCAGCACTCAGCACAAAAGTTAGAATCATACAAGCCATCATATTCCTCTCTTAACTGAGAGCTGGACAGTTAAGAAAGATGGTAGGAAGAAAATCAATGCATTTGAGATAATGTGTTGCTGGAGAAGAGTGCTGAGGATCCAAAGGAGAGCCAAATAGACAAGTAAGTGGGTCCTAGAGCAGATGAAGCCGGAATCTCCCTGGAAGCCAAGATGACCAAACTGAGGCTGTTGTACATCAGACACATCATGAGAAGGAAGGACTCTTTGGAAAAGACAATAATGCTGGGAAAGATGGAGGGAAGAGAAGAAGGCCCCATGGCAGATGGATGGACTCTATTCAGGAGAACACAGGTATAAAGGGATTGCAGGAATTAAGCAGAGCAGTGGAGGACGGAGGGTCTTGGAGAGGTCTCATACACAGGGCCACCATGAGTTGAGATCAACTCCAGGGCAATTAACAACAAGTGGAAGCAGTGAATTCCAACAGAAGTATACCACTGGTTACTGGCCATAATGTTTTTCAGTCACAGAACTCAGTATGTTATAAATACGGTTCTGAACACTAAAATGAGGATAGTCCAATCCACTGCATTCCCCATCACCATGTAAGGATGTGAGCTGAACAATGAAAAAACCAGATAGGAAGAAAATCAACTCATTTGAGATGTGGTGCTGGGGAAGAGTGCAGAGAAAACAAACAAATGGGTTCTAGAACAGATCAAGCCGGGACTCCCTCTGGAAGACAAGATGATTAAACTGAGTCTGTTGTACTTTGGCCACACCATGGACGTTATCACACGGGGAGTCGCGGGGAGAAAGTGGAAATAAACGGGCACGAGCAGAAGTCTTTAATTTACGGGATTTGTCCCATTCCGCCTCATCTGATAACTAAATTCGAATTTAAAAGGGGGTTAATTCGAACGAAAACCTAATCTTTTCATTTTTGGGATTTTTGGGGATTTGAAAAGATCAGGTTTTTGTTCGAATTAACCCCCTTTTAAATTTGAATTTAGTTATCAGACGAGGCGGAACAGGACAAATCCCATAAATTAAAGTCTTCCACTTGTCCGGTTTATTTTCAGTTTTCGGCGGCGGATCCCCGTGTGATAACGTTCCATGAGGAAAAATGAATCATTAGAAAAGACAAAGATGCTAGGAAAGGCAGAGGACAGTAGAAAAAAAGGAAGACCACATGCCAGATGGTTGAACTAGATCAAGGAAAACATGAGCCTGGGCCTGCAAGACTTGAGCAGAGAGGCTGAGGACAGGGGGACTTGGAGATGTCTCATCCACAGATTTGCCATGAGTCAAGGTGGACATGAGGGCAGTTATCAATAAACAACAAGGGTTCCTAGTCAGCTTCCTATCCAGGTACTGACCAGGCTTTGATGTCATTTGCATTAGCAAGGTTGATACCTCACATGCCCTCAGACCATGTCATTAACTTCTCCCCATCTGAACACTCTTGCAGACTGTGATCTTATTCCACACTGTAAGATCACAAAGCTTGTATCCACACTGCACAAGACAGGTAAATTTAAAATGGTACAAGCCTTCCAGTCCATATGGCTTTAAACCTGAGCAAAATTTTCAAAACCCTGAGTGGTTGGCCTTCTTCTCAGTTACAAAACTCTCCTGCCCATGTATTTTTTTCAGAACAGGGTGGTGCACTTCACAGATTAGCCATCCCTTGTGTCAGGGCTGGAACAGAAAGCCCATTAAAGACACCTCTCAGGCATCTTGGGTGCAAAGCATTTAGACGCTGCAGACTCCAATGATGCCCAGAAGCCGGCTTCAAGATGATCCAGCGGCATGGCATTTACATGCAGCACGCTGCCGGAGCATCTTAAAGCTGTCCTGGGGCTACAGTGGGGCCATGAAAGCTGGCTCTTTCCCAGCCCAAATAGGAGTAGATTTTGGGGGCTGGGTTTAAGGTGCATTGGGGCCACCATGTGTGTTTGCCAAAGCTCCAATGTGTATTTGGCGGGGGCAGCTTCAAGCCACCCCTTCTTGCCGATCTGTTCCAGCCCTCAGTCAAAGAGTCAATTTCTTCTTTTTGAACAAAATGTGAAACAGGGTTAAAAGAAGTTTCAGGGCTAGTTTTCATGGATTATCTCCAGGCAGGAGACAAGGATGCAAACTGTCTTGGTTTGGGATGCTCAGTCAAGAGGAAAAGGTTGTGTGCAAATATCCAGCTCAGTCTGTAGATCAGCAGCTTGTACCATTTGATTTGTTGTTTGAACTTGCAAAGACTTTCCAAGGGATCTATGCATTTACATAGGGCCTGAACAGACCAGTCGGAAAAGCCAGCTACCGGGTGGCTTGGGGGGCATGGTGTTTTGATGGCGCATGCTCCAAAGACTCCTGGAAGCTGCCCAGCCGATCAGACAGGGGTGGCTTCAAGCTGCTCCAAGGACGTGGCATCTTGGTGACACATGCCCCCACAGTGTCCGGAAGCTACTATAGGCAGCCCAAAAAGGAGCGGATCTTTTCTGTTCCTATTTGAGCTGGTGGAGGAGGACGTCTTTGGGACCACGGCATGTGTTTGCCACAGTTCGGAGGTGCCTTCGGTGGGGGTGGCTTCAAGCCACCCCTTCATGGCCACCCATTTCGACCCAAAATTAGTTTCCTCCTCTCCCCCCTCCCCAAGTCCTTGTGGTGCCAAGGGTCACTGTCTGCTCTGCTCTGCTTTGAATCCACCTTCTGGCTAGAAACAAACAGGCTAAATTAAATGCTTCTTATTCTATCTCTCTAAGTATGTGAGAAACAGTAAACCCCTTATTTTACCTTAAGATTTCTATCTTCTGCCAAACAGAAATACATGTTTTGTGCGTTTGTGAGGATGCATACACTTAGTGACATGCTGTGAGCAACTGGGATTAGTTGCATTAATAACATCGCCAGGTTTAAACCCTAGGTTTAAGGCTGAACTGACATTACTTAAGAGTTAATTTTTTAAATAATCTTTTAAAAAAACACTAGGTTGGATTAACATTCCAGGCATTTGTGAACAAGAAGTAGAGGGAGAAAAATAACAAACTGGGCACACTTCCATCTACTTAGTCCATTCCATTGTGCCCTTCAAGATCTTGCAACTAGAGGACTAAGAGATAAATATACAGCATCTACTTAATTACTTCTTTGCTTTAAAAGGCAACTGGGATTTGATCCACAGGTATGTATACGTGTCTTTACAAGTGTAGAGGCAAATAAAAGAGCACTCTGAGCAAATATATATATGCATCCTGTTCTACTCATAGGTCTGTATGCACAGTGTTCAAATATCGACATAATAATAATAATAATAATAATAATAATAATAATAATAATAATAATAACAATAATAAATTTTATTTGTAGCCCACCCCTCTGCAAGGCAATCGGGGCGGGGAACAGCAACATTTAAAACAGAACGATGTTAAAACATTTCCTCTCCCCATAATCCCTTCCTCCCCCCGCCCCATCCCCTTAAAATAAAATTAAACCAAAAAAATAGTTAAAATACAATATCAATTAAATTAATAAATTAAAACAAAATTTCCAAAGGAGTCAGACAAATGGGGCCCCTATGGGCCGGCAGTTATTCCGGGAAGGCCTGCCGAAAGAGATCCGTCTTTACTTTACTTTACTGACATCAAACATCTGAATGTACTTGCCTGCATGTCTGAATTAGTGAAGCTGCAAGCTGACAGGTAGTTGGTATGCATGGCGACCGACTTCTTCTTAGCTGCCATATTCTCATTTTTTTCAAATGTCAGTGGATATACAGAGCATTTGTTGTCGAGACCTCTAAAATTAAAAATAGTATAGGGAAGAAACCACAAAAGCATTAGTTACATGAGGTCACTGGAGCTCCATACATCCTAGTGTTCATCACTCCTCCTACAAATTGCAGACTCCCCATTTTCTGTAAGGTACATTACTCCCCTAGGAAATTTAGGTTAGAGAACGGCTGTTTTCCGATGCTTTTGTAACCACTTGTCTTGTCTGCTTCAGTATGTTCTACATAGGGCTACACCTGAAGCTAGAATGCAGAGCAAACTGCAAGGGAGGGTTCCTAGGAGTCCCATTTTGTATGGGACACATTAAATTTGGGGATCCTAAAGTTGAGTCCCATAACAAGGTGATACTGGACACCACAAATCTTATATCTGAAAGTGGGCACTAGCAACGATCTCACCAGACCATCATTTGTTACATATGCAGCAATCAAGTCTTTCTGTTGGCACTGTGGCTGGCATGGCACAACTTTTCCATCTCACCTCGCAATGGTTACCCTGCTATCATTAGATTTGCACAGGGGTTCCCATAAGATTGAAAATTTCACAGGAGACCTGGGATCTTGTGAGTCTGCCTCATGTGTCCCATATTGCTTTACGGAAAACCTGGCAATCCAACTGCAGAGCCATATAGCACTGAAGTCCACTGGTTCCTGTTTCTAGACCAGATGAATATCCTGATTTTGACTTTTAAAGCCTTCAACAGCATTAATACTAAGAAGTCTTAGGGACTTTCTTCTCCCCCATCTACTCCCATCTCCCTATGAATCTGACAGAGGCACCTCAGGCTACATGATGTTGGGGACTGGTAATTTTTACTAATGGACACCGTATTTGTGACCATTAGCTACAACTGATTCTCTTTCCTGGGAATTTGCCACAGGTCAGCAGCTAATGGCTTGCAGATCATTAGCAGTTTGCTGACTACCTTGCTCTAGATCAGACAGTGCTTCTCTGAGTTGTCTTTGTGATGGCTCCAGAACAACAGAGTTGCCTTCCTACAAATCTGCTGCTGATTTTCTAATTTTCAAACTAACTGGGACTGATATTATTATTATTATTATTAAATTGCTGTTGCTGTTGTTGTTGAAGAATTGTGGCAGAAAAATAGATTATCAATTGATAGAGAGAGAGCCAGCGTGGTGTAGTAATATTGTAAGCCGTTCTGAGTCCCAGTTTTGGGGAAAGGGTGGGATTATTATTATTATTATTATTATTAGAGTGTCGGATTGCAACTCTGGAGACCAGGGTTTGATTCCCAGATTGGCCATGGATTCCACTGGGTGACCTTGGGCAAGTCACACTCTCTCAGCCTCACAGAAAGGCAATGGCAAACCTCCTCTGAACAAATCTTGCCAAGAAAATGCCATAATAAATTCACCTTAGGGCTGCCATAACTTGGAGATGACTCGAAGGCACACAACACACACACACAACACACACACACATAGTACAACACATTTTAAATGATAGTGTGAATGCAAACCGTACTGCACTTCCATATCCTGACCAAGGTTTGTTTTTCTTGGTCAAAAAAGAAATGTATGGTATTTAAGATACTGCAAACTTACCCGCATGCAATGGCGCATCCTGATGGGGCATAGGCACAGGCCATCACCCAAGTACAAGGCATTGTCACTGCATGTTCCTGAAACAAAAAGTATTCCTTGAATCTCACCAGCCAATTTGCAAACTTCCTCCAATCACTACATGGTAATAAGGCAGGGGAAATATCTGGCATCTTATTTTATTGTACAGAAATGGGAAATTATCGCAATTTATGGTGCAGGGTGATTATGCCTGTGAGTGAAGAGTATCAAAGGAGTGTGCATTATTCTTTTAGATCTTCTGTTTCTCTAGCTCCAAGAGTGGCCAACACATGGGCCAAAGATGATATGTGGCCACCACCTTTTTCTGCAGGCCCCAGTTCCTTCTGGACCACCATCCATAGATGGGGAGAGGAAGGAGAATGACTTCTGAAAGCCTCCAACAGTGGTCATCCCTCTGGAAAACAAGGTGGAACCTTCTCTGAATCTTGTTTTGCCCCATTTTTAAAAAATGAAAGCAGAAATGGGCTTCTAGCCACATCCCCTTTCAGTTTGGAAGAGAGATGCCTTGGCCCCTAGATCTTACCCACCATGCTCCAGCTCAGTATTACCGTGTTTCCCCAAAAATAAGAATTATATATAAATATCTTACATTTATTTTTCCTTAAGAAGACACAGTATGGCTTATTTTCAGGGGATGTCTGAGAAAGAGAGAGAGATCCACAGTGCTGAGCCCAGAGCCCAACTCTGGACCTTATCACACCCTGGCCACGAAGAGAAAAGTAACCAAAATAAGAGTAAATTCAGTTCTATATCGAATTGAACTGAAAGAGCTCCCGCTGCCCACCACACGCAATTACCGTCATATCGCATTTATCGCAGTTCCCGGGAAACGGATCCTGGAAACGTATCCTCCGTGCACACACAAGCTCCAAAATCCCATAAATTTCCAGAGAGTACCATGTTTTCCGGTCCCATTTGTTGCCCGATCCAAACAGGAAGGGCGCGCCATAAGATGCTTCCCCACGGATCCATGGGAAGCGGCGCAGGGAACCATGGGTCAGGGCGGGAAAGGCTTCACAACACGCATTGCGTGATCATAAGCATTACGCCTGCGCGGCTATTGCGAAGCTATTCCGAAGGCTCGCTTGTACTTCCTCAAAAAACCGAATGCCAAAAACTCTCCACTCGCTACGGATTAGCTTCGGGTTCTGTCGAGTTTCGGTGCAACGTCGTGTGTAAACATGGGGAAATAATACGTTTTAGCTACAGGTACCCTTTGGATTAGCTCTGCTTTAGACCCCGTGTGATAAGGTCCTCTGTCCCGACTCTGCCCTGACGCTGTGCGCCCATCGCATGGTATGCATACATGCTGCGCCAAAAAGGTGCAAAGAGCCGCGGCGGTGGCTCAAAGGGTGGCTTTTTGCCACCCCAAAAGGAGCAACCCTTTGAGCTGCTCTTTTGGGGGTGGCAAAAAGGAAGATCGGGTCCACAGCGTGTGGTTGCCATGGCCCCAATCTGCCGCTCCTGGGGCAGCCCTAAAAAGCTGCCCCTTTGTGGCCGTCTGCATTGGCCCTATGACTTATTTTCGGGGTATGCCTTATATTGCGCAAATGCTTACAAATCCTGCTACGGCTTATTTTATAGGTAGGTCTTATTTTTGGGGAAACACGGTAGACACGGACAAACATGCCCCATATTTCTTAGAAATAATTTTGTTCCTTTTTCTATGCCACATTAGAGAAAAGACAATCCTGTTTTCTACCAACTCATCCTACCCCACTCTGCAACATTCTCTTTTTTCAATCTCCATTACTCAAAATAGCTGCCTTCCCCTTAAAGCCTTAAAAGCCCAGGAAGATATTTTCCAAGGCAAAGAATGCATGGTGGGAGAATAAAGCAGATTTCCTCTTTCACTGAGCAACTGCTCAGAAAGAAGAGCTTCAATGGTCCCTCTGGGGTTGATGCAAAATGCATCATCACTCATTCTGCAAACTCATTCTGTTTTAACCTTTGCAGAATAATCCAGGAAGTCTCCATTGTGCCATATCAGTCCGCAATTGGGGCAAAGGTTTATTTATATCAGGGTGATCAAAGTCCAGGACCCATTGTAAACTGGATGTCACTGGTACAGAAGTGGCCGGAAGTATATGAAATGAAATGAAATGAAATGAAATGAAATGAAATGAAATGAAATGAAACAAGGTGCCAGAGCCTGGACACCTTGGTTCAAGGAACAATCACATTTCTTGATGTCTGCTTCTCTGTGTTTTAATTTTTAAAAACTTCCAGGGGTGGGTCTCCAAGGACTCTAAAACAAGCCAAATCCATTATGGGTCCCTATGATCCTGTTTTGCTCACCTCTGCTTTATGCTCTTGCAGCCCTTAGAATAATTTTTACCTTTAATGAAACCAATCCAGAACAAAAAAAATGACTCTACTCTTTTATCCATCTTCTTCCTTTGTGGGTAACATTTATTCAAAGACAACTGGTGGGGACGCAAGAGAGGGCCTTCTTGGTGGCTGTCCTTAAAGTCTGGAACTCCCTTCCTTGGTGCGTGTCCATAGCCAGGCAAAGACCTTTTTATTCTGGCAGGCTTTTAAACGTTTTAAAAGAATGAGCTGAGGGTGCTATATTGTTTTAGACCAGGGTTTCCCAGCCCTTTTGACTCACGAAGCCCTTTTTAGAATCAATTTCTATGGTGGAGCTCCTAAGATCTACCCTATGTCTTACAAGTTAATGGTGTTTAGGAGTAGTGTTACTTGTTGTTTCTTATTCTTTAATTTCATTCAATTTTTATTTCTTTCATTTTCCTGGAGCGGCCACAGAGCACTTGGGAAGTGCATGAGAAGCTCTAAGGGCTCCTCGGAGCACAGGTTGGGAACCACTGTTTTAGACTAAACTGTTTTAATAGCTTTTTTATCTTTTTAAGTGTAGCTTTAAATCATTTTAATATTGTCAACCACTTAATGCTATCTTAATGTTCATCTTTTTTGTACGCTTTGAGCTGTATTTTGTTTTTAAATTCTAAGCCACCTCGCCTCCCAGCTTTGGGAGAAAGGTGGGATACAAATAAAAAAATAAACACTGCTCATCCTACCAAGAATCTCTTGAAATCCAACTTTATGATTCTATGATTGTGTAGCAGGTGGGGGGTGGAAGGAAATATCAGAACCTATGAAGGGATGGACAGGTGGCACAGCAACAGGAGGCCGCCTCTTCTTCCATATTATTCATCAAACCATTCATATGCATGCAGTTATTTTTTTTCCCCAGGAGACTCTGCCAAAGCACATCATCCAAACCAGCAAGTGCTCTTCTGTGAAGTTGGCATAATGGTCCATTACACTATAGTTGCCTTACTTTGCACTTAGAGAGAAGTAGCAACAGGAGAAGAGGCTGCTGACTCTGTGTGCTGCCTGTTTCCTGAATGTCTGGCTTTGCTGGAGAAATCCATGGAGCCAAAGAACCATGGGAAGACTAGCTTGGACAACTGCTTGTGCCATAGGACAACCACAGAACTTGGAAAATTTACATTTATTAAGTACTTCTTATAGAATCCCTCAGCCAGCATGGCCAGGTGGCATTTTTTTTTTGGTTGCAGAACAACAAATAAAGCCATCCCTGGAGATATGAGTGGTCATCTAGAGATATGTAGGGGATGGCAATCTGCTAGGTGTTTTGGTCCTCAAATATTCAGGTTCCTGCTGGCTAGGGAGGTCTAAGGACTGTAGTTCAAAAAGCAATTTACCCCTCCCCCAAACCTCTCCTCCCATTCAGTTGTGCTGGGCTTTGTAGGCACTAGAAGAAGCTCCAGAGCTCAACACAAGAATGATCCCCATTGCTCATGCTCACAAACACACTTCATTGCACTAATAAAGTTAGTATGGCTGGGGAATGGCTTCGGGTCTCCTGGTGATGTTACCCATAGTGCCCTTAATTTCCAAAATATGAAAAACCTATATGCTACCCTTAGTTCCTCTGCTATCAAAAATGAGAAATTCCCTGATGACCTCCAGATGAACTCTGGCAGTGGAATTGGAGGCAAAAAGTCCTCTGCGCCCATGACCTGGGCAGCCCACCCTTAATCCTCAAAGTATGCATATCCCCCCAGATAGTCTAGGAGAGTTGCGAATGGGATTTCCCCGATGAGATCATCTAAACCATCGAGAGGTGTTTTGTGTGACCCAGTCACAGGCACCCTCAGCCATCAAAGGTATAATGCTCGCATTGTGTTCCCCAGCCTCACACACACACACACCCATCGGAAGATGCATTGTGCCACCTAGTCATACATTCCCCCAGGGAATGGGCCCCTCGGATGAAGACCACCAAATACAATGGAACCCTATACAGCCGGGTGTCATCATCGCCATTATCGCCTCTCACCCCAGGGCCCGTTTGGCCCTATTTAAACCATAGATTTTGGCCAGTCGGTGTGCTATCTTCTTGGTCTAAATGACTCCACGTCACTCTGACCTTTGAAGCTAGTTACCGGCAAGTCTGCTCAAACCTAGGCTGCGGAGCAAGACTTGTCCCCCACCATCTTGCATCCCATTCGCTTCCCAGAGGAAGACTACATCTCGGTAAGCATCACCCTTAGTAACGCCTGCATTCTGTTCCCAATCTCCAACCCTGATTTTCCTGAGCCTTGAGTGTGTGTGTGAGTGTATGCGCAGTGAATGTGTTTCCCCTATTTCAATAAATTAGACATCTAGCTGTTGACATCAGTCTCAGCTTCATTTCTTGGAACCCCCTGGTCTCTTGGTATAAACATCGGGAGGGCGATCTCGTTGGGCTCTTGTAGCCAGCCCCTCTTGCAAATAATAATAATAATAAAATTCCCCTAAGGACTGTTGGCTACAGCGGCATTGGTGGCGTTCTCCTGTACGGTAACTTGCATTCTCACCCCTCCCTGTTCCGTGCTGTTCCATTCCCATTCCAGCAACTGCCGTGCGATAACCTTATAAGTTCGATAGGCATTCTGATCTTCCCCAAAGCTCAGCATGATGGCAAAGGTTCCCACTCCAGCCATTAAGGAAGGTCAGGTCAGTCACAAGTTTTGACTCATTAACACCAAGACCAACCAAAATTGGTGAAGCCCTGTACTTCAATGCAATAGAAAGCAAGATTGGGGACTATGAACTTACACTTATCAAAAACATTAATTCTAGACATGGGGCTGGGTGTTATCAGTATGCTGATGACACCCAAATATATTTCTCCATGTGTTGGTCAGCAGCCATGACTACAGATGGCATTTCTCCTCTCAATCAATGCCTGGAAGCGGTAATGGACTGGATGAGGAAAAACCAACACAAATTGAATCCAGATAAAATGGAGGTGCTTACAGTAGGGGCCCCTAAACTAGGTATTAGGATACAATCCCCAGTCCTAGATGGGGTCACACTCTCCTCAAAGGACTGTGTTCGCAGTTTGGGGTGCTCCTAGATCTGTTGCTTCACATGATTGATCAAGTGAATGCGATGGTCAGGAGCGGCTGCCATCAGCTTCGGCAGATACGCCAGCTGCACCCTTACCTGGAAACAAGGGCCCTAGAAACTGTAGTACATGCACTGGTAACCTCACGACTCGATTTCTGTAATGCACTCTATATGGGGCTACCCTTATACCTAGTTCAGAAACTACAGCTGGTACAAAATATGGCAGCCAGGTTAATTACTGGGAGATCTAAAAAGGCTCATATTACACCAATTCTGAAATCTGTTCACTGGCTGCCTATTGGTTTCCCAGCACAGTGTAAGGTGTTGGTGCTAACCTTTAAAGCCCTACATGGCCTAGGTCCAACCTATCTAAGGGATCACCTCCTTCCATATAATCCACCCCACACCCCCAGATCCTCTGGGAGGAACCTACTGCAACTGAAAAAAACTATACTAGTGGGAACCTCCCAGAGCTCTTTCTCTATCGTTGCTCTCAGACTTTGCAATGCCTTGCCAGAAGAGATCCATCAAATTACCAGCTTGGACAATTTTTAAAAAGCCATCAAGATGGATCTCTTCCGGCAGGCCTTCCCTGAATAGAATAGACTCTACCTAATCTGTGTGTCTCCCTCTTTTATTCTTTTATATTTTTTACATCTTTACTGGTGTAGTACACCAGTTCTTTTTAACTATTTTAGTAGTGCATTTAATTTAATTCTTTTTTTAAAGGGGGGGGTAATTTGTTCGTATCATGTTTTATTGTTTAATATGGGGTTGATTTACCTGTGCTAAAGATGTAAGCTGCTTTGATTGCCATGGCAAAAGGAGGGGTACAAAAATAAAGTTTATTTATTATTTATTATTTATTATCTTCTCTACAGCTTACAGGAAATCACCTGCGAAATAACTCACCTTGTTTGTAGTAAAGGCATCCCAAACAATCACCTTCCCATCCTATAGTAAGAAAAAAAAAAGGGCATATGAATCTTTTACACCAGACTTTCAGTTGCATTTGATTCCTTTCAGGACAGGGATGGGCAACTTTGGAAGCCTAAGAATCTGCATTAGCCCCCCCAGAAGGACATGAGAAAAGTGATGGACAATGAACTTCAAGAACAAAGAAGTTTTATTTAAAGCAGCAGTGCACCAAAAACAGCAAGATGATGAATCCTGGATAAACAAACAAGCAAAGCTTATATACTTTTAGGAATCTTATCTTTCCTACAATTGATTGGCTTAAAAATGCTGCATAGGCAGTAAGAGACAGCAGTGAGGCAATTGCCTCATTGTCTGCCCCTCTTGCTGATGTTATGCTGAAAAAGCTCTACAGGGCACTTTCCTTCAGTATCTTTCAGTGCTTATCAGTGTTAGCCTTTGAGCGCATTCCCAAAACTCAATGGCAAAGCTCCAAGAACAGACAGTGCAAAGCTTCAAGGAACCAGAGCAAGAAACTATAAAGCCCAGCAATGCTCAACAGCAAACTGTAAAGCCCAGCAGGCTTCCTATCACAGGACTCCACACATCCCAACCACACCCTAACATTAAAAAAAAATTAAAAAAGATTCCCCCCCCCCGCCAAATGCCCTCCAGGAGACATAGGGGGCATTTTTGCCATGTTTTTAGGCTTCCTGGACTGTTTTAGATTCAGGAGAGGCCTTTTTTTTAAATTATATATTAGGAAGTGAGTGGAAGTCACTTCTCATTCATGTCCTGTTTCAAAAAAAAAAAAGGCCTCTCCTGGGCCTCAACTGACCCAGTGGGGAGGGGAATGCCCCCACAAAAATCATTAGGGGTAAATTTTTAATAAAATAAAAATTCTAAAAAAATTTAAGACACTACCAACTCCTGCAGGTTGCACTGTGGCCATCCATGTTTTAGTTTAGGGGAACATTTCAGACCTCCAGAAGTTCCCCTTTTGGCCCCAGAATGTTCTCCTGCAAATGCCTGACATTGTTTAGTAAGTTTCCAGTCTTTTTCTCCATCCGGCTGTAGCTTTCAGGGCAGCCCTGATCTTCAAATATTAAAAGAGGGAAAAGGATTTTTTTTTCCCCCTGACATGGAACTTAATAAAAAAAGAGTTTCTGCTTTACAGATTGCTTATTAGAAGATACCTGTGCAGAGCAAAATATGTTGCTGCAGCCAGGAGGACAGCTTGACCTCCTACCAAAGCACAGGACTCTAGATCAAGTGGGGCAGACTTTAAGATTACAGGATTATAATCCCTGTCATTGCTGTTGTTGTTTTGCTAATGCTCATCCACCACATCCAAGTGCCAAAGAGTGGCTCGGGAGGACAGGAGAGCTTATTCTTAGAATAAAGGAGCAAGGTTGCCTTGAAACACCCAATTCAGCAATAGGTTTTCAGCACCAGAACCAAGTTCACAGTCCTGTCCAGAGGTGTTAGAAAAGATATTCTTTTGGGCTACAATTGCCAGAATCCCACATCCATCATGGTCAGCAAGAGTTGTAGTCCAAAGAAAATAATGTTTCTCAGCTCTGGTCCTTTCATACAAAACTCTTCTCCTATTCCAATTCCCTGACACATCCATAACCAAGCTATCTCCCGCCTCTCTGCAGCCCAAACCAGAAAAGGGAAGGGGCGGTCAAGAGCCACCATTGTCATGTTCTACTATAGACCCAGAAGTTTCCCAGGGCTAGTCTATACAATTAAAATATTCCTCATTCCAGTCGGACAGAATGCTGTCCAGCCATATGCAATTTGCTGGAGTTAGGGCTTTTTGCGGGGCCCTCTGAAAAACTCTTTAAACTTTGCAGAAAAATGGTTTCATGTCTTTACCAGTGTATCTGTAGAAATCCACAGAAATGTGCATTATCACACATGTGGCCTTCCGTCTGCTTCACATGTATTCAGATGACTGCGCATTTTCAGCAGAGAGAGGGTGAACAGATGCGAAGTTGTGCAGGAAAGTGAAGACAATTAACTATCAAAGCGAATGTGTGAAAATCCCACAGCAGTGCACATAATACACTTACATGTGGACTAGCCCTCAGGAGATCCTGCTGTGCCTCCTGTCCTTCCCTGTCCTAAATGGTAAGTGATATTGCCGAGAACTAAGAACTCTTTACCTGGGAAGAGCTGACGATTCTTCTTTTATCTTTGCACCAGTCCATGCAGAGGACCTTATTGCCATGGCCTTTCAATGTCCTTCTCGTCTTCATCACAAACTGACCCAAAGCCTCCACACGCTCTGCCACTTGATGAACTGTAAGAAATTCACCGCAACAAGTTACCACCTCTTGGCACAACGACTTAGCTGACTCATACAGGAGTCAATGGGAGTCTAAGGGGTCTAAGAATCAATGGAAGTCTAAGAGTCCAAGGAGTCAATGGGAGTCAATGGAAGGTTGGGCAACTCTAGCCAACCCTTCTCTATCTAAGAGCTGAGCTGCTCAACTGGTTTGTCCCTAGAAGTACTGAGACCAGAAAACTTACAGGGACGGAAAGCTGTTGGAGGATGCAAAACTTAAATACAGGCTGGCCAATGGGTTTGAAGCTACTTTTGTTGTCATTGTTGTATGCCTTCAAGTCATTTCTGACTTATGATGACTCTAAGATGACCCTATCACAGGTTTTTCTTGGCAAGTTTTCTTCCAAGGGAGTTTGCCATTGTAATAGTTTACTGCTAAGTGAGAAATTTCATCAATAAATGCTGAACATTTGGGGGAAAGTCTGGAAAGAGACCAGTTTGGTCTACAACTCTCAGAGCGATTCTACCAACTAGAAGGACTAGTAGTGCCAAAAAATAAAAAAATTAAATTAAATTAAATTTTAAAAGGAACTGTTGCAAGCTCTGAAAAAAAATCACTTCCCCTTTGAGTTTCCAGTGTAACTATGCGATTGTCAATGTCTTTCTCAGAAATCTTTATTTTTTTCAGGCAAAGCAGGCCTTGCATAATGTGCTAGACTTTTAGTCGTTGTTTTTCATTGGTTTTAAATTTTACGATGTTTTATAATTGCTTTTCAACTTTTGTATGCTCTTAATTTTTAACTATGTTTAACTGTTGGAAGCCACCTTCCCAAGCTGAGAAAAAGGTAAGATAAAAATCATGATAAAAAGATGATGATGATGATGACAAAAATAATTGGAAAGTAATCCATGTTGCAACCTTGCAACTGAAGGTAGGAGTGTTTACCTAATGTCCAGAACAGACTTCTCCTTTGTAAAAAAAAAAATAGAAGCATATGTTGAGGATGCACAATTTGTGGTCCTCCAGATGTTCTTGGGCTGCAACTCCCATAAATCCTATCCAGCACAGCCAACAACATCTAAAAGGCCAAAGAGACCTGGACTTTCCCACCCTGACATCAGCTCCCAAAGCCTGCTGCATGTCCCTTGCTTTTGGCTTCACCAATAGGTTTGCCATCTTTTTTGTTATTTTAGGGTTTTTTGGCAGAATTCCGGAACCTGGTAATGATGCCTTACAAGCATTTCTGGCAGAAGCTCAAACAATGCATTTCTGTCTCTTTATGTCTCATGCTGATGGATCATTAGTCTCCCAAGCAGCATTTGTCTACATCTTCCTCTCAAAGTGGAGGAAGCTACAAAAGCTGAGAAGAACCACTTCACTCTGCAAAAACTCAAAGGCCAAATGAGAGCTGCTGCTTTCCAAGACCTGAAAGCTGCTGATCTGCTTTATCCCACTTGCTTTAAAAGGTTTGAGAGGCTTTTGAGGTGTTGCTAGGACAATACCGTGGCCTGAATTCACTTCTTCTACATGGGAAGAACTTGCAAAAGTTACTCTTTCGAACTAAAGCTCCCAGCATCTTCCAGCTAGTATGGTCGGTAGGCATGCTGGTTAGGGAATTCTGAAATTCCGAAAACGATAGCCCAAGCTCTGATAGGGAGGGATATTGGGGCTCCCTTTCTTGCCAAGCCAGCACATCTCTCCCTATAATATCTGAGATAAAAACCAAGGACTGACCATGCTATCTGGGACTCTGGGACTTTGACATCTATCCACATATATCTTCAAGAACAGCAAAAACTCTCATGGCACCTTCAAGCCTAACCAGTTCCATCATGGCATAAAACATTATGGACTATAGCAGGGATCGGCAACTTTTTTTGCCGGCGGGCTGGGGGGGAGATGCCACTTGCCCCCCGCGCACACTCCCCCCGTGGCTGCTGGAGTCTCGTGCGACCTTTCGCAGAACAGGAAAGATCATGCGAGACTCCAGGGCCGTGAAAGGCGGCGGCGGCGGCGGCGGCAGGACTGGGCAGGGGCCGGCCCGAAGGCCTCCGCAGGCTGCACCGAGCCCGCAGCTTTAGGTTGCCGACCCCTGGACTATAGTTTGCTTCTTCGGATGCCATGGTAAAATTGGTTAGTCTATAAGGCAGGATTGGGGATGATGCGGAAATGTGACTGGACTGTAATTCCCAGAAGCCAGGGACTCCATAGCCAATGGTTGTGACTGAAAAATCATGGGAGTTGTAGTCCATATCTGAAGGACAACAGTTGCTAGGGCCACCAGAGTGAAACTGGATATGGCTCCTATACCTTTAATGGTTGTACAGAAGAAGGAATTTCAACAGATGGTATTACCTGGTTTTGTGAAAAGTGAAACTCCTTCTTTTATGCAAGCACGAAAAGGACAAGAGCCCTCTCCAGTTTTCACTCTGACTGTAGCGTATGTGCTACAGTTCCCAGAATCCCCCAGTCAGCATAGCCACTCACCATGCTGGCTAGGGGAGTCTGGAAGTTGTAAAATAGCTTTTCCAAGCTTTGCATCAGACAAAGGTGACTACTTCAAAAATGGGGACTCCTCATGCTTTAAAGAGGGATGCAAGAGCAAGATACATGTTAAGTATTTTACAGGAGACACTTACAGAAACAGAGTTGGAAGAGACCACAAGGGTCATCCAGTCGAACCCCCTGCCATGTAGGAAGATACAATCCAAGCACTGTGCTCAGAGTGGCATTCTAAGGATTCAAGCTGGGGAAAAAAGCTTTGACTGTATATACTGATGTATAAGTCTAGAAATTTTAGTCAAAGATTGACCCAAAAAAACTGGATAGACTTATCCATGGGTCAATGTAAGTACTGTACTTCACTCGTATGTGGGGGAAAAAGAACCATCCCCTTCTCTGAGTAGAATGGAAAAAGGCGAGAGTTTAATCTGCTCCAGGAGAACCTAAAAGAAGCACTGACCCCACAGCACTGCTTCTGACCTTTCCTTCCAGCAGGAAAATGGTAGTGATAGTTTCCTCCTTATCCATCTAGTCCAGGGGTAGGCAACCTTTCCCCTTTAAGGGCCGAGGGACTTCAGTTCCCAGAATCCCAGGAGCTATTGGCCAACACTGGACTATTGGCCAACATGGCTGAGGCTTCTGGGAGCTGAAGTCCCTCAGCCCTTAAAGGGGAAAGGTTGCCTACCCCTGATCTAGTCTTTAGAGTGATCACAAACATCTATGCCTGCTGGAATTCTGCAAATTCTTTGGAATAGCTTTCCTTTGCTTCATCTTTTACACCCTTTGTTACAATCTCCTAGGTTTTACTCTCAGCTTATCCATGGGTTATATCAAAATCCATAATTTTGGTCCCAAAACCTGCCCTTGACTTATACATGACGTCGACCTGTAGTCGAGTATATACAGTAGTTCCAGAGTATTCAGAATGTACAGTAGTTCCATAATAATAATAATAATAATAATTTTTAATAATAAATAATAAAATAATAGTTCCAGTCTCTGCACCACATGGCCATCTGTCAGCAATGCTTTGATTGTGAGTTCCTGCATGGCGGGATGGCCCTTGTGCTCTCTTCCAACTCTATGATTCTGTGACTCACGTGTCTAGGATGTGTTTTCCTTGACTTTCACTGGATCCTCCTTGTGTTTGGACTTTAAGGCTGCTGCCTCTTCAGTTTACTTCTTATAATGATCTCACCTTTGGAGCCCCTTTGACCTTGCAAACAGGGATGGCCCTGTGCTTAGACTCAGACACATAGGCTACATCCACACTGCAGAAATAATCCGGTTTGATATCACTTTAACTGCCATGGGTCAATGTTATGGAATTCTGGGAACTGTAATTTGTCGCAGCACCAAATCACGCTCTTTCAGAGCTCTGGTGCCGCAACAGACTACAATCTCCAGAATCCCATAGCATTGACCCATGGCAGTTAAAGTGGTGTCAAACCGGATTATTTCTGCGGTGTGGATGCAGCCATAGTTACTCTACCTGAGGACTACCCAAACGAGGACAGACTGTGATCAGTCAGCAAGGAAATGAAATTAACTGGTAAAGAAAAATGAATAAACAGGGACTTGGCAGGGAAGGGGTCATAAAACAATGGAAGAGAGGGGGAAAACATTTTTTGGAGCAGCCCTGCAAGACACGTACAGCAGCTTAAGTATTGGCATTGGACTGTTTACTAAAACTACAGTAGGTTGTGAATCATCTGTTCCTAGCCTGGTGATCTCCAGTACAGTATATTTATTAAATCCTGTCTTTCAGAAGGCTTCCAGGGCAGCTCACAAGCTATGCAGCATTGGACCACAACTCTTGCTTGTCATTTTAATTTTCCCTTTCCCAGTCTATGAGAGCCAGCATGGTGTATTTACTGGTTTGAGTGCTGGACTAGAACTCTGTAAATGGGAATCTGCCCCACCAGCGACGGAAATTCACTGGGTGACCTTGGGCAAGTCACAGTCTCTCAGAAGAAGGAAATGGCATACCACACTGACTTCAACAAAGTGTAACGGGTGTTAATATTCTATTTCTTCCCATTTCTCCCCAAAACTTTGGGAGCTGCCTTTTTGAAAAAGGGGCAAAATTCAGTTGTCTCCCACAGCTTCAACATTTTTGGAAATTGTACATCTCAAGCAAGAAAAGGGAGCCAGCCTAGCATAGCGGTTTGGGTGTTGGACTACAACTCTGGATACTACAATTCGATTTGTGCAACTCAGCCATGAAACCCACTGGGTGAACTTGGGCAAGTCACGCTCCTTCAACCTCAGAGGAAGGCAATGAGAAACCTCCTCTGAACAAATCTTGCCTAGAAAACCCCATGACAGCTTCGCCTTAGGGTCACCATAAGTCAGAAACGACTCGAAGGCACACAAGAACAACATAAGAAAAGGACGAGGGCAACTTGGGTTCAAGCTCTACTTTGCTTGGCAGCTTTCTGTGCAGCTTTCAAGCCTTCTCTCCCAGCTTAGCCTGGTCGATCATACCTCACAGGATTGTTGTGAAGATGAAATGAGATGTTCATGACATACACAAGCCTGAGTTCCTTGGGAAAAGCACGGGACAGGAAACTAATACAATATAATTTATCAGCAGTCTTATTATTAAAGGTCTTGTATTCAAAGGAGCCTGGGATTCATATCCAAACACAGAAGCATTCCTGGTTGCAAGGTTCCAGGCAGATTTCAAAGTCAGAATCATCCCAAGAAGCAAAGTCAGGAGACAGCAGTCCTGGGATCCAAGAACAGTCCAGGGAAAAGTCAGAGACAACACAACTCTCTTCCTAGGACTTGTCAGTCTCCTCTCCGGCCACACATGCCGACAGCATCAAAAACCTGTAAAGGTGTTCATTTCCCTTTAGGCCATAAATGCTTGTTTAGATGCAAACCCTTTTCCCTTTTGAAGAGCCCCAGAGATAATAAGCAGGCCTCAAATTATGCACATTATCTTCAGTTCACTGGAGAAAGATGAGATATAACAAAAAATAATGCCCCTGTGATCAGGATGATTGACAAAGGATGTGTGTGCACGTGTCTCTGTGTGCACTCTGTGCATTCTTTGTAAGTAAACCTCAGAATTCCATAGCATTTAGAATTCCCAGAATTCCATAGTATTGAGCCAGGACAGTTAAAGAGGAGTCAAACTGGATTATTTCTGCAGTGCAGATGCAGCCTTTGATATATACCCTCTAATGAGTTCAAGGTGGTGTACACAGCTGTCTTCTTCCCCATTTTATTCTCCAAACCACCCTGCAAGGTAGGTCAGCCTGAGAGAAGGTGGAACCACCCAGGGCATTTTCTAAGTTGTGGACAGAGGGACTAGAACATGTCCTTAGGCCAACACTGCTCTACCCATTGCGTCTCCTTACTTTCTTTCACATCTCTCTGGCCTTAGAAGCCCCCATTCCATTATGAGTAGGAAAGGTCACACAGGGCCTTTGCAGACTGCCAGAAATAGTGCACATTAAATTGAGGCACTGCCCTGGCTCAGTGCTAGGGAATCATGGGAATTGTATTTTTTCTGGGACACTGAGCCTTCTCTGTCAGAGAGCTCTGGTGCCACAATCAGTTACAGTTCCCATGATTCCCTAGCACTGAGCCAGGGCAGTGCCTCAATTTAATGTGCACTATTTCTGGCAGTCTGCAAAGGCCCACAGTCAGGTACAACTTTTTGCAGAGGAGTGAGAAATGGGCAGCAGCACCTGTTGAGATCTCTGACTGGTCATTGTGTCTGGGGATAATGGGTGCTGCAGTCTGACACATGTGAAGGGCCCAACTTCTCTTGGCTGAGTTTTGCCTTCCTTCTCACACTCCTTAAGATGAGGCCTGGGCTTCAAAATAATTATTGTACCCCCACCTACCTGTCTTGAATTTCCTGATTATTTAACTCCACTGTTTATATGCCACCCACTTCACCTTCTCTGCCATATTCCAGGAATATGGCTGCCCTCCCCATGGCCATGGATGCCCTTCAGGGGAGGAGGAGGAGATCTGTTACATGGAAGCATCTACTCAGGTATCCCAACCCTTTTTCAAGCTTGCACCAAAAGACTTAACCTAATGGTGCTGCTCTGGAACTCCATCACACTGGAAGGGAGGACAAAAGGCCAGGGCCACAATTTTTTT
>CM034709.1:9860794-9875097 GCA_020142125.1 Phrynosoma platyrhinos | reverse complement strand
GACTGGATGGCCCTTGGGGTCTCTTCTAACTCTATGATTCCATGATTCTATGATACAGTTGCTACATTTTATGTGTTGCTGCAAGGAAAATAAGACAAATTGAGGCTTAAAAAAATCTCCCTATCTTAAATGTACTATTATTATTATTATTTTAAATCTTTAATTTCTAACTGAAAAATTGTCAAGGGAAATACAATTTAGTCATCCCTCCCAATTCGCGGGGGATCCGTTCTGGAAACGTTCTGGATCCGTGTGCGAATCAGAAAAACCGCAGATGTCCAAGCCCCATTGGATATAATGGCCGCGCATTCCATTTTGTCCCTCCTGGCTTTCCATCTGTGGAAATTCAAGACTGCGAATGGGACGTCTGCAAACTAGGAGGAACGACTGTATTTTATTTTATCTTATAACATTCTTTTATATAATTTCTAATGTACTAGGCTCACTCCATAAGGTAATAAAGGTAGTAACAAAATCATGGGAGAGTGATTATTTTACTACTGTGTGTCACTTTGTAGTTTACTATTGCATCTTTTAACTGTTCTTTGTATCCCTTTTTAAAATCTTGCTGGTAGTTTACAGTGCCACCAAAGCTCTCTGACAGAGAAGGTTCAATGTCTCACAAAACTACAGTTCCCAGAATTCCCTAGCACTGAGCCAGGGCAGTTAAAGTGGTCTCATACTGGATTATTTCTCCAGTGTGTTTTGGACTCATTGAAAAACTAAGCAATAGGGAGCCAGAATAGTCCTAAAATCAGGACAAAATGCACAGTTCATTCATATATTCTTGCAGCAAGACTACTTATGGGACCAGAATGAAGCAAGGGAGATCTTAATTGCATCTTTTAATAAAACCTATGTCAATTACAAATTTTAAAACCCTAATTACAGGTATACTATCATCCTTCTATTATAGTCTTCTATCAACAGTAGTCAAGAGGGCTTTGTTGGACATCAGCTCCCATCAGTCCTATCCACCAGAGCTAAAGGTCCGACTCAAGGGATCTTAGGTCCAACAACATCTGGATGGCCACCTGTATGCCATCCCTGAGTTAGGATTACCTTGTTTGTTTGCTTATGTGTTTATTTTGTACAAGAACCTACTGGGTTTCTCTTACACAAGACAAACAAGTTGACAGCAAGGAATTAAAAAGTGTGCGGTAAATGCCTTTCATAGTGTTCAAACTGCTGCACCCCCCCCCCTCCAAAGTAAATTTCTCCAGTCTTTGATTTAAATACAAAATATTTTTTTCAAGAGTATGCAACATATTCAGAGAAATCACAACATCAGAATAGACACAGTCCCATACCATTTCCACACATAGTGAGCAGTAGCTGAGTTTTTCCGATTTGCGGTAAATCTCCCGGAGGGCTCTGTTTTGGGAACATCTGTCGCACGGGCCAAATACATTGGCCAAAAATGTCTGGTCACACATCTTTGCTAGGTGCTGGAACTAGAAGAAAAGAAAAGAAAAGAAAAGAAGGGAGGCAGGTAGATTCATAAAGTGAGACACAAAGCCTTTGCTTTAAAGAGAGCCGGCCCTACTATTAGGCAGCAGATCTGAGGTTTCATGAAAGTCCAGCAAATTGTTAGTTATTTTGCTTTGATGTTGCATTTTCACTGCCGACGATGTGAAGAACTTCTTGTGGATTTTCTGCACCTTATGTCAACATAACTAGGTACCTTATCACACGGGGCAAATCCTGTGCAGAAATGGGATTTAAAAGCTGGGGAAAACCCACAAAAACGGGTTGATTTTCACAAACATCGCTGTTAAACTGTTGTTAACCCAAATGGAAAGTAGTCAAAAGCCGCTCCTTTTTACTTTGGAATTTTATGGGATTTTCCAAAAGTAAAAAGAAGTGGTTTTTCACTACTTTCTGTTCAGGTTAACAACAGTTTAACATCGACGTCGTCTGAAAATGTCCTCTGAAAATCTACCTGAAAATCTTTTGCAATTTTTTTCCGATTTAAAACCCCATTTCTGCATGGGATTTCCCCCATTAGATAAAGTCCATAGCTTGCTTGGGATACTAGTATCCGTCTGAGGCAGCAAAATGCTTTGGATTAACCCTGCCTTAGAAGCATCTTAAAGAATTTGAAAGGAAAAGCTGCAGGCAGAGTAAATGCAGTGTTTTTATTGAATTAAAATTTTGACTTCATCCCACCTGATGATGTCCTCCATATACTTAAAGAAGAAATTCACCAGTAGTAGTGGCACAATGAATTGCTAAAACTTTGGTTGCTGTGTGACTTCAAATCATTTTCATCTCATCCCTATCACAGAGTTTTGTTGGCAAGCTTGGCTCAGAGGGTGTTTGCCATTGCCTTCTTCTGAAGCTGAGGACACTATCACACAAGCCCTCTTCTCGCCACATTTGTGCTAGTTAAAGAAAGTAGAAACATAGCAGTTTGTGAACAGCCATTATTGCATGTCTTAGCAATTACGCAAATGGGGATGTTTCATGCTTTCTTCTGCACTCCCCCTCAACCTTGCCTCCCTTATCCAGCATGCCTTTCCATTTTTATTTTTTTTTACTTTTTAACACAATTTTGGTGTTATGCAAATACAATTTAAGTTAAAAAGAAAGGAAATAGACAAAAATAAAGGGAATCGGGTTGCTTGGGAATAGCCAGATGGAGAGGGCAGGGAGAGAGGAGGAAACTGTGAGAGAGGAGGGAACTGGGAGAGAGGAGGGAACTGGCCCAGCAGCAATGTTTTGTACATAAGGGCTAATGGGACTGCTACACAATTGGGAACATATTGACAGGTTTTCCCCATCAATGAAAAGGGACACCCTAACCACACTTGGGAGACACAGCAGCAAAGGGTTGGAGGTGACACTGTGTGATAAGTATCTCCAAAGGCACTATTTTACAACTTTAATTGTGGTTTAAAAGTCATGTGTGATAATCTCCTGAGAGCCTGGTGGGACCAAGGTGACCCAGTGGGTTTCCATGGCTGAGCAGGAATTTGAACTCTGGCCTCCCAAAGTCCAACATTCAAATCACTACATCACATTCTGGCTCTCAGATTTAACAATGGCTGCATCTGCACTGCAGCAATAATCTGGTTTGACACCACTTTAACTGCCGTGGCCCCATCCTGTGTAATTCTGGGAATGGTAGTTTGTTGCACAACATACTACCATTCCCAGAATTCCACAGCTTGGAGCCATGGCAGTTAAAGTGGTGTCAAACCAGATTATTGCTGCAGCAGAGATTGTTTAATAGTATTTTAAGGGGAGGTGGGATATGGTACGTATATTTTAATGTTGTAAGCTGCCCCGGTTGTGTTATGCAGAGGGGCGGGATAAAAATTATTATTATTATTATTATTATTATTATTATTATTATTATTATTATTATTATTATTATGGCAGTTAAAGTGATGTCAAACTAGATTATTGCTGCAATGCAGATGCAACCAATGTTAATTAAAATAGCCCTAGTTGGTCAATTGTGTGACATTTAGACAGTTCAGATTAGTTGACTGTATGTGTTGGCACTGGAGTAAAACAATAGTTAAGAGACAATAAGAGCGTATTTTCTTTAATTTAAATGACACAGGGTACCATTTTATTAAAAGTGTGGAAGAAACTATAGTTTTATAGAGTATGCTTTTGCATAATATGTCCTGAGGTGGGCAGAAGTTGCATCTTTATGTAAAGGATAGTCTTCCAGATGACTTCTGATATATTAACAAGGATTTCTTGTTCTTCATTGTTTAAAAAAAGCATTAGAAAAAATAATTATTTTTCTCACAGATTGGTTAATTGGAAGTGGATTTTTATATGAACAGACTGATCCATCCACTATTGAAACTTAAAATAAATTTATGGGCTTAGAATTATTTAATTCTAGGTGTATATCCATTCCACTAGGTTTTAGCTGGTGGATCTGGGGGGGGGGTTGGTGAGGGGAGGAGATTAGATCTCACAAGCAGAAAGACTGACCATCCTTGACACATATTTACAATAACATATCATATCCAAGAAGCTTAAGTTGTATCATAAGGCTACCAACAAAGAATAAGATGGTGGGCCTTGGGATCCTCTTAGGTTTCCTTCCAGGATCCTCCGTGGAGATCAACATTTGTAGATGCTCCAGTTCCATTAAATACAGTGGCATAGTAAAATGGTGTCTCATATATAAAAATGGCAAAATTAAGGTTGGTTTTTGCAATACACGCACACACACACACAGACACATATATACACACACACTTGTCCCTCCACATTCTCTGGGGTTAGGGGCACAGGACTTCCATGAATGTGGAAAAGCCACAAATAACAAAAACACAATATTTTTACCTGAGAGAACACCTCTGTAGGAATCTCTAGGTCCTCCAGTGCAACTCTGTGGTCAACATCTGCCAGACACTGACCTTAGAACTGCGTTGGAGGAGCTACAAATGCCTAGCGGAGTGTTCTCTCTAGAAATCTCTAGGTCTTTCAGTGCAACTTTTGGTTAAAGTTGACCACAGAGTTGCGTTGGAGGACCTAGATATTCCTAGAGATAACATATTAATAAAATCCGTGAATAATCAAATCCACAAAAGTCAAAGCCACAAATGTGGAGGGACATGTGTGTGTGTGCTTATTTCAAGCTGTGGATGCTTCAATCTGTGGATAAAGAATCCATGGATACAGAGGGCTGACTATATTGCATCCTGTATCTCATTATTCCACACAAAATGAGGATTATAAATTATTACAAGATTTCTGAAAACATCATATGGGTGAGCTTGACCACAGTGGCCATGTCCCCACACTCTTATATGCTATTTTGAATAGTTTTTTCTTTTAACTAGTTAATGATACAACATTGCATCCCTATTCATTATGACAGTAGGCAGAGCTGTGATCAAATTAGAATGTCTTGGGACCCTGAGCCAGAGGTGGGCTATTTGTGATCCTCCAGCTGTTATTGAATTGCAATTGTTATCCAACCTAGCTAGAATAGCCAATGGTGAAGGATGCTGGGGAATGCAATCCAAGGACATCTGGAAGTCCAGATTTTGCCCATTCATGCTGTAAACAGGGGTGGGATTCATGTGGCAATCCAGATATTGTTGGAACTGCAATCTCCAGCACCCCTCAGCATTGCCCATACTGGCTAGGGATGATGAGACTTACAGTCCAACATCTGGAGGACCATACAGTTCCTGCCCTGTTGAATGTTAGGTTTATGAGACTCTGGGGCCAGAACTGTTTTTAAGGTGAGGTGGCTCAAGACAGCAGGCAGATCATTATGAAGGTCATTTTCCAAAACGGCAAAAATACAGATTGCATTAAAACAATAACAATAACAAACCAAGTGAAAGAGTTAACAATCTGACTACTGTGAAAGCAATGATAAAATTAATAAGTGTGTATAAGACAGCCTGCACACAAGCTTTAGTTAGTCCTGGGAGGGCTCAATTACAAGAGCTGTCTCAAAAAATGTAGGGCTTAGTAATTTATTAGATATGATAGAAATGGACAAATTGATGCAAAAATTAAGACATGAATCTTTGGGAAAATTTGGTTTAGAATGGTCAGCAGTAACTACATATATAAAGGAGCAATGGGGGTAATACAGAGAGTTAGATGAAATATTGCTGAGTAGGTGATAAGGAGAGATTTTTTTTAACGTTATGTCAAGATGTTGCGATGTAAGATAAGAAATGTACAATTTTTATATATAAAAATATATAAAAGAGATACTTAGAAGATAGGGTAAGCTATAGAGAGACGAATCTTAATATACAAACAAAATGATATTATATGATACAATTAAATAAGGAAGGATTTAAGAAAATCGACAAGAGGTGGCCTATGGAAAAGTAAGGGGGGGGAGGAAGTTAAGGAAGTTGGTGTATGATTGTAGTAGATAGAAATTAATAGTAGATAGCTAAAAACAATAAAATAATTAAGTTTGTAGGTAGATAGGCAAATGTATATGTGTAAGTATATATTAATTATATATATGGTTTAGTGTATTGTATTTATGTTTGTCTTAATTGTTATTTTAACTTTACATCAGTTTAATTTAGTTTTAAGGGGGTGGGAGGGCTAGGGATTGGGATGAAGGATTGTTTTAACCTGTTGACTGTTTTAACTTGTACGCCGCTCCAGTTGCCGAGCAGAGGGGCGGGATAAAAATAAAATTATTACTATTATTATTATTATTATTATTATTAATTAAAAATGTTCAAAAAAATTTAGGGCTTGATCATTTAAGACACAGAGGTCTTGATGGTCAGTTTTGTCAGACCATTTCAGGGTAGCTCAAACCCTTCCTCCCCTTTCCTGGGTCCGTGAGTGCAAGACAGAATTCAAATCATTGTGGAAGGGGCTCCGAAACTCTTCCCCGCCACCCTGGGCTTCTCTAATTCGCTCATATTATGATGGTCACTGCCTTTTAAAAAAAACAATGGCTACAGGGGCCGGTGCAAGTCATTAGACCCATTAGAAAAGACTATAATGCTCAGCAAAGGGGAAAGCAGCAAGGAAAGAGGAAAACTACATTACAGGTGGATTATCTCAATCAAGGAAGCCACATCTCTGAGTTTGGAAGATCTGAGTAATAGTTTAAAATAACTGGGTGCCTTGGAGGATTCTTATTTATAGAGTCACTGTAAGCTGGAGCTAACTCAGTGGCAATTAACAATAACAACAGTAACATTTTAAGCCAAAAATTTAAATATTCTGGTTTGCTCTTTCCTTCCTTAGAAAAAGTTCTTGAAGTATGGGATGGGTGTTGCAGTAGCTGCTTGTGTAATAGGAGAGGAAAACAGCGTAGGAAAAGAGTAACAGGTAGAAAATCCTTGCAAACACCCATCTGTTCATAATGCAAGCATTTCAAAACTTTCTTTTTAAAAATATTTATTCTAAATAATATGGAAACTGTAAAATTTATCCTAATATTTCACTGTGGCTTCCATACATGTTAGATATCGCAAGTCAATGTTTTATAAATAAGAAATGTTACTTACCTTCTTTTCGAAGGGCAAACACTTCAAGTTGCCAGGATTGCAAGGAACAAATTGGTTTGCAACTGGAAATGTACAAGGACAGTCTTAATGCTTTGGTAATCTACTTAGACAGTATTAAGGCACAAGCCTCTTTTTTGTCTTGTAGCACCTTTCCTGCTGCTGGATTTAAGGTTCAGAAACTAACAATTGTTGTCAAGTCATGGGAGAAAACTCCTGCGGATGAAAGGGAAAATCATAGAATCATAGAATCGTAGAGTTGGAAGAGACCCCAAAGGCCATCCAGTCCAACCCTCGGCCATGCAGGAACTCAAAATCAAAGCAGAATCCAAGAATACCAATCCATAACTTTGGCAGGACTGTGTCCATTTTGGTGTTTTGTACTTTACAGGGTTTATTCTGTCTAAATGTGGCCAGAGCCAGTGGCATCACCCGGCAAGGTAAGTCATGGTGTCACCCTTCGGACTGACTTCTCCCATACTACACCATTCAGAATCCTCAATAATTTTTTTTTATACCAATATTACTCACAAATCATAATTCCTGTATATCACTGGATGTAATGGTAATAGTTGTGACGTAAACAACTTGCAAAATTCAAATTATACCTTTACATTATCATACGCACAGCCTAAATGTATTTGCATGTGCATAATTTTATGTGGTTAAAGTGAAAATTTGGTAAGATGTGGTTTTTAAAAAGATTTTTTAAAAAAAATTAAATATTTTATTTTTTAAAAAAATTAATTTTAATTTTTTTTTAAAAAAATGAGGCATCTTCCTTCTCCCCCTGCCCCACTGAGCCTCACCCCACTCACACCATCTCTTCAGTGTTTTAAGGGGATGCAGGAGAATGCCAGAGCCCATTTCTGCCAAAAAGCAGATGTCTGGGGAACAGTAGTGTCACCCCCCCTTAGGGTGTCACCTGGTGTGGTCCGTAGCCCCCGCAAACCCCTAATGATGCCCCTGCCTAGAGCCATGAATGAAAAAGGATGTGCTGTTGTAACATGAGAATGCTAGTGGATTCCTAGTGGGTAACAAATCAAGGAGCCATCCCCAAGCCCATATAATCTTGTATATATACTGTGTAAATTCTCAGTCCTAGAAGAAAGGATTGAGTCCCATTTCTGAGGAAGACAAGATAGAAATCAAATAAATAAATAGTTTAATTATGCAAAGGCAGGGGAAATCTCTTAAAACAAACTCACTGATCTTGTTAAATATATGACCCATTTTTCTTTCATTGAACTCCAAGTTAAATATATGACTCTCTTCCTTCCCACTTTATCCTTTCAATGAGTAGGTTAGGCTGAGAGAGCGCAGCTGGCCAGTTACCCAATGAGTTGCATTGTCTAGTGGGGACCAGAATCCAGATCTCCCAAGACCATTCTAATCATCACACCATACTAGGTTTATTAAATTCAAGGTGTTTATTTTATTTTATTTATTATATATATATTTATTATATCTGCCTTTCCCTCAGAGTGGGACTCAAGGATCTGTGATGTTCCTTGTTTTAAACCTAATCCAGAGGTAGGCAACCTTTCCCCTTTAAGGACCGAGGAACTTCAGCTCCCAGAAGCCTCAGCCATGTTGGCCAATAGTCCCATGGTGGCCAATAGCTCCTGGGATTCTGGGAGCTGAAGTCCCTCGGCCTTTAAAGGGGAAAGGTTGCCTGCCCCTGCCCTAATCCTTATGAGAGTGGAACAACTTTCTTGGGAATATATTTGAATACATTTTATGTCTAGCTCCTTTCCTCTCTGAAATCCATCACGATTACCAAAAGAACTGAAAGGTAAATCAGTCTTTGGGAAAGTGTCAATTCAGGATCTTTTGCTTGCATAGAATGTGTTCTTCCAGTGAGTTACACCATTAGAACACAGAATCCTGGAAATTTTGTAATTTGGCCATGAAAATTAGGCCATCTGGGCAGGAAGCCTTTCTTTGTTGTTTTTTCCATCCTCACAGGACACCAACAGATCTTTTCATTTCCAAGAGCCCCAGGATGAAAGAGATGCCCACTGTGAAATCTAACAATATAGTAATGGCTAGAATTTATTTTCATTTGTAATGTTGTCATTGGCCACAGCACTAGGCAGACAGCAGATGGACATAGCAAAAGGGCATAAACTACTTCCTGTGCACCTTTTCTCTGCCTGTGTGCACACAGCTATGTAGGACTGCAGCTATCAATTTTTTAGCAAGGACAAGATTACAATATAGATCAATCATAGGACCTAAAAAGCACATAACACACTGTTATAATAAGATAAAATGCTGTATTACATAGGGAAACCAACTCAACACAGGTTGAATAGAATATAAATTATAAAGAAACTATTCTTTTCTTATGTTCTCATAAACACAATCAGTTCAGTTCTCATAAACATAATTAGGAATGGAATAGCAATACTGAATATAAGGCCCATATTGGGGAAAAGATAGGATATACATGAAATAAATACATAAATTAGCTGTACTAGAAATTGTTTCAGGTGAAGGACAGGTTGCTTACCTGTAACTGTATTTCTTTGAGTGGTCATCTGCGAATTCACACAAATGGGTTACATCTGTGCCTGTGCAGCTAGCTTGGAAAGTTCTGGTATCACTGGGCAAAACTTCAGTTGAAACTTGTTCGCGGTAGCTCTGCCCATCCCTATAAATCCCCTATGTTCCTGCTCTTTTCTCCAGTTCCGAAACATTCGCTGCCAAGCAGCAACAGCATGAATTTTAGCAATGAGCAAGACACAAATGAGGGGAGGACGAGCGGGATTTGTGTGAATTTGCAGATGACCACTCAAAGAAATACAGTTACAGGTAAGCAACCTATCCTTCTTCATGGTCTCTGCGAATCACATGGGTTATTCAAACTGACAAGCTCAGGTCAATGGAGGAGGGAGTGTCCTGACAACAATATTGCAAGTTAAACAATATGACGTTTATTCACAACAGTATATTGTAAACTGTAAGTTATCAACAATAAAAATTGTAAACTGCAAAACACCAATGTAATTCAGTGTCTCTGTGATCAATTTCAAATATGCAATGAAAGGTGCAGTATCAAGTATACACAAATAGTGCAGTCAATAAATATCAATACCTGAATGTATCAATGCAAGCAGATCAAATTCAAGTATGCAATGAATAGAGCAGTATCAAGTATGCAACAGACAGTGCAATTAATAAACACCGACACTTGAGCATATCAATGCAAAGCAGATAACAACACTGCCTTCCCAAAAGAGGCTTCTTGTCTGGCCCTTGTGTCCAACCTGTAATGTTTTATAAATGTCAATGGTTGTGACCAAACAGCAGCCTTACAGACATCCTCCAGCGGCATCCCAGACAAAAAAGTGGAGGATGCAGCTACCGCCCTGGCTGAGTGTGCCTGTACTCTGTCTGGTGGGGTCTTGCCCACCGGTTCATAGCATAGGTGAATGGCAGACTGTTGGCTCCGATCCGAGGAAGAAGATGAGTGCGAGGGCCTTCTTTGCTGTTGCTGAGACTGTTGCTGGCCTTGGTGATCCTGTTGGTAAGAGTGCTGTTGGTATGGCTGATACCACTGAGAACGAACCTTGAACCACCTTTGGGATGGATAGAAGGCAGTGGAAGACATGCCGTGCTTTCGGGCCGCTGACTTCATGCGATACCGAAAGTTAAGTTTCTCATCCGTTTCCCTATTAAAGAGTCTGGAATCATCAAACAGCATATCCTCAATGGCCGTTCTCACCTGGAAGTTCAAGTCAGATGCCCTTAGCCAAACATGCCTGTGAAGAGTTACCGAGCCCGATAGCAGTCTGTCGAACACCTGGCTGACAGGATCTGCTGACCTCCCAGAGCATTAGCCTCAACCTGAATGGCCATCGTGAGGGGCTTGTCCTCTTCCTGGATGGATGACAACAGGGGCTCCAACCATTCTATGAGGTGCTGGACATAGGCCCCCATACAGGCTGTGTAGTTAGCGACCTTCAGATCCAGCACCGCTGTGGCATAGATCTTCTTCGCCACTGCATCCAGCTTCTTGCTCTCCCGGTCTGTAGGTGACGTGGAGGTCCGGGGGGTGAAGGCAAGTTGTGAGCCCTCTACGATGGCCAAATTCAGCTTCGGTTGCTCGAATAGCCACGTAGGTCCCAACGGGGTGATTCAATAAAGATTCTCCAACTTTCTGGAGGTAGATGGCACTGTAGCTGGTGTGGACCAAGATCTTTTCACAATTGTTTCCAATGAGGGGAGATAGGCTATCGCTGGAGGCATAGGGACCTTGCTATGCACCCTCTTCTCTATCACATCCGTCGCTTCGTCATCCGACCTGGCAATCTCGATTCCCAGCGCATTGGCCATGCGAATGACTTGCTCAGTAAATGACCTGACGTCATCTGATGGTAATGAAGACACCAGGTTAACTAAGCCCGTAGGGTTTGCAGGCCTCTCAACATCCGAGTCTTCAGGAGAGGGTGATCGGGAGCGTTGCACTGACCGACTCGAGCCTGCAGAAACTGCTGGAGATCTTGGGAGCTGTCTATGTTCAAAGAGCAATGGGTGCTGTGGTGGAGGTGGAGTGGGAGAATGCTGGCTCTCATGCCGGAGCTGTTCTGGGTCGACCATCCTCAAATCTTAGATTGGGGTACTGGAGCAAAAGTGGATCTTGTTGCATCACTCCCACCTGCAATCTCTCCCGGTCAGCCTTGAGCTCAAGGGAGTTCAACCCTGTAGCACAGTCCCGATCAAGTGCATGTTCTCTGTCCTGAGAAATCTCAGTCAGAGACTGCTGCAGTTAGTACAGAGTCAAAGTCGGAGGGTTGGTGTCGACAATCTCTCCTTCCGATTCCAACTCCACCTGAATCGGAGGTGAAAGAGGCTTGGATATCACGGCCTCTTGAGCCAATTCAGAGCCAAACGACACTGGTGGGGTCTTGGCCGACTTTGACTTTTTTTCTCAGCAGGAGCTCTGAGAAGTAGACTGGGCTCTTTTCAAAGACGAAGAATGGCCAACAGACTCAACCTCAGGTTCCAGGTGTTTGCGTTTGCGTCTTTTTTCCCTTGCCATCTCCATGATGTTTCTTAGGGCCAGAGTCAATCGCCTCGCCCCGGTCTTTGTCAGCCCTCGAAGCCTTCTTGTCTCTAGCAGGCTTATCTTTAGATTTTTCCTTATCCTGGCAGGACTCACCGAGGGAGGTAGAAGGCTGAGGTTCAGGTGGTCCTTGAGGCGGAGCAGAAGATGATCTAAGGGCCTGCTCCCACAAGGCTGCCTTCAGCTTCAAGTATTTTTAAGGGCTTGACTGGTCATCCCCTTACACAGGGGGCAAATCTTAGGGTTGTGGGCCTCGCCCAAGCACAGGAAGCATTGATCGTGCCAATCAGTCATCTGGATCTTTGAGTTGCACTTGATGCAACGCTTGAAGGAGGCCATATCAACCACAATTCAGTACATTAAGCAAAATCCGAAGTCAACAACAGTCCGAAGTCAATCAATTCGCGACAATCACCAGTCCAAAGTCCAAGAGAATAGTCAAAAACCAGAACAAGATCAAAAGCCAATAAGTTAAACACTGAGTGAAGCAACTCTAGTGAGCTAAGTTCCTTGCTAGCTGCAAAAGCGGTGGACGAAAGGAACTGGAGAAAAGAGCAGGAACATCAGGGGATTTATAGGGATGGGCAGAGCTACCATCAAAAAGTTTCAACTGAAGTTTTGTCCAGTGATACCAGAACTTTCCGGGCTGCTGCGCAGGCGCAGATGTAACCCATTTGTGTGATTCGCAGAGACCACGAAGAAGAAAGAGACATCTGTTTTTATGTGCACAGCATGCAAATTACTTCTATGCCAGAACATCCCCATTCCTGAAAATAAGAGATAGAATCATACCGTTCTCTGGATCTTGTTGGAGTGCTACTCCCAGCAGCCCCAGCCAGCATAGCCACTGGTCAAGAATGCTGGAAGTCATAGTCTTGCCACATAAGTAGGGCCAAAGAAAGAGTTCTTCCTTGAGAAAAATCAATCAATGTTTCCTCTTGTCATGTGTGTGACCCACCTAGCACTTTCATGTTTTAAAAAGATGAGATAGCATGTTGGGGCTTTTGCTAATTGTCAAATTTGTTCTTCGTTTGGAGGTTAGTTCCAGTAAAATCATTAGGGGTACACTTCCAGTTAAATTGTTTGGGAAGTCTATATAACATTCTATTTCCACCCTTCCATAAAAATCCCTCCAAATATCATTTTGTAGAGGAAGCAATGTGGTTGACAGAGTTTGCACCTGAAAGGATTATAAAATAATTCTGATAGAAACTCCAGAAACCTACACAAAACAGCACTTTAATTGTTATAAAAGTATGGGTTAGGAAAGAGGTTGAAACTATGGGCCTCAACAGACTGCCAGAAATAATGCAGCCTGAGACCACTTTAACTGCCTTGGCTCAGTGCTAGGGAATCATGGGAACTGTAGTTTATGGTGGCACCAAAACTCTCTGACAGAGAAGGCTCAATGTCTCAGAAAAAACTACAATTCCCAGATTCCCTAGCATTGAGCCAGGGCAGTTAAAGTGGTCTCAAGCTGCATTATTTCTGGCAGTCTGTTCAGGCCCTGTATGGCTCTCCAATGTTGTTGAACTGCAACTTCCAGCACTCCTCACCTTTACCTATGCTAGCTGGGGCTGCTGGGAAATTGCACTCCAACAAGTTGCGGTCCCAAGTAAATGGTATCAATAGGTTGGAGGGAAGCTAGTAAAGAAGAAAACACCCTCTGAATTTCATCTAGGAGTACCATTTTTAAAAATGATACATGAATAATGCACCACCAACTTAGCAAGTCCCCTTGCCTTCACTAAATCATTTGAGTGTGAAATGCTACCTATATAACAAGTAACAATAATCTGATACAACATATATATATTGGCACAGTTTAATAGTTACTGTTTTCTCATGGACAATTTATTAAATATCTAATGTAACTTCATCTTAAAAATATACATACACAGTGATGAAAATGTACAAAAGAGTGTTTAAAATAATGTAGTAAAATATTACAAAGAACGGATGCGTTAATCCTTCATTAAGGAAAGTATTTTGTAACATGGAGAACTACCAAAGGCCCAGTGCCAGTACTGAGTACCTGTAAAACAAGTGAGATCCAGCTTAAAAAAGAAAAGGAAGATGATTTAATTGCTTAGAATGTGGAGTCCTTCACATCTGACAACCTGATTTCCAATTGCTTTTGCAAAATTAATTATTACACTAAGAAAGTTTACAGAGTTTTGAGGGAGCACATAGTTGAGTGATACTGTAGCCTTTACAGACTGCCAGAAATAATGCAGCTTGAGACCACTTTAACT
>CM034709.1:9841544-9860694 GCA_020142125.1 Phrynosoma platyrhinos | reverse complement strand
GAGCCAGGGCAGTTAAAGTGGTCTCAAGCTGCATTATTTCTGGCAGTACTGGTTTACCTTTCAAGCACAGAATAAATTTACAATCTATTCTTTCTTGTTATATTCTGGTGAGAAAGCCAAGTTTGAAACTGCTGGGGATTTGTATTGCTTCCAAAGCATGTGGTGAGGGGGTGAAAGGAAATGTCACTTGAAAGAGATATTTTGTATCTAGCATCAATTGTGCAGAATTCTCTCTGTTGCTCAGCATAGCCTGAAATTAGAACAGAGGGAGAAAAAAAAATTGAAATAGCAAGAAATAAAACTGTCAATATGGAAACATTTTTTATCTAAAAAGAAAAACAGCACATGCAAGAGTTTGTTGAACATGATTTAACAACCATACCTGCACTTTACGGACAAATGATGGTGTTACTCTTTTCTCAAAGTCATCTATGGGAGTGTAGGAGTTGAGGATTTTCACTATCTATAAAAATGATTTAAATAAACTAATTAACATTTGTAACTTACAGTCTGAAAAGAAAGTGAAGTTGCTATAATTCCATAATCATACAACCTGCTGCCAAAAGTTACAGAATGGAGGGAAATATTATAGAAAGCAAGGTGGCAAGAGGAATGGCATAACAAAGGGAAACTGAGTAAAGTATATAATCTAAAGAATAATATTTGAATATATAATCATAGACATAGAGGGATTCAGGAAATATTTGTCTTTTTTAAAAAATGGAAAAATAACTGAAAGAAGAAATGAAAAAAAGTAAATGTAAGATTTTGGTACAGAAAAAGTTATTTTAATCAGAAAACAACAGAAGAGTTGAATTAGCAGTACAATCCGCAAGACAAGATTATGTGAAAGCTCATATAGTGTAGTAGTTAGGGTGCCAAATAAAATCATGATGCAAGTCCCTGCTTGTCCATGAAACTCAGCCTTATGTATCTGACAGAGTTACTGTGAAACTAAGAGGGGGAGGAACACCTTGACCGCCCTGGATAAAAGGTGGGATATAAAAGTAAATAAGGGGGGTTGCAGACTGCCAGAAATAGTGCAAATTGAGTCCACTTTAAGGGTTAGGATTAGGGTTAAGGAATCTTGGGGACTGTAGTTTATTGTGGCACCAGAGCTCTCTGACAGAGAAGGCTCAATGTCCCAGAAAAAAAAACCAATTCCCATTATTCCCTAGCACTAACCCTAACCCTAAAAGTGGACTCAATTTGCACTATTTCTGGCAGTCTGCAACCCCTGTAAGGGCCTCTGCAGACGGGCGACCATGGGCCGCCCCAAGAAGCCGCGGATTGGGGCCGAGGTACCCACACTCCTCGGCCCCAATGCACCTCTTTTCAGGCCCTGGAAGGAGCGCTAAAATAGCGCTCCTTCCACAAGTTGCCAAAGGTGCGCCGCAAGAGGCGTTGGGCGCCTCTTCGAAGTCTCTTCCATTGCAGTGTGTCCGGACGCTGCAGCAGAAGGACGTCATTGGAGCACCCATCGTGTGGAGTGATGGGCGCTCCAATTACGTATTCTGGAAGGGGTTGGGGCACCCAGTGTGAGGCTACCCCTCCCCTTCCTTACCTCCAAGATCGCGCAAAGCGCCGTCTGCAAAGGGCCTAATAAATAAATGCAAGCCCAAGCAAAATGAAGAACTGCAGTATGATATAAAACTTATAAGGCTCTAAATAGACTCTGCACAGCAAATTTCATAAACCAGTACTTTTCTCCCAAGGAATTCCTCAGAGCAGGAGTGGGCAATGGTGGTTCTCCACATGTTTTTGGCCAATAACTCCCATTATTCTAAGCCAGCATGGCCAATCAAAAAGGACTAAGGAGTTGCAGTCCCAAAACATCATGAGGGACACAGATTGACCCTAGAATATCAATACCTGCACAGCAGAAAGTGATGTGCAACGTTCATAGATCTCTTTAGCATCATCTTCTGTGGTCTTTTTGACCTGGAGGAGCCAGGCTGCTTGGGAAAGAGGCTCCAAGGTCTCTTTGGCAGAGCTGCTCTGAAGGTTCTTATCCTTCAACCATTCTTCCAGATAGCTGATGTTACACCTAGATATTAACAAACAGAAAGGAACAACCATTTTATTTAAATGATCTTTTTTTTCAGACACAGGAAACACAAGAGTCACCTCACATATGGTTATTTTTTCTGCCTAGAAAAATGACCAAAGAGAGAGAAAGAAAATCTCACATGAAGTGGCCCACCGCAATGTGCTATGAATAACAGGGACCAGAGTAAAGTATCAGGTATAGTTTATATGGTAAACAAACAAACAAACAAACAAGGATGTTAACATTTCAGTTCATTGCACATTAATTCTCACAATTTCACCCTGTTTTATCTTTTAACATAATTATTGCTTGGAGAACATTAAAAAAACAAATTGTTTTTATTTTATTTTTCTAGCCACATTCAGACTTCAGACATTGCTATGATAATCAGTTTTTAATGCAATACAATTCTGAAGTACCAATCAACAATTTATTCTACAAAATGGGCTTCACTGGAAATAGCAGCAGCCATGAAGTTATCTGAAGTTATTTGAAGGGTGCCATTTGAAGTACAGTAATGTAGGACAAGACATTTTTTGTGGTGGCACCAAAATTCTGGAATTTGCTCCAAATGCAAGTCTATTTCAGTCTGCAAAGAGTTTTGGGTTTCTGTAATGCCAGACCTGAGTGTTGTTCATGCACTTGCATTATCAGTAGTTTGAGAACCTCAGAGGCAACAATCCAACCATTACTGATTACAGCAAATGTCTCCAGCTGGTTCAATAAAGAAGTGAGTATGTATGTCAAGTGCTAAAACATTTTGATTTATTTACCATATGACTAAGGATATTATCACAAGGGACTTGGACACTATTGTCCCCGATGGGACAGACACGCATTTAACCCCCAATGACAGATCTTACTGTACTCTCCCATGATCGGGCCATAGGCAGCCTGTATGCAGCCCATATGCAACCCAGGCTTACCCCATTGCTTTTCAAGAATGGGAAAATCCCATTCTTGAAAAGCTACGGGACAAGCACGAGCTGCATATGGGCTGCCTATGGCCAGACCACAGGAAAGTGCAGTAAGATCCGCCATTAGGGGTTAAACGTGCGTCTATCCCATCGGGGATAGTCGCATGTACGTCCCGTGTGATAATCTCCTGAAATGTTCAGAAATAAAGAGTATAAAAGTTGTGCTGTGCCTCAATATCCCATAGCCTTTCAGAGTTGTTATTTTGTTGTCCATCCTAGTATTATGTATCACTAGATGATCTTAACTTTTTTTTGTTTTATGCCCATATATATACTTCCAATGTTATTCTGTATTTTTAAAATGTTTTCCCATTTCCCTTTCCCACTGCAAATAAGCCCATCTGCTTTCATCTATGTGATTATCTCAGTCTGCCTCAGTACTAAATCCAATCCTTAACCATTCTGCTGCTTATTGGTTCTGGACAAGAGAAGATGCACTCTTCTGCCCTTTATCAACTAAGAGCCTAAGAATGTCTAGTAACATTTTGGATGTTTGTGCTCTAACTTGAGTGGACAGACAGTGAATGGTGGCGACCAGCCCTGCCAGAGATAACTTCTTGGACTATGACCATTCTCTACACCAGGTTAGGGGTGCACATTGCTTCCCTAAGGGATCTTGCAAGACCACACTACCCCAACACATATCATTTTAGGCCCAGGAAAGGCCTTTACCCCTAACAGGAAGTGAATTGAATGTTGACTTCCAAGAGATGTCCTGATGAAAAAGGGCCTCTTCTGAGCCTAAAACAGCTAGAGGATGGGGAAGTGTAGCTAAATTGTGTTCCAAAAAATAATGTGGACACTAGGAGCTACACATGGCTCTTAGGCCAAGCATTCCCCACCACTACTCTACACACACCAATCTTGCTATTAGACACCAGGCTATCTATTCCAGAGTACTGTAATTCTTTTAAATCTGTAAACTGAATGCTTAAATTTAGTTAATATCCTTGGCTTCTTTTGATTTTATTAGTCTGGTGATACTCTGTTTTTATGAGATTTGATTTTTAATTGCATTCTGGCATGTGAGTGTATGTGGGTATTAGTTATTAGAAGCTACTTTTCATAACATTATTAGGAAGTACTTCTATTCTGTTGGAGGTGCCTTGATTGTGTATTCCTGCATGCCAGGGGATTGGACTGGATGGCTCTTGAGATCTCTTCCAAATCTATGATTCTACAATTCTCTGATTCTAACAGAAAGACACATTATGACTGTTTCAATTTTCCAAATCCCCCTCCTTTTTTTTTGGTTTTTTTACCTTATCTGCATCCCTTTTCGACAAGAGCACATGTCCTTGCGTAGGAAGAGGCTATTAAGGGTGACTGCTCCTATCAGAAAGAAAAGCTGCTTCACAGCCTGCTTTAGAAGCTCTGAGTCCAAGCCATTCTGACACATTGTGGTATAAAAATAGCTGAGCTGTTGCAGGATGGAGGTCATAGTGTAGGCATCTGTGTCATCTATGCTAGAAGAGCGCTTGCGGAATCCGGTTGGTTTTAAGCCTGAAATCCCCTGGAGGCTTTCATACTCCAGCATTCCCGGCACTGGAGAATATAATAGCAGGCAAGCAGAAAGAAAAAGGTTCCTGAAATTATCATTTGGCTTTGGAAATAAATTGTGGTTTCAAAGCTGTTTAAAGGTTTTAAGTATCAGCTAGCTTATTATTACAATCAATCATGAGGAAGCCATTTGGAGAGACATTTTGAAAATCCCATTTTCAGTGGCCATTTAGATTCAACTGTAAATGGAAATACACATGCTAAGGAAATCTGGTCAGCCTGGGGTTCTTAACCGGTAGTCTCCCAGGAACTGACTGGATGGGCTTCAAGGGTTCCACAGAATGGGCAGAGTACTCCATGATTCTTTATGAGTTGGGGTTTGCAGATACTGTTGCCATCAAAATCAAAAATCAAAATCAACGGTCAAAGGTAACAGTCTTGCATTATCCTTTGACAAGCCAAATACCTGAATATACCTTTTCTGGTCATTCCAGGTCTTTCAGGGCTCCAATCTCCCGTGAACAGGGTCCATTGTTGGCTTTTGTCTGTTGATCACAGACAGGTAATTGTTGTGTCTCATTGTGTCTAATTTGTTTGTTTCTGCCTCCAAGTCATATCCAAATCATGGTGACTCTAAGGTGAATCTATCACAGGGTTTTGTTTTTGCAAGATTTGTTCGGGGGGGGGGTTCCTTTTGCCTTCCTCTGAGGCTGAGAAAGTGTGACATTCCAGAGGTCAATCGGTGAGTTTCCATGTCTGAACGGGGATTTTACTCTGGTTTCCAGAGTCATAATCCAATGCTCAAACCACTACACCATGCTGGCATCTATTGTATATATATTATAGCTCATGTTTGACTCAGTGCATGGAAAATGACTGCTCCAGCAACAAGTGATGCTAATCTGAATAACAGTTTGCAGTTTAAGGTGTAACTTTGTAGGTGGCAATAACATCAGTATGGTACGGCTGTCATGAAGGATGAAAGGCACAGAGGAACCTGTCTGCTTGTAGGTAGCAGATTTTGTCTGCCTTCCCTTGGGAAAAGTTCATCTGCAAGAAAAGTGCATCAATGAAGTTCTATCTTAAGGTCGCTTGCACTGAAGTGTCACCTTCCAATTTCACTTGCAAAGGAAGAAAAACTCCACACAGTCTGGCAGACAAAGCTGGGCCTTGGAAAGATCAGAAACTCTTTTTCATATTTTTTCATGTGTGCTGGCATGGATCTGGTATTATACTTCCATGAGTGTTTTTCACAGATTCTAACCATGTCCTATACACATTTACTCAGACTTAAGTGTCACTATGTTCAGTGGTGCTTGTTCTGAAGGGCATGATAATTAGATTGCGACATAAGAAAAAAAAAATATCCATGCAAACACATGGATGTCTACAGACACTTTTCAGATGCACAAAGAAACAAGAAAACCAATACACTTGAGAAAGTATGTGATTGCTCACATGTGTTTGCCTCTTTCTTACCTATCATTGGCTGAATATTGTTCTCCATTACAATAATAAATTGATGATAAATCCTAATGGCCAGGTCACTAAGAACCTGCCGGTATTCTGACAGATCAAAATGCTTCAGACTGTTCTTGTTTTGTTGTGGAGTGTTATGCTTCATGAATTCCTGAAAGTCAGTTGTACAGTTATAAACACATGGCAATTAAGCCTACAGATAAACTGCAGGCTTTACATTATTACACATTAACAAAACTAGAACTAATGTGTACAGGTACATGTATTCAGGACAGCAAAGAACAATTAATATACTCAAGCCATGGGCATCCATGCACACATTTTCTTTCTTTTTTTAGTTTAATTTTTATTCCAACAGTCTATATAAATATTAGATTATATACATATTTTGTTTTTTTACAATACATAAAATCCACAACAATCACCATAATTGCAACGTTATATGTCTGTCATAGTTCTGCTTCCTCCTGGTTTTTCTTTAATTTTCCAAAATCAAATCAAATCATTTTTATTACAGCCATCAGGCCAGTATAAAGACACATATAAAAACACAATAAAACATCTAAGTAACATATAACTCCTTATTAAAACATGATGATAACCATTAACATGTTTTACTTTCAAAAAAAAAAAAACAAAACAAAAGTGGGATTAATTTTCCAAAAGCATAATCTATTGTTACATTCTGTCACTCCATTAAATCTAATATTTCTTAACATCTTATCTGTCTGTTCCACATCTAACAGTTGGACTTCATCACAACTTAGGGGGGTTGCAGACTGCCAGAAATAGTGCAAATTTAGTCCACTTTTAGGGTTAGGGTTAGTGCTAGGGAATCATGGGGGTTGTTTTTTTTATGAGACATTGAGCCTTCTCTGTCAGAGAGCTCTGGTGCCACAATAAAATACAGTTCCCATGATTCCCTAACCCTAACCCTAACCCTAAAAGTGGACTCAATTTGCACTATTTCTGGCAGTCTGCAACCCCCCTTAGTGAGCAAATTACAATTATTGAGTAATAATGAAAGTAATATCTTAGAATGAGAAGTCCCAATAATATTATACATTGTATTCCTTGTTACAACTAGTTTGAAATTTCACTTATGTATTGATAAATTCTATAAACTCAGATCTTTCCATTTTTCCTTCCAATACTTTACTATAGAAAGATGTGATGCCTAAGTCTCCATACGAAGGACAGCACAGAAGGCTCTTGGATATTACACAGAACCTACGTCACCTAGGCACGTAGAAAAATGAAATAGATGTACAAATGTTCCTTTTAATATAATCAAGGTTGTGGTATCTTTTGGTATCCAGATACTCCTGTCATTTCCACCCAGAATGACCAAGGGTAAGGCACTATGGGAACTGTGAGCCCAAAACATTTGATAAGTCAAAGGTCCCACACACACACACACACTGTCATACATCCTTGTCAAATTAAAACATAATAGTAAGCGCACAAAACAAGATGTCAGATATATACTGACTTCTTTCACTGTCCTGTTAGTGATTTTATATTTTCCTAATCCTTTGATTAATTTTTGAGAATATCACCACAGTGTTTGGTCAATTCTTACTATGGTGAATTGCTTATTTGCTATGCTCCATTTTGCCATTTCATTAACTTTTGAAGTGTATGGATTCACACAAGTATAGACTGTGATTTTCAGGACTTCTGCTGAAGTTGAATGAAATGGCAATACAGTATTGGCAAATTTCTACCACAACATATATTATGATCTTCAACAACATTAAAAGTCTCAAAGGTTCTACAAGATCTCTGTAAATACATTAAAAGGAGTATGAAATCATTCTTACCTCTTCACCGCTGTACTGTTTCAGACAGTTGAGAAAGTGGCATGTATTTGAAAGCCAGAATGACAACATCTCAAAGTCTTCAACATGTTCCTAAACAACAGGACACTGTGTTTAATTTATATTTTATGTATTCTTATAAACACCTCTGGCTTTAGTGCCTAAGTAAACATTGCATGTAGGAACTGCAAAATTCCTGATTTATTACATAAAGAAAGCCACAAATGGCCTAAATGCAATTGCTAGTCTCAACTACAACAGATGCTTTGAATCAGTAGAATGTAATAATAATGAATCAATTGAATTTGGTAAGGCTGACTTACCAAATGTCGATTGACTAAATGGGTCTACTGTGCTTGGGATTACCAACTGGATTTAGGCCAGCATTTACTGCTATGTCTTTCTTTTCCTTAATTTATTTGGCGCTAGGAATAAACAGTGAAATGGCAAAGTTGGTAGATGACGCCAAATTATTTTGGATGTCCATAATAAAAAAAATTATTCAGGGAGAAATGGGCACTAAAATGGCAAGTACAGTTCAAAATAAGGAAGTGGTGGTTTTTTCCTTTTCTTTTTCTTGTAGGCACCATGTACAGTAATGGCACTAAATAATTACTTTACCTTAATTACTTGCTTGATACCATTGATTGTCATATTCATGAAAGATTTCAGCATACCATCATCGTTTAGATAATCTGCATATCTTATACACATGAAGAGGATGTGAGCTGGGAGGCCTGGTATCATATTTACCACAACCCCACGGGGCTTCAGTTCTGCATAAAACCAAGAATCAATTGGTGTATTATTTAACAGAAGCTAACATAATTCTATTAGTCATTCTTAAAGGATATGAGATAAATTAATTTCTCACAGATTCATATTTTAATCATATTGTTTGAAACTCCATGATTAAGAAACTATATAAAATATCCAGAAATAAGAATATTTGCACAAGTTACTTGTTTTCAATTCATGAAGCTGCTGTGAGTCCATTTTGCATCTCTGCTCACTGATTAAAAATCCCATTAGATGCAACTGTTCTTGTACTATTACACTGTAAACATGCAGAAAAAGTGCCTGTTGCTGAAGAAGTGGTAAAATATGTCACCAAAGTGCAAATCCTTTCAGTTAGCAACATGATCCTAAAGGAAATGTGTATTTAGACAGTTTGGAAGTGTATCACAAAAAGTTTTTATGTGATACTAAACATATAGGAAAAATTAAGCATATAAGAAATATAAATATGCTAATACAGTATTCCTGTACAGTCAGCCCTCTGTATCCACTGATTTTTTTATCCACAGATTCAAGCATCCATGGTTAGAAAATATTTAAAAGCTATATAAATTCCAAGATGCAAAGCTTGATTTTGCCATTTGATATAAGGGACACCATTTTACCACACCATTGTATAGAATGGGACTTGAGCAGCCACAGATTTTGGTATCCATGAGAGGTCCTGGAACCAAACTCAAATGGATACTAAGGAAATAATATAGATTGGTGAGAGTTACAGAATTAAAATGAATGAGAGCAAAGACTTAAGAACTGCCTGCAGGAGCATGAATGAAATTTTAAAATTGAGAGAAAGAAATGTCTATGGTAATATAAATTTTGCTCCGCAGAGGGGCGGGCTATAAATAAAATTTATTATTATTATTATTATTATTATTATTATTATTATTATTATTATTATTATTAATGCTATAAATCCTTGTGAATGGGAAAAGTGGAGATCACAATAGCAGATGATAGCAGAAGGGCCTATGAAAAAGACATGAAAAAGAATACTGTAGTAAATGCATATATGTATCTGCGGCTGGTTTATAAAGGTCATTAAACAAATGTAAATGGGATTAGGAGGAAATATTTCAGCTAGGGTGATTCCTAGCTGAAACTAAGACTAGTTTATTTGCTGTAAGAACTTACAGTAATGATAGATATGAGAAGGAAAAGCAATTTCAGAACCCTGGAATCTTCCATAAGTTTAGCTTCAGGAGTGAAATGTTTAGGAATTACAGGAAAAGAAAAGGTATGAGGCACATTTTTCATTGCTATTCTGAAGCAGTTAGAAACTCTATAGTCCCTTTAAGACAGAAAATAGATAAGAAATAAAGAAACATTGATATTGACCACTACTAAGAAACTTAGCAACTTCAGTTACTATTTGGCATTGCTTCTGATTATACTTAGCTGAAATTCAATGTGTTATTCAAGTACCAAGAATCAGATTCTGAATTATTTTTGCTTCATCTTCACTTCTGTACTGCAACATTCCAATGTATTCTTTTGGTGTGGATGGCATGAGCACTTCATTAGCTGTTAAAAATCAATATATATATCTGTATTTGCAGTTTAATAATTTAGAAAAAATGTTTCACTAGCATTATAAAGTTAGTGAGAATGATCCAAAACACAAATTCTTCTGCGTGAGAAATTATTTCACATTAAAGAACATGCCCCCAGCATCAAGAGCAACAACCATGAGCTTTTATATTTTGGAAAAGCTACTACAACAGCAATAGATGTCGCTTGCACCATGATGTTACACCATGGTACTATTTTTCAACATCAGAAAGGTGCGAATGTAGCACTGGCTCCTTGCAAGTAATAATTTGCTAGTAGATAGCAGACTGAACATACAGTTTTACTTCCCCACTCCTCTTCTGGTTGGCTCTATGATTTACTGTCATATCTAGATAATGCTAACAATGGTTACCCTATAAATGAAATGATATGTTAAAAATCACTTGTAACCGTGGGGCCAATCTGTTTAATGCTAAGCAAGCTGTTAGATTGACTTGTTGCAGTCCAGGGTGGGCGTGGAGCACCAGTGGTCCTCTCTAAGCTGGGATTCCCAGTTTTTCCTTCCCAGAAAGCCACACATCCATTTCTGAGGCAGGAAGCTGCAGCCAATGCACTCAAACCTGGTTTGAGCCTATTGGGTGGAGTACCCAACTGGAGTGGAAACCATGTATAATAAATAATAATAATAAAATGTATTTCTATCCCGCCCCTCTGCAATGCAATCGGGGCGGCTAAATTTAAAAATTCCACAATACATATATCCATATATCCATCAATGTAGGCTTCATTCTGGTTGGGTTCACTGGCACTTAAGGATCTGCCCTCACTCTCACTGGGCAATTCCTTTTCAGAGTGTTGTAGTGACAAAATTGTGAAGAAGACCAGGCAGCAGCAGTGGCAATGATGGTGGACCAGTGGCAGGACTGGAGCTGGATCTAGCACATCTTTTTTCAATGTCCATCTGGCACTGGTGACATTTGGGGTCCCTTGGGGGCATGGGGCAGAAATGGCAATGCTCAGTAGCAGGTGACTGCATTTCTGGCACACCTAAGTGTCAGGAGGGTTGTGTGGGGGCTACTGCCTGACTGGCTCCTCCTCCTGTCATCCCAGTGGTCCAGCAGTTGGCCAGAGTACCAGGCTCATAGATTAACACGGGATTCTGACTGATGTGTATGCCAACCCTATTCACAGCTGTACCCAATGAAAATTGTGGCCATTTTTCTCCACAAATGTAAAATATATGCGCTGTTCCGGAGCTCGTAGTGGAGTGGAGCTTGTCCTTGGACATGCAACCATGATTAGCAGCAGCATATGAAAATGAAAAAATATCAGCTGGTTAATACCAGCAATAGAGAGGAACATTTTAGAGACAAGATAGGAGCAAGCACTCCCAAAGACAGTTGCCAATTCACAAATGCAGGTGTAGAGGAAACAGTGTTATATTTGCTCCAATGTGTTAGCCCATCCTTCTAATACTGAGGGCCAAGCCATTCACTGAGCAGAATGTAACATGCCTAGTATGCAAAGGGATCTTGTAGGACCTTCAAGACTAACTGAAAGAAAGAAGCTGGTAGCATGAGCTTTCATAGATTCCAGCCTACTTTCTCAGATGCAAGGGGAATGTGTCTAGTAGTAGATGTTGAGGGACAGGCAGTGGACAGAATTGTATGTACCATACAGTCTGTCATTAACTTCCTTGGGTCCCTTTCTGGGAGAAAGGTGGCATAGAAATGAAATGAAATAAATAATAACAATAAATAAATAAACCCTTCAGCTATCTCATCCAGGCATAGTGAAAGTTGCAGACCTATCATCACCACTGTTGAGATAAAATTCAACAGGTAATCCAGTTAACTTTTGTACACTGAATGAAGGAGGCACCAACTTGGGTTTTTTGCCTCAAAATGTTTTGAGTCAGTCCTGCTGGTATTTGGTAGCAGCTGTCAATTACCAGCAGGACTACAACTGACAGCACAGCAGGATGAATCTGCCTCCATGAGCTCCTGCAATTATGGGCTTAATTTTAGTTTCATTTTTAATGTACCGGTAGTTCGTAATGTATAAAAAGATCTAAAGTGCGTATTAATTTCTCTCACCTGTTTCTATTGACTTTCTGAGAGTCTTGATCTGATCCTGTAGCTTCTTTATTAATCTGTCCTTCTTATCAAGTTCTTCCTCTAGATCCTGCAGTCTCCAGTAGAGTTGACAAAGAATAATGCATATTAAAAAGACCTCCTGTCAGTGCAGAATTTTTACTTTTTACGATACTACCTAAATTAATATTTATATGCAGGACAAAATTCTGGTTTATAAACAGCACTGTTACTTGCAGTAGAGACAGGAAAATCAGGTTTTGTAGGAACATTACAAATGAATGCTTCCTAATAAATGCTGGTAAAAAGCACAAGCAGAATTTTCTATGGTCTGCTGTGCACTGTACTGTTTTATAATTTCCTTGTTTTTCATAGGACTATTAATAAACCTTAGTCATAGCTCTAATGAATCCTATACCTGGCTTATGCAATGCAGTATCATCAATATTCATTTATAATTCTATAACAATTTATGAACATTGTTGTTATGTGCATTCAAGTCATTTCTGACTTATGGCTACCCTAGGCAAAATCTCTAACACAGGACTTTCTTGGCAAGTTTTTTCAGAGGGGGATGACTCTGTCTTCCTCTGAGGCTGCAGGAGTGTCACCCAGTGGGTTTCAATGGCTGAGCAGGGCTTCAAACCCTCCCAAGTTTTAGTCCAATGCCCAAATCATTACACCATGCTGGCTGTATTTATGAATATACTAATCTCTAATGTGGTAAGCAGACTCACTGAACTAACTGCATAAATATGAAGTCAACAGCTTTTAATTCTTAAATGCACGGTGGAGGCACAAAACTCATGTTTTAACATGTTAATCTAATACAAGCAAATGTATGAACAATGGTTTGGGTTATACATTTATAGTGAACAAAAAACTCCAGGTCATAAACAGTGTTTCCACTGCAAAATGGTTTTATATAATCCTATGCATTTAGAGCCCAGCCTGGAAAATGTGTGTCATATAAAACTAGCATCCAACCTACCATATTATAAACATCACATTGTGTTTCTCTTCCAGTTATTTCCAGTTTGAAAAAAGCCTTTCTGGGGACTAGACTGGTCTGTCCTTCCTAAAATTGCTCAAAATGGCCAACTGTATCCCCAGAGGTTTTTGGAGGCCTGTTATCAATGTTTAGACCAAGATAGATAGATGATAAATAGATAGATGATTGATAGATGATTGATAAGAGTATGGGATGATAAGATACATGAGACAAGGAGAGAGAGAGAGAGAGAGAGAGAGATGATAGATAAATTGATAGATGATAGATGATAGATAAATGACATATCTATCTACCGGTATCTATCCACCTATCTAGGGATGTGCAGTGTGGAGCAATTTCAGGGCCACCTCTGACCTGTGAACTACATGTTACCAACACATTTCAAGGAAATAAGACCCCAATCCAAAGCATATATGCCTCAGAGTAAATCCCATTGAATTCAGTGGCTGGAATCCTGTTGACACACTAAGATACCATAATGGTCCCTTATGCTAGCAGCTGCACTTTTAGCCTGAGGACCTTTTACACTACACAATTATAGTACTATGATTCCACTTCTAAGTGCCATGGCAGCATCCCTGAATTTGTAGGCTCTAGAGTTCTCTAGCTGAGAATTCTATAAACTCCTCCCTAAACTGCAAATCCCAGGATTCCAGAGGCTATCATGTCAGAGTGGAATCATGACAGTACAGTTCTGCTATGTGAAGAGCCTCTTGTCACGCCATGAAAGAAGCAATTGCGTTGGCCAGCCTTCCCAAGAACCTTGTTTCTGAAGACACCACTACCCAGTACACTTAGCTATTGACAAGCTGGAGCATGTCCAGAGGAGGGCAACAAACATAATGAAAGATCTGGATACCAAGCCCTATGAGGAGCATCTTGGGGAACCTGGGGAAGAGAAGTTAAAAGGTGACATAATAGCCACGTTTAAATATTTGAAATAGTCATATTGAGGATGGAGCAATAAATTGCTGTTTTCTGCTGCTCCAGAGACTAGAACATGGAACAATGGATTCAAACTGCACAAAAAGAGATTCCACCTAAACAGTAGGAAGAACTTTCTGATGGTAAAGCCATCCGACAGTAGATGCTGCTGCCTTGGAGTGTAGTGGAGTCTCCTTGTTTGGAGGTTTTTAAGCAGGGGCTGGATGACCATCTGTTGGGAGTGTTTTTCGTATTCCTGCATGGTAGGTGGCTGGACTTGATGGTCCTTGGGTCTCTTCCAACTCTATGATTCTATGCTTTACCCTTTTTCTTGTGCTGCCCCCAAGCCACTGCTGGCATAGTTACACCATTATGTATTCAACAGGATCTTAGCTAGAAGACTTTCTTCAAAGTAAGCATATATAGATAGATGTGTTTTTGTCTTTTTTTCTCTTTTTTGTATATCTAGCTTAAATATCTCATTCTTAATTACTGGTGTTTACATATAAATGAAGAAAGGTTATGTGTATAAGGTGTAAGAAGGTTAGGGAAAGTGTGAAGAAAGTATGTGAGAGGGTGAGGAAGGGAAAGATAAAGAGTAGGTGTAAGAAAGAGAAAGTGGGAAGAAGGTATAAGAAGGGGTGAGTAAGAGAAAGTTAAGGAGGAGGCATAATAAAGTAAGAGAAAGTATGAAGAAGAGAAGATATGAGAGAGGCTGAGGAAGTTAAAGAAGATCTGAAAAGGGAGGAAAGAAATGTGTGATGGGAAAGTAGGTAGGTTAAAGGAAGGGTAAAAGAAGAGAAGGAGGAGTTAAGAAAGTTAGGAAAGTGTGGGTATTAGTGGAAAGAAATAGAAAGAGTTTAGTGAGGTTTAGAGGGATAGGAAAGGATTGATTGAGGAATGAATGAATAAATGAAAAAGGGTTGATAAGGAAGAGTATAAATGAAATTTGGAAATGAAAATGAAAGAAAGATAAGTTATGATAAATACTTAAATTAGTATATGCATGAATGTATAGCTCATATTATATGGATAGTAAGACGATGTGTTGTATGTCGTGTTATATGTGATGTGATTTTTTTCTTTTTTATTGTTTTTAATTAATAAAAATTATTTTAAAAATATTTAGCAACATTTAAATAAATCATTATTTCCCTCCTTACCGTATTTTCCATGGTAAGATATGCTACATCCTGCCATATTTTGCTTTTTGTTTCATTCTCTCCTTCAGATTGGTTATCCATGTGATTGCTTGTCTCCTGAAATTCTTGAGAAGTTGATATCAGCTTTTCTTTTTCCTTAGTGTATATTTCATTTTGAACTTGTAGTACTCTGAAAAGAGGAAAAAACATTTTTGCTGTCCTGTGAAGAACAGTTCTGCTATAAAGTTCTGCTATACATTCTTTCTTTTTCTTCTTTTTCACTCACTTGAAGCTCACCTACATTTGTTTTCTTTGGCATTTTTCAGCTAGGATTACCAACTAGTCAGAAAAATAAAGAAACCCAAGTCCTGAAAAGTGGACTAGCCTGAAGAAATACACAGGTGAAATTTTTCATAAAATGATAAATTGGTAATTGATGTTAAAGAGAGAGCTATGGGGGCTGCCCCAAACATTGGCATTCCTTTCAAAAACAAGTAGAAATTTGGTATGAAATTGTTGCCATATACAATGGGTCTTTGATATCCTCTGGGGTTTGGTTCCAGGAGCCCCCCATGGATACCAAAATCCATGAATGCTCAAGTACCATTAAATAAAATGGCATAGTAAAATCGTGTCCCTTATATAAAATGGCAAAAAGCAAGGTTTGCTTTTTGGAATTTATTGCTTTTTGGAATATTTCAAGAAGTGGATGAAAAATCCGTGGATATGGAAGAATGGCTGTATTGATTTCAGAACTCTGCTTCCTTCTCTGTGTGGTTCAATATATTGATAACCTAGGGCCAATATTTCTCAACTTTAAAAAGAATTAACAAGAACAACTATTTTCTTACCTTCTTTTTGTTCCATCTTTTTCCATGTTGTGCTGCAACCGATTTGCCATTTCTTCTATTTTCTCTTTAGTAATAAAGAATATAGTTTTACAGAGCTGGGATTAGAACTTAGTGTCTTTAATACATTAAGAATAACTGTGTTCTTATATAATGGAGGTATAAAAACAAAGACAGATGGGATGGCCATCTATTGAGAGTGTTGATCATTCATCTAGTATCAGGGTAGACAGCTTTAGAGAACATGGAAGTTAATTTTCCAGACCTTGCACACATACTGCCCCATCCCATAGAAACTGGAAGTGGCCAGAACTTTACTTCCAGTTTCACAAAAACATCCTCCCATTCCCTTTTAGTTAATACAAAGTGCATGGGAACTGTGCAACTTTGGCTTAATGAGGAATTGCATTTCCTGGAGCACAGCACTCTGTATTTTAACCAAAATATGTGTTCACTCATGCACAGGATAGAATGGAGAAGTGACAACTTCCATAGTTGGGGAGTGATGCTTATGGCCTTTGAGTACAATATTTTCCAGTTAAAACATTATCTACTTTGACCAGCAGTGTGTCTTCAGAGTCTGAGATAAGCATCACAATCCTACTCCCTGAGACCCTTTTAACTAGGAATGCTGATGCTGGCTTGGACTGTCGCTACATCAAGTATGTGTTCTATCATTTAATTTTTAAAATATTCTCATTTTAAAAAAAAAATAATCACAAAAGACCTGTTTGCAAAAGCAAGGTTCTTGGGGACAAATTACCTTTATTCTTTGAAGTTTCATCCTGAAGGTGGCTTTCAAGGTTCATTTTCTGCTTCTGAAGCTCAGAAATCTGTTGTTTAAGATCTGGAATCATCTTCATAGAAATGGAGAGAATATTCAGCATTCAACTACCTATATTGTTCAATAGTTTATCCTAAGCCACAGTTTTACAGAATAGTAATTATTTTTTTTGTACAACAGTTGATTCCCTTGCGATCATCAAAAGCCATTTCATAAAACCACAACAATATAGATGTCATTTTATGTGATATCAAATCAAATCTGAAACATTTTAATATATTTACTTAAATTATGAAATAATATAATGAAATACTATGCCCCAGTGATTTTCCTGAAGCTATTCATATTCTCCATCAATGCACTATAATGCTGGATCCTATGAAATTCTGTATGTATGTGCCTTCAGGTTGCATCTTGCATTACAGTAACCCTGGCAGTCTCCCATCCAAGTACTAATCAAGGCTGCTTCTGCTTAGCTTTCAGGATCAAATAAGCTCTGGTGCCTTTCTGGTTGTTGTTGTCATGTGCCTTTCAGCAGTTTCCGACTTATGGCAACCCTAAGGCAAACCTATCATGAGGTTTTCTTGGCAAGTTTCTTCAGAGGGGGGTTGGCACTGTCATTCTCTGAGACTGAGAGAGAATGACTTGCCCAAGCTTACCCAGTGGGTTTCTATGGTAAAGTGGGGATTCAAACCCTATTCTCCAGAGTCATAGTCCAATGCTCAAATCACTACACCATGCTGGCTCTTAAGGGTATTTAAGCTGGCTCTTAAGGGTATTTAAGCCCATTATATGCAAAGGGATCATGTAGCACCTTTGAGACTAATTGAAAGAAAGAAATTGGTAGCATGGGCATTCAGACTTCAGTATACTTCCTCAGATGCATGTATGGAGTGGAGAATCCAGAGACAGACCTAAATAAGCCATTTGTGTGTGAGATTGTCAAGTCAAATACAAAACTTTGTGGGTATGGAGATGAGATGACAAGTGCAGATTTAATGTCCAGGAAAGCGACCAAGTGTGCTGATAGCTTTTTTTTTGTGGGTTTTTTCGGGCTGTGTGGCCATGTTCTGAAAGAGTTTCAGAACATGGCCACACAGCCCGAAAAAACCCACAAAAAAACTATGGATGCCGGCCATGAAAGCCTACGACTATGCTGATAGCCATAGTCAAAGCAACACAAAACAAAACAGTGTGCAGAGCTAAGGCAATCAAGAGTGCTGTGCACACAAACAATCATAAAGCAAAAGTCTCATAGCAACAAACCCAAGGGTACAACCAGACAAAGTCCAGGGTTCCAGAGAAACAAGTCGTGTAGGCAATCCAAGGTGAAGGAGTCCAGAGAGACATGGCAAACCAGCAATCAGATTGTCAAGGTTTCCAGCCGAGAAGACAAGGAGAGTCAGGATCAAGAGTGCTTTCACTAGGAAGCTCAGATAATCTCCGACAACTATGCTGGCATCTGGCACCTGTTCATATTACCAGACCGCAAGTGCTCAGCTGTTGCTGATTGCTTGGCATTTTTCATAAAGCCTCCTTGATGCCAGAGGCCCTCCCTTTCCACCCTTCGTTGGTTGAAGGTAGGTACGGTACGGTCTCTTCTCCCTCCTCCCTACTTGAAGGCTCTGCTGCCAGGAGGCTTGTCTGCTGAGCCTCCTTGAGGGCCACAGACTCTGCTGGAGCTGGCAGGGCAGAACTAAGGCCAGACTCAGCTTCAAGCTCAGGTCCAAGTTGAGGCTCTAGCTCAGCCTCCTCGTCCTCAGAGTCCTCAGGCAGGCTGGGCATGACATTTAACAATGGTCGTTGGGGGACAAAGGCAGGAGGAAGGCTGTTATATACAGCCAAGGACAGTAGATAACCATATGAATTAGTGTTGGAATGTAGTGTGGGAACCAGAGAGGGAGCTGTGATAAATTGGTCAAGGGTGCCCCTATGAGAATGGCATTGAAAGTGTTGAAGTGAAGTAGTAATAATTTAATAATCAATGTTTTATATGCCTAAATTAGATATGTGTGCTATTATAAGTGTAAAATAATGGTCAAGCAGCCATGCAAAGGGGATGCTGGGAAGTGGGCCTCTAAGGAAAATGATGGAAGGTTCAAACTCAAAGAATGCTAAAGGGTTATTTAGACAGGCTGACCCCAGACCTGGTAACCTGATGAGTTAAAGACCTTCATTAGGAGCCAGTGTGGGCCAGAGAGCCATAATAAA
>CM034709.1:9786177-9833278 GCA_020142125.1 Phrynosoma platyrhinos | reverse complement strand
CTTTAAAGGTAATAACCAACACCTTGTACTGAGCCCAGAAACCAATAGCTTTGAATTTTCATAGTTTTCCCCACTATCTATCTATCCTACTTATAGAATCCACCATCATCTTTCTCTCCCTCGTCAGCCCTTCCATTAAATCTTGAACATTTATGCATTTTTTGAAAGCTATCTAAACTGAGGATTATTTTTTCCTTAGAATTGATTTTGTGTTTTATTATTTTGTGTCATATATTCCATGAACTGTTTAAATCTCTTGAAGAGGAGTAAGATACTTATTTTTCATTATCTATCTAATAAAATATAAATGAATGGTCACAATTCTCTAGGGTGTTCTTCAGTACAAGAACTGAATGGGTGATGCCTATGAGACAGAGATCATATAAGTTTGGCTTCTATAGGACAACTTTCCAGTACAGCTGGAGTGAAGACCTTTTGTCTCTCCAGATATTTCATCCTTGAATTATAATTTTAAAAAAAAACAACCTTACTATACTAGGTGGAGTTTCTGACAGTCAAAATATATGGCATGTTAAATATTTCCCATAACTGCAATATAGGCTGTAGCTATTGGAAATAAGCAGCTAATACAAATACAGTTATACTGGACAATGTACAGAATTGCTTTGTATTTTCAGTGTATTTTATGTGGTGAAAAATAAAAATAAATTCACATGTTAATTAATTTTAGTCACAGAATGTATCTTTTTAAATTGTTATCTTACTTTTGCTTGGTTTGCAAGTTCCTCTACTTCCATTTTTAAGCCACCTTGAATTTGCTGTTCCTCCCGGATTTGATTTTGAAGCTGGTCATTTTCATTTTTGAGAGATTTTATTTCTGCCATGAGCATCTCAATCTTTTTCTCGTAATCTTGTTTCTGGTTATGGAAGTTCTTCTCAAGCAATCTACAAAAAATTAGAAAGAAGTTGCAAACTCATTTGTTCTATATATATCTGTAACTACAAAAATTACATAAAATCTAAAAACAGTAATAAGTTCTTTTTTGTGCAATTCATTGTCTCTCTTTCGAGGTATATCTCAGCACTTCATTCTTATAGCACTGGAGCTAACTACCACAAACAGACGGAAAGTAATGCAAGTGCAATGTCTATGAGTTATTCGGTTTGACCCAGTGTGTAGCAAAACTGAAGGAAAAGGACTATATTTGATAGTTTTGTTCAGAAAGAAAGGGAAAGCTGGAGTGGAGCGGCAGTTGCCAAGATTAAGGAGTAGGCCCTTTTCTCCTTGAATGAGGTAGTTTTTTCAGTTGTGTAGTTCAGCCTAAATACCCTAAAGACACCAGATCCCATCTATCTTGAAGCAAAGCAAGTTCAGCCCAGTTTAGTACTTGGGATGAAATACTGCTATTGAATACCAGGTGCTATAGGTTATATTTCAGAGGAAGGAACTGGCAAAACAACCTCTGAGTAATCTTGCCTAAGAAAACAGTATGAAAATTGGGCGGAGGGGGTCACCCTCCCAACCATAGGTGGGCATAAAAGGCTAAATTCCTTATAGTAGAATGTCTATTATACACTGTATCTTTTGTTTAGGGATTTAAGATTTGCATCCAAATGCTGCATTACAACTGAGCAACATAGATAGAAGAGTCCAGTCCTGTAATCAAGTCCGTCACTAGCATCACATTGGATGCTTGGAACTTTTTGGACAGTGGACAGGTGTCAAATTTAATATATAATTTCTTGTATTGTTGACTTATTGGGACTTACACTGCAATTATGTTTGTAATATTCAGTTATGCTTGGCTCCATAGACCCAGGAATGGGTACACAGGGAGAATCTTCCATGTCCTCCTCCTCCCCAAAACAGTATGGGGACCTAATGGAACAGCTTGGGAAGCAAGCAGAGGAGTCTTCCATGAATGGTGCTCATGCACGGTGCCGCCACCCAATTTTCTGCAATTCCACTGTCTTTCAACAGCCTCGCAAATCCCATTCCAACAGAAATATTCTGATTGAAATTATTTCTCCAATTTCTAAGAATTATCTAAATATCACTGATACTTCCTTATACCAACAATATGAGGAGATCTCTTAAAACAGGAGTGAGAATTGTGTGGTACCCTATATGTTGTTGAACAGCAGTTCCCATAATTACCCACTATTGGCTATGCTGGTTAAGGTTAATGAGATGTACAGGGCAACATCTGGAGTGCTGTACTCCTCAACCTTCCTGTGGTAAAATAATGCAAGGGACATGACTCATAAACATAATAATTCAGCTGATCTGCTGTTTTATAACACCATAATTCTGCTCATTGGCCTAAGGTCTCATTCTTCAGTCACAAAAGGAGTGCAGACACAGCTCCCCCAAGAGTATATGAAATACAATGACATGTCTCAAATCATTTTATTTAATATTAATTTCATGATTATTTCTGTAAATGTTTACTGATTTGTACACTCAGAACTGTCCATAAGCATATTCACACTCTCCTTAATTTGCATTAGGAATGTAAAGAATACTCATAATTTTTTACATTCTTGCAGAAAAGGACAGGGGCACTGAAACAGCAAAACTCCCTTCCAAGAAAATGGGGAATAGCTAAAAGATTCTTCACACTTCATGATATTTTCTGGAAAAATTATTTTCATTGATACATGTACCTGTTTGTGCAGAAAATTTGTCTTCTGTGCAAAAAGCAACATTTCTGTATGAGTGGGAGAAAATTCCAATACTAACAAATTTTCTGGGGGGAAATTCTAAGGCACAAGACAAGTTTTCCAAAAAGAGTCTTGAGGTTGCAAAGAATAACTGAACTCGATTCTGATGCAGGAAGAAAAAAAATGTTCAATTTTTTCATTCTTGCATACAAGAACAAAATAAGTCAAGATTTACACCCCCAGTTTGCATAAATTCATTAGCTGGAAGATCTTGAATCCTATACATAGTCCAAAGGAATATAAAGATACAGATCTCCAAAATGGTTATGCTGATGTCAGTGATACATTGCAGCAACTCTTTCTAAGGAATCATTAAGAGGTTAGCAAGGTAAACTTACCAGTTATTTAGACTATTTAAATTCACTATGGGGGAATACAGACGGGCGGCCCTGGGGCACCCCGGGAAACAGAGGATCGAGGCTGCTGCTACCACACGCAGCGGCCCCGATTCTCCTGTTTGCCGGCCCAAAAAAGAGTGGCAAAATCACGCTCCTTTCAGAGCCAGCAAATAGGGTGCCCTAAAAGCCACCACATGGTTCTTTAGCACCCCTTCCGCCGTAGCACGTCAGGACGCTGTGTCAGAAGGACGTCTTGACATCGTATGCCGTCACAACATCCTCGGCGTGGGGCTGGGGCACCCAGCATGTGGCTGCCCCTCCCCTTCCCTACCTCCAAGATGGCGCAAAGGGCCATCTGTAGAGGCCCTATGTTAGCATCATTTTTACTCCTATTGCACACACCCAATTTCTTTGGAGAATGAGACAATCAATAAATATTTCAAAACTGTAAAATGCAAATTAAAGTTACAATTTAAATTCCATACATTCGTTGTTTTTCTTCTTTCTGAACATCAGCGAAGAGCTGTTTTGTTAGGTGATCCATTTTCTCTGTAGAAAGATAATGTTATATTTGAAACAAAATCTTAAAAGAATAAAATACCCGTATTTTCTGGCGTATAAGACGACCAGCGTATAAGACGACCCCCAATTTTTCCAGTCAAAATATAGAGTTTTAGCACCTCTATCCTCATTATCCTTATATCCGGCGTATAAGACGACCCCCCCCCCACTTTAGCCACAGATTTTGCAGGTAAAAAAGTAGTCTTAAAGCCAAGAATACATGTAAGCTGAAGTATAAAAGTAAATGTTAACATGTCTACATTTAAATGGACAAGACAGCTAGGACATGTGTCACACAAGTTTTGAAAAGACACAATGGTACTTTAAAATTAATTTTCAGATGAGGGACCACATATAACCACTGCTTATGAAAAGTAAGACATTTAAGCATGCCGATCCTAGAGAATCCAGTTTATATACCTGCTTGCATCTTTGGCAGAAAACTCTAAAACAGGGTTTAGTATATCAGGAAATTACCTTGTGCAGCAAACATTATTTTACATAAGCATAAGAAAACTTCCCGCTATACTATGTCCACAGTCCACAAAAGTCAGCTACTGGTACAATAAATGCATATCATCCTAATTGTTCATTTGTGTACATAACAAATCGAGTTCTCTATTCCGCTGCCTTTTTGTCAAATCTTATCAATGATTTCAGTATTAATCTATAATTATCCATCAGAACCACTATCTTAACGAAGAGAATAGCACCAAAACTCCAGAGAGAGAGATTATTTTAAAAACTCTAGTTTCACTTAACATCAGGGGTAGGCAACCTTTCCCCTTTAAGGGCCGAGGGACTTCAGCTCCCAGAAGCCTCAGCCATGTTGGCCAATAGTCCCATGTTGGCCAATAGCACCTGGGATTCTGGGAGCTGAAGTTCCTCGGCCCTTAAAGGGGAAAGGTTGCCTACCCCTGCTTAACACAATAAGATCCTGATACATTTCAAGATAAATTTGTCCTCATGTACAATATATAAATTTTCAGCTTGCTCCAAAAGGAACCCAACAATACCACCCTGATTCTTGAAAGTTCTCCATATGATTGATCTAAATTACTGTACCTTTCATTTCCTCTGTTTTCTCTTGAAGCTCCTTTTCTAGTTTTTTCTTCTGTTCCTGCAGCTCTAAATTGTGATTTTCAAGTTTTGAGACCCTCTATATGGAAAAAGTAAAGACAGAGCAAAATATGTTAAACACATGCCATATCTTTAAGACCACCTACTTACTTCAATTAATTCAAAATTGTTTTGAATTATGTTTCTCTCAACCTAATCCCACTTGTTGTCACTTTTTCTTTAGTTTGTTGCACACACTATTAAGATTAACCTGTTCATATTCATCCTTGTGCTTCTTCCCTTTTTCTTCAGACATCTTCTTTTGTGTTGCTAATTTTTCAAGATCCAGTTGAAGCTTCTGAATAGTTTCTATATCATTGGAGTGATTTGAGGCAAGAGTAGTCAACCTTTCCAACAGGACATTATTCTCCTTATTCTAAAATCAATATAAAATTATTATTAGGATTGAGAAAATATTTCTATTAATTTGTTTAGCATTATGACTAGGGGAATTCAACTGTCTTCCCCCTACCCCCAGTTCTCAAGAATCCACACATAATCATTCAATCTCAACTTCACAGAGTCCACCTCAAGTACAATCAGAGTATGCTAAAGTTTATAATCATGACTTAAATCAGGGGTAGGCAACCTTTCCCCTTTAAGGGCCGAGGGACTTCAGCTCCCAGAATCCCAGGAGCTATTGGCCAACATGGGATTATTATAGGCCAACATGGCTGAGGCTTCTGGGAACTGAAGTCCCTCTGCCCTTAAAGGGGAAAGGTTGCCTATCCCTGAGCTAGGGCTTTTGAAAATTATTTTGCCCCCCTCTTCCAACCCCAATTTTTTCAATTTCCATAAAATTCTCTATTTCTACACTGCTGGAATTACGCATCTAGGCTTAAGATGGATGGGCTGGGAATCATGTGATGACCCAGATGTTACTGGATTGGGATTCAGTTTAACAATATCTGGAGGGTCATATGATTCCCACCTCTGCATTGAAATATTAAAAAAAATTGCCCACAAAAAAGGCATATTCCTTGTAAATCAGCAATCATTTTAAATGTGGATTGTTTTAATATGTACATATCTTATTTGTCCTTTTAAATTGATTTATATTTTAACGGATGTGTTTTAACTGATGTTGTTTGGTTACTGTTGTTGTTCCTCACCTTGATCCATGAGGAGAGGCAGGTAAGCAATAATAATAATAATAATAATAATAATAATAATAATAATAATAATAATAATAATAGTTGTTGTTGTTGTTGTTGTTTTGTATTTGTAAACTTTGTATTTAAAATAAATATATCTAAAATCAATGCAGAACATGATGGACATTTCTTAACTACCTGGTCTTCCAGTTTTTTCTGCAGTCGTTGTACCCTGTATGAAAGCTGGATATTCAGCACAAAACGGCGAATATTCTGGAATCTGCGTCTAGCAAGCCAAGCTCGAGCATATTTTTGCAGTACCAATGCCTTCTGTTCTTCTACCATCTTCATAAAAAAACAAAACAGAGGTAACACCTACTCATTTATGTCCTATGCTCCTATGCTCACGAAAACCAGTCTCTTAAAAAATATACTTAGCTGATCAGTGAATACTGTAGCAGAATATAGTAAGCAAATGTAAGCAGCATGTGAGGAACACAATCTATAGACCTGAATATAGTCCATAGTTACAAATGAAGAATTTTAAGGATAATAACTGTCAGTGAGCAATACAAATTGATGTAGCCTTGTTGCTAAAACACAGCTAATGTATCCCTCACTGTCATTTCTTCAAACACTTTTCACACTGATCACACTAGTCAAGAAACACAAACTTTAGCCAGGATGCATTTTGGCTCTTAGACTGACAGAAAAACCCAACAAAAGAACAAGGAAGAGGTAATTTCTCTCCCTATGCAGTGCCCGAAATAGGACATTCGTTTCTTTCTCTCCCATTGCTAGCCCTCTGTGCCACCCAAATATTTGCTCTGAAGGTTCTCCTAGCCCACCTGAACAGACACTGAAGATGCAAAGGACTCTGTGAGTTTTTTCTTGGGCAGGGTTGGGGAAATCACCTTCCTAGGATCTGCCTTCTGTCTGTTTAAGTACTCCACTGAATATTAGCTTATGTGTCATTGTGACAGAACTTCAGTTGATAATGTATGCAAATGCTCCATAAAGGGGCTTGTGATGGAGGAGGAGGAAGAGGAGGAAAAGGAGGTGGCAGGACTATCACCACTATTACACAGTGTCCCTTTATATCCAGAACCTCCTTCATACAACAACTTGATATATCTTTATGCTGCCAGGGTGTTCCCCCATGGCCATTTCCAGGAAAGGGCAAGGGGCAGCATCTAACTGTGTTTTTGCAGCCAGGTAGACATAGAAGACATCATCCTCATGGACCATCAGAAAACCTTGTAAGGTCCAGAAGGAGGATGTTTTCAGTTTGCACATGTATAGAAGCACAGATGGATGTTGCCTGGTTCCTCCTACCTTACTCTGGCTACTAAATGGCAGGGAGAAGGGACACCACCAGCACACAGGCAGACAGCATATGAGTGGAGGTATAGCTCTAGTGTTTTACACTATTCAAAGATATGCTGTTTCAGAAAACTTTACAATAATACCATAATATAAATCTTGTCATTCTTCTCCTCCTCCTCTTTCGTCCCTACTACAAGAACAGTAGACCCACCACATTCACTGGGGTTAGAGACACAGGAGCCCCATGAAAGTGAAAAAAACACAAATAAAAAGAAACACAGTTTTTTAACCAAAGAGAACACTTCCCTATGAGTCTCTAGAATATCCAACAAAATGTCTGATAAAAGTTGGCCACAGAGTCGCACTGGAGGACCTAAACATTTCTAGAGAACATATTAATGAAATCTGCAAATAATAAAATCAGTGAAAGTCAAAGCCGCAAGTGTGGAGGGCCAATTATACTACAATTGTCATTTGGCAAATGGAATCATAGGAGATTATCCCATCATTCTAATAACCCAGTTTACCTCTTCCGAACTGAAGTCTAATTCGGGAGGCAGCTGGGTCCTATCACAAATATTTTGCCACCAAAGCCACAGGGTGAGTCCTGCAGCCCGGGTCCCCAGCGCACTTTGGCAGCTTTATTTCGAAACTGGGAGCTTTCCAACTTCCAAAAATGGCCGCTGAAGCACACCGGGGACCCGGGTTGCAGCCGGGCTGGACTCGCCCGGTGGCTTTGGCAGCAAAATTCTTGTGATAGGACCCGGCTGCCTCCCAAATTAGACTTCAGTTCGGAAAAGGTAAACTGGGTTATTAGAGCGGTGAGATAATCTCCATAGAATCATAGAAGTCTGAGGTGAGAAGCCAGTGCCTCTAATGGTCACCTTTAGAATTTGAATAATGTATTGTTTGAACTGGGGACTTCCTGGTTCAAAATGACACTGATTCAGATGCTCGTAAAGATCTATTCAGCATGCTAATTTGGACAAGTAATTCCACCAAAAGCATTTTAGAAGTGTTGGTCTACTTTTGGTGGAGTTACTTTGATCAACAATTCTAAAATGGTTAGAATGGTGAGCACAGTGTAATATAGTTCTGAACCTATATGCAGCAAATTTCAGGGACATGGCTTTAAAAAGATACAGCACTAGTCAACATAGTGGGGAACAAAGAAACAACCTAGTCAACATAGGAATTACTTCTGTTACTGAAAAGTAGATTTAATAAATAGGTTGTGGTTCTTAGGTGAATTTGTTAATTGTCTTTACCTTTCTGTATTTCTTCCTTGCTAGGAATCCTCGTGTAAAAGCTTGAATTGTCAAAGCAGCCACACGAATGAGTTGACAAAGTCTACGTACTAAATATCCTCGGCAGTGTTTCTGGATAACAATAGCTGCCCATGTTTCTTTTAAGGCGGCTGCGGTTATGGCTTGTCTAAAGAGAAAATAAATTATCCTCTTATAATTATTTTATACACAACCATTTTCCTACATAAATGTAACTGCTACAATTTCTTCATTTATTTAGCACCCTTAAATATGGGGGGGGGGGGGGTTGGACACAAATACTTAAGGCAAGAAGGAACAGTGCAGTCAATGAACAAGGGCCTCATTCCCACTATAAATGAATTGTTTTTTTGAGTTGAACCGATGAAGCGAATTAGCATCGAATAGACGTTCACACTATTCAAGCCGTGATTGAACCTACCCATTTCAATTTAATCCACTTCGTGTTCACATTCAGCAATGGATTGATTCAACATGGAGTCGTCTCACAGGAGTGACCGTGCCACAGAAACCAAATCAAATTCACACTTGCACTGAATCGATTCATTTCAAAAGCAGGGAATAGTGAGGATGCGGAATAACTGGTTTAAATGGGTTTCGTGCCGTGGCCCCTTGGCAAAATGTGTCAGAAATTTGGTGCAAGTGCAAAAAGGGGCCATTTAAACCAGTTCAGATCGGTTTGAAAACCAATTTATTTGGGCCATGGGTCAGTATATGGGCTGGAGCAATTTCTGAGCAATTTTAGTTGGCTCTGATGACCAGATTTGTAAAATAACATTAAAAGACTGGCTGACAGTTTCATTCAAAGCAGAAGGAAAAGCCATTTTTAAATTGTAACAAGTTAAAATATTCTACAAATTAATGTTATATCCTTTTTTGGATTTTGTATGGAATGTCCCGGCTCTGTCAAAGCAAACATGGCACACAATTGTGAAAAACCTCATTACTAGATGGCACCAACTTTGGCAGATCTCTCAGGTCATGAGGTCCACTTACATCTTATGCTATAAAAGGCATATCTGTCTCCCATATTGCCATACCATTGTTTCCAAGAACACAGGCATTGATCATCCTGTGGCAAGGAAACATCTGTGCCAGCACACTCATGTACACCACAGTTATTCCCCTGCAGTAGATATTCTTTCCTTTCATCAGCAAGCAAAGACATTTTTATTTAAAACAGACATTTGATGATTAAGTGGTTGAGGGGAGTCATTTATGGTGTGTGTCTGTTGTATTTCTATCTTTAATGTTATGGTGTGTGTGTACTTAAAAAAATACACCTATTTAAATTAATGGTGTTTTAATATGGTATCTTTTAAATTTTATTCTAACTTTTTATCATCAGGTTTTTAGTTTTACCCAGTTTTCAACTTGTTGCAATCCACCTTGAGTCCCATGTTGGAAAAAAGGTGGAAAATATTAAGACAGGTGAGGTTCTGCCCTTCCAGAAGTACCCCTGTACCTGCTATTGGGGTTTTTCAAATGGCAACATCCTTAACCTTTGCCACAATCATTGGGTATTCTGCAAATTTTTGTAACGATTTTTCCACATTCTAAAAAGTTGAAACCCTCTTATTATACTTACTTACTGCCTGCAAGGGTTTTAAGCAAAGCTATGCTGGGATGTTTGGACTCCTCCTCATTTTGGCCCCACCAATCCCTGGAATGTGGCCCTCAACATTTCTCAGAAATTGGATTAGGTCTTGTGTTGAAAGGGGCTCCAGACCTTTATGCTAAGGCACCCTTAAGGAGTGCCATTGGAAACCCATTGCAGAAGCAATCATTTAGATATCATTGTTTGTAGATATAAAAGTATCTGCAACAGGAGTAGCAAGCAGCAGCAGTAGTAAGTACATTTTTATACTGCTTATTAGTGCACTTATACACTCTCTAAGCGATTTACAACATGTAAGCCAATTCCCCAAACAAGCTGGGTACTCATTTTAGTGACCTTGGAAGGATGCAAGGCTGAGTCAACCCTGATCCCTGGCTGGTATTGAACTTGCAGCCTTGTGGGGTGTGTGTGTGCATGCAATACAGGCATTTAACCACTGGGCCACCAGGGCTCTTCTGGAGAAAAAAGTGGTAGTCCAGAGTGTTAAGCCTTCTCCCACATTTACATCAAGATGTTTTTTTCCAGAAATGATCCCTGGACTTCTCAATAATGAATAAGGTTATTCCCTGAAGTTACCTCACAGTACGTTGTCCTCGGAAGTACTGTTGTATTGTAAGTGCTGCTTGTCTGATACGGAGGAATTTCTTTCGCTGCAGCCAGCCTCGCATATTCTTTTGAATCATGATACATGCTTGCCTCAGTTTATCTGACCTTAACTTTTCCAAATAAGCAACCTGTCCTGCTCTGAAGAATATTTTTGTCCTGCCAAACTGATACTGACTTGGATCCTGAAGGCGAGAGTGGGGAAAGAATACAAAAGACAGTTTTAAAGTATTTAAAATCTGTTCTGACATGATTCAAAAAATGTAATTCTAGCTCTCATAATGTAAGACTATGACCCATGAGTGCATTTTCATTTACAGATGACATATCAGGTTTAGGTGTTGAATGAGGACTGGCATTTCCATACCTGATTTACAAAAAATCTCACCTGGATCAGCCGTTGCAAAACTATCTTGCAAATTTGTTTCTTATCTGTTAGAGAGAGTTCATGTTGAGACATGAGAATGCTGTAGCGGCTGTAAAATTCAATGTAAGTCCATCTATAAAATAAAAAGAACATTTGAACTAATTAAATATATAAATTAAATAGCTAGCTTGGGACCTTTGTTGGGAGAAAACTAGGATATAAATCAGATCAAATCAATAATCTTAAGGATTACTACATACCTAGATGGGTAACTCTGAGAGCTAATCCTAATTGTTTCTAAAACACCGCATGCTCGCAATTGCTGAACCACTCTTTTGGCATCAAACCTAAAGGAGTAGGATAAAATTTTTATTATCTGCCATATTTGTTAATGATTATGCCCTATATTTTTATCATCTACATATCATTGTGTGGGACTGTAATAAGGGGCAAAGCTAAATTGTAAGTTAAAAAACTCCGCACTACATTCTTGTAAAAGATAAATCAAATAATATATATGGAATCAGCATGGTGTAGTGTTTTGAGCATTAGACTACAAATGTGTAATCTAGAGACCACAGTTTGAATATCTGCTCAGCCATGGAAACCCACTGGGTGAACTTGGGCAAATTAAACTCTCTCAACCTCAGAAGACAAAGCAAGCTCCCTCCAAACAAAACCTGCCAAGAAATCCCTATAATAGACTCATCTTAAGGTCAACATAAGTCAGAAATGACTTGAAGGAACAAACAACAACAATAACATTAGGGAAAGTAGATTTCTTATCTTTGCTACTTTGAAAGTGACTACACTATACACTAATTTGACATAGAAGCCTATTGACACTCAGCCTCAAAGAAAGCCATCTAGACGAAAAGTAACATTATGTTTCAGCTAAATAAATGTACTCACTCAAATGCTAACTTCTGATCATTTGGCTTTATGCATCGTACATAGTGAGGTGTAGTTGCATTGAGTGTCTCCATTAACAAGTATAAGGAACTGCGAAACTGGGGAAAAATGGCAAAAAATTGCATACCTTGAGATTCACAATGAATACATTTCAAATCTAATTTGTGAATGGATTTGAAACATGAAAGTACAGCTTAATAATATAGTAGTGTTTAATTGTTTGTAAAATTAAGTAAGAGTCTGTGACCTAGGTGGGTAGGTAGGAATATATGTTTGCATTCTCCTTTTTAGTCTCCTTCCATCCTTCAGCTAATTTCAGTCCCTTCCTCTTTTGCTTAAGCCTGTCCCAAGTCCATCCCTCCTATGTTAACAGTAAAATGTTCCAAAATCACTAAGAAAATGGTACCAAAGAGACAAATAGCCCTGCATGTCATGTTCTTTCCTTTTATATTGCCTACACAACCTGAGAATGCTTAAAGGTGGATGATGGGTGGGACAGAGGTCTGAAGTAGTCAAAGGCTAGTGGGCATGAGATGAACCAGTCAAGGATGCTTCAATTAGTATGAATAGCTACTTATATCCAGTCCTGCCTCCACTCCATCCTTGCATTAGATATTCTTCACCCAGAATCAGATGATCTGAAGTTTAAATTTCAGTCATCGTGTTCTGAGGCTGGAACCTAGTTATGGATCTTGCTTCAGGCAAATAAAGGAAGAAAGAAATGGAAGATCAGTCCTGGTGGTTGGGAAGTAACACAGGGCCTTTGAAATAGACAAACCAGATCACACTCAGAATGTTGTCTTTACTTGCTTTATTAATCCGAGACTTCATTAATGCCACTGGCTTCTGCTTTGCTCCTGGCTCTGTCTCCAATTGTAGCTTCTGATTTCATTGACATTACATTTGAGTACTTCATGTTCCTACTATGGAAACTCAAGGCCTGAATTCATCCTCTGAGACTGAAAACAGGAGAAGAAAGGGAATGATTGAAGAAGAGAGGCTTGATCTATCAACTGCTCTTCCCCAACAATCCTTGAACTCACATTGACTCAAGTCAGAGAAAGGAAGAAGAGAGGGAAACAAGAGAAAATTCTGTGTACAGATGTTACCCTCCCTGAGTCCTTCAGCTCCAAAGCAATGGACCTAGATAACTGATCTTTGTATATATCAGGGTTAGAAATAAGCTTTCAATCTCTGGGAAGGCCTACTGCTTCTTCTTCTTACCAGGGAGGAGGGAGACAATTCAAACCATGAAGATCCATTTGAAAGTTCTGCTCCTTTCCTTCTCCCCTAGTAAGTGATAGCAGCATGGGCTGCTCCCAGGGTTTGGCATCTACTGGGAAGTTGGAAGATGTGGAATAGCACATGCAGAGCTACACACACATATTGGATCGCGGCTAATGTTTCCTTCCCTACATTCCTGAACTGAAATCCCTGGCTTTCTTTTGCTTGGCTATCTCATTAGGGTTGCAGTACAGTCTGAGAATATCTGGTGAGTTCCATGATTCTTTCTGTCCTATGCTGAGTCCAGTCAGCAAGTGGCATGGGAAGCAGGCAGCTGAAGTGCAAGAGCTGTCAGGTAGTTAATCCAGTTCAGGTCAGTCACAGGTTATCCACACAAGATGAATGGTGAATGAAGCTGGTTGTCAGCCGGTCCAGAAATCATTACAGAAAGTCAGTAGTCCCGATACACAAAGTCAGCAAGAAGTAAACAGGGTCATTAAATTGTAGCCAATCCAAGGACAAGAAAACATGAATGCTGAAGAGTACTGCCAGTCCAATAGATAAGACAGTTGGGAAGCTGCTATCTCAAAACACCAGGTGCCTAACTAGTCAGCACCTCCTATTTAAGAGACACTGGGAGTGACATACTATCTCCTTGTCTATTTGCATTGCCTTCAGCATCTACTACTGTCCTGTTTTGGTACACAACCAGATCCTCCAAAAATGAATGCAGGGAAAACACAAGAAGAAGCATGGCTCACCAGGAAGGAGAATGAAGTAGTGAAGTCAGTTTAGTCCAGGGGTAGGCAACCTTTCCCCTTTAAGGGCTGAGGGACTTCAGCTCCCAGAAGCCTCAGCCATGTTGGCCAATAGTCCCATGTTGACCAATAGCTCCTGGGATTCTGGGAGCTGAAGTCCCTCGGCCCTTAAAGGAGAAAGGTTGTCTACCCCTGGTTTAGTCCAAGTCATACACAGTTCAGAGATAAATCCAAGCAAGTCCAAAGCAGGGATAGGCAACCTTTCCCCTTTAAGGGCAGAAGGACTTCAGCTCCCAGAATCCCAGGAGCTATTGGCCAACATGGGACTATATGGCTGAGGCTTCTGGGAGCTGAAGTCCCTCAGCCCTTAAAGGGGAAAGGTTGCCTACCCCTGGTCCAAAGGGAGATTCAAGAGTGTAGTTAATAAAAAGGGCAAGGTCCAAAGCTATCAAGCAACATGAACAGGAACACAAGGCAAGAAGGTTGTTTTTACCAACGAGGTCAATTGTCAGCAACAGCTTCCTGAAGGAAGGAGGTGTTGGGCTATTTACGGTCTGGCAGCCTCCCACAGATTCTGTTTGACTGCTGCGTGTTTTAGACATAAATGCTTGGAGCATCTCTGCCTCTCCTTCTCTTGATGATGCTCTCTTGGGGTTAATACTGCCAGGTCTATATCTCCGTGTTTGTATCTATGTCAGGCAGTGGCTGCTGGGGGAGTCTCTAGCACTGACATATCTCCCTGCAACCCACCCTCTCGTTGTCAAAGCCTGCACTGAGGTTCTGAAGATAGGGCATGACAACCACCTCCCGCTCAGGCCTGCTCCTCTACCTCAGCCTCCAGCTCCTCAGATTCAGAGACCACAATTATCAGGAGCTGTAACTTTGTGGACATCTGACTCTGTGTCTGACTCATCAGACTCCAGAGGGTGAATTATGACACTTATCTCTGATATACATAGAACCATAGAATCATAGAGATGGAAGAGACCACAAGGGCCATCCAGTCCAATCCCCTGCCATGCAGGAACTCAAAATTAAAGCATCCCTGACAGATGGCCATCCAGCCTCTGTTTAAAGACCTCCAAAGAAGGAGACTACACCACACTCCGAGAAAGTGTCTTCCACTGTCGAACAGCTCTCACTGTCAGGAAGTTCCTCCTAATATTGAGGTGTAGCTTGCATCCATTGTTCTGGCTTCTGTTCTCTGGGACAGCAGAAAACAAGCTAGCGCCCTCCTCAATATGACATCCCTTCAAATATTTAAACAGGGCTATCATATCCCCTCTGAACTGTCTCTTCTCTAGACTAAACATACCCAGTTCCCTAAGTCTTTCCCCATAAGGCATGGTTTCCAAACCCTTCACCATTTTAGTCATCCTCCGCTCAGTTTTTCAGCATCCTTTTTGAATTATGGTGCCCAGAACTGGACACAGTATTCCAGGTGAGGTCTGACCAAAGCAGAATACAGTGGCACTATTACTTCCCTTGCGGCATCACATTGCTGACTCATGTTCAATTTGTGGTCCACTAGGACTCCTAGATCCCTTTCACACATAGTCTCCTTAAGCCAGGTGTCCCCCATCTTATAGCTATGCATTTCATTTTTTTGCCCTAAGTGCAGTACCTTACATTTCTCTGTGTTGAAATTCATTTTGTTAACTTTGGCCCAGCTTTCTAATCTATTAAGATCATTTTGAATTTTCATCCTGTCCTCTGGGGTATTAGCTATTCCTCCTAATTTGGTGTCATCTGCATATTTGAGAAGCATGCCCCCTATTCCTTCATCCAAATTGTTGATAAAATGTTGAATAGCATTGGGCCCAGGACAGAACCCTGTGGCACTCCACTGGTCACTTCTCTCCAGGATGAAGAGCACCCTTTGGGTTTGGTCAGTCAACCAGTTAGTAATCCACCTAACAGTTGTATTGTCTATCTCACATTTTACTATCTTGTTTGCAAGAATATCGTGGGGGACCTTGTCAAAAGCCTACATGATGATAACAATAGATGATTCCATTAGATGCAATTACTAAACACTTCAAATACCTTGCGATTCCTATATTTTTAGTTATGTCCACAGAAGATGCTCTCTGGTATAATCTGCAGGATAATCACAATGCAGTGGAGATTTTGAACTCCTAAATAAACACAATGCTGAATCCAACACAAAAAACATTTTGTGGAGACCTGCAGGTACAAATGCCCATTCATCTATAAAGCTGACTGGATAGCATTGGGTCAGTTATTATTTCTCAAGGTTATTGGGAAGATAAAATGGATTGGGAGGAAGCACGCATACTGCACTGTACTCCTTAGAAAAATATGTGGACTATAACTGTAGCGAGCAAAGAAAATATATTCCAAAATTAATCTTTAAAGAAAAATACCTTATTGCCAACAGTGGTACGGAACTGTTTATTTGGTGATTTGATCACTATTTTTGCAGACTTAACCTGGATCGCAGAGCTGAATGGTGAAATAGGGATGGGGTTGTCTTGAAAAAAGTTTGCACATAGTTGAAACTAAAAAAGATAACAATTAAATGGTAATGAAATTACAGATCAATTCCACCCCCACTCTACCCAGAAAGCTATTTATTAGCAACAGTTGTCTGAAAATAAGTCTAAAATCCACAAAAATGACTGGCGGGCATCAGAACCTGCAACCAGGCTGCTATCTATCTGTGTTACGTACATAACAACTGAAGAGAATAGATACTATCCTTCTTGATAATCTACCACAGAAAAATATGATAGTTCTCATTGTGATGAAGAAATAAAAGTACATTTACAAACCTTGCTGTTTTTCAAGATTTCAATCAAGTCTTCATATACTGTGTCTCTGTTTTTTTCCAAAAACCCTTCACTTTTGTACTCTACCTGAGCAAGAAAGGTACAATCAACAAATTCTAAGTAATATGACATACAGCAAGGAGGAAAAAATAAAATGCATTTGATCCAGTTTTCAAGCTGTATGATAGGTTGCTTCTAAAGATTGTTGTTGGCTGGCACAGCCCAGCAGCCCTAGCCAGCAGAGCCAATGGTGAGAACTACCAGGGAAAGCACTTCAATGACATCTGGAGGGCTTCATAATTCCCACTCCTGGTCTAAAGACATATTTATATCTTTTTAAACAAACCAAAAAAAAAGCCCTAGGAGAATGCTTCAGGTGCAATACCAAGAGATTGGCTCTCGGCAATTTTCATCAGAGTGAAGCACTGTCTTCAAAATAATGAGACAATCTACTAGTATTTGTAGCTCAATCTGCTACAAAATTTTAGATTAGAGAAGAAATACACATTCTCTGTTGCCTTTTTAAAAAATTTAAATTATTTTCTTAAATTATGAGGTTATTGGGACCAAGGATTTCATTTTCATGGATGCACATTACATAATTAATACCATTTAGGTAAATGCATTCATCAGGACAACTGGATATTATTCCCACTGTGAATAACATATATAGATCTGAGAAGGGTCCATAATGGCAAGATGAATACCCTACCTTATCAGCAAAGTGCTGGATTATAAAAGAAGAATTTGACATTCTTGGCTTCTCAAAGAGGGGGTTCTTGTTTATAAAATTATTATACAACTTCTGAAGCCAATTTTCATCTGTTCCTTGAGGAAACTGTAAACAAGCAAGCAAAAGAAGCATCAGGTGTTTAACTTCTAAACTTGATAATGACATGAAATGTCTTTAGAGGTTTATTCAGCTACTGAGATAGCTCTTCTGTAGCACAAAGGAATTTTAAAGCTGGGAGATTTCAGTAGCAAGTGTCTACCTCTTGCTACTACTATGGCAGCTTTTCATAGGAAAAGACTATTGTTCTAAACCACCACCACTATCATCATCACTATTGGTACCAGAGGCTGCATCTGCAGAAATAATGCAGTTTGATACCACTTTAATTACCATGGCTCGATGCTATGGAATTCTGGGAATTGTAGTTTTCTGAGACATTTAGCTTTCTCTCCCAGAGAGCTCTGGTGCCACAACAAACTACAGTTCCTAGAGTTCCATTGCATTGAGCCATGGCTGTGCAACTAACAGCTCATCAGGATTGACCCATGGCAGGCACAAAACTCAGACAAGTTATAGCTGAACATGGTCCAGCAGCTGTATAGTCCAAAAAGGTAACCTGGCTTGGGTTCTCAGGCTGAGCTCTTAGATTGCTCATCTTTGTGCATCTCCTTGGTTAGCTTCCTTGGTTCTCAGCTCATCTCCAAAGGGCCAGCTTGACATGTTTGGTTATTATGCAAATGGTATCCTACTTGACAGAGTGCCAGTACATTCATAAAAATCTTTGAGTTTGTCATTACATTAATTAGATGTTTAGCTGACACAGTTTTGAAAATGTTAGCTTGTGCATAAGAAGTAGAAACAATATTAATATAAAATTAAGTAAAGATAGAGGCCTAGAATAACAAAGGATTATGCCTGTATTAAGAACTCTTGTTGTGTGCTTTTGGGTTGTTTCCGACTTATGGAGACCCTACCACAGGGTTTTCTTGACAAGATTTGTTCAAAGGGGATTTGCCATTGCCTTCCTCTGCAGCTGAGAGAGTGTGACTTGCCCAATGTCACCCAGTGGCAAGTAGGAATTCAAGCACTGATCTCTAGAGTCAAAGTCAAATGCTCAAACCACCACCCGATGCTGAATAGTGAACCTAAAAATTAAAAACTTACCAGGCACTCTTCATCCAGTAACTCTAAAATTCCCATTTTAGCTTCAATGAGATCAATAACAGGTTGATTGTCATAGAAGTCAATTAGAGTCCATGGGATATTTTCTTTCATATATTCTTCTTGCTCAAGTTTAAAGACATGCTAATAATGACATTGTCAAACATGATTACAATGGAATCAACTATTCCCATCAATTACCTACAACATCAGCATGGGAACCCTTGCTGAATCAAATACTGGAATAAGCATCAGTACAAAATGACAGCATGAATCAGCCTTTTGAGTCTGAGGCAGGATAATGGCATTGTGACTTGTTAACAAATCAGTCTGGCAAGACATGAAGATTCTGCCTATCAGCTTTGAACATAACATGTTCCAAATTCCTCTCACTTTCAGTACATGCAGTATTAAGACTCAGGTCACTGTTTCCACGCAAACTGAAGCTCATACCTGTCCTCTACATCTTTTCTCATTATCTCTGCTGCATCCTTCCTCTATCTCCACTATTATAAATCACTACATTTCATTGTTTTTTACCCGACTTGAAAGAATGGAAATTCCATATTCCCATTAGACATATTTGATAGAGGCTGCTACATCACAAACAATGGGTTATGAGTTGAATCCAGATTTAGTAATACTTATGACTCTTTTAAATGAATAAAATTTCTGTTATTCATTAGAAATGTAAGTCCCACTCTAAACATTGTTGTTGTTATCATTGTTGTTTTATTCATTTAAATCCCTCTTTCCCCCCAATAATAGGATGCAAGGTAGCTTACAAATTAAACACAACTAAATCTGAATTCAACCCAATGGTCCTTGAAAAATGTACACAGAGAATTATTTGTCTACAATGCAATGGTCCTTGAAAACCATACAGAGAATTATTTGGCTAGAAATGCTGATCAGAAAACATTAGTAGACCCATCTCTGCACAAAGAGGAAATTATTTCAAATGTGTAGTCCTTAGCATGAAATCTGTAAACACCTAAGCACTTGGACACCTGGGTGCCTTCAACCCATACTGAAAAAGTGAGTGAAAGTAATTTACAAATTTAAAAGACTATTTTGTCAAGAACAATAACACTAATTCTAATTCAATTTAATAAAAATATCATACCAGGTTAAATTGCTGCTGTAGCTTTTCATTGGCATAATTGATGCAAAATTGTTCAAAGCTGTTCATATCAAAAGTTTCAAATCTGGAATAAATTGTTGGAAATGCAATTATTAATGGCATTTTATTTGATCTGCGACACTAATTTCTGTATTTTGTTTAGGGGCGCAAGGAAAGAAAAATCGCCTTTGGAAAAAAGTCAATTGCTAATCGTACAAGGCCTAATCAACAACATCCCTATGCTGTCTCTATCAGACTAAGGAGCTAGCAAATGCCTTAGAGTCTCAATCTTAGAATTTCAATTGTTCCATCAAAGTGTTCCCAAATCATCACATATCTATTTCCAAATATACTAGTGCACTATTCTGCTCATGTGGGGAAAAAGAGATTATGTAGGGGGGAAAGAGAACACTACTGTTATTTTTTATATACATAAAATATAGCTAATATGCACAGATAAAAAGGAGCACTCAGCCTGCAAGGAATTCAAATATGCAAAGTATAAAATATTTTAAAGCATTTGCATATTATTTCAAATACTTCCAGAAAATAATTCTGTCATGGATTGTGAGAGCAAAAAATATCCAATCAGAGTGTGCCATAGTTTGGCAGCCATACTAGTTCTGAACTGGGTAAAGCATTATTTTATGAGATGGAAGGTATAGGGGCTCAAAATTAGAGTACCATAGATACTCGACTATAAGTTGACCGCATGTGTAAATCGAGGGCAGGTTTGAAACCAAAATCATGGATTTTGCCATGACCCGTGGATAAGTCGAGGATAAAACTTAGGGGCATGTAATGAAGGATGTAAAGGACGAAGCAAAGGAAAACAATGCCAAAGGACTTACAAAATTCCAGCAGGGATAACTATTTGTGCTTGTACTAAAGGCTGGATGGGTGAGAGAATAGAAGGGGATCAGTGCTTCCAGGGCAGATTAAACTCTTGTCTTTCACCAGGGGATGGTTATATATGTGTGAGAGACAGTGATTTAACATACAGTACTTACATCGACCAATGGATACGTCAGCTCAGGTTTTTTGGGTCAATTTTTAAAATATGCATGAGTATATACAGTACTTATGCATGAGTATATACAGTATATAAAAACATGGAAAAGTTTAGATTATAACTCCCAGAATCCCACTTGTTGGGAGGGAGTTATTTCCCCAAAAGTAACTTTTCCACACTCGGTGGGGGGGATGAATATCTCTACAAAGAAAGTGCAATTTTGAGAGAGTACATATGGTAACAAAGCATAAACAAGTGTAATTTAAAGAATCACATAGTCTTTCTTTGCCTCTATTTTCTTCCCCATTCCTGTTTCCCTTTTATGTCCTCTTGGCACTTGTCCAATCTTTGTAAATTGATGGTGACAAATAAATAAATGGACAATAGACAAAGTTCACAACAGGGAAAAGTGTATTTGTTCAGTAATAAATGGCATAAAGAATAGAAATCATTAAGGTTCTCGCTAAAATTATATTAGCCACCCATCAAAGTAGCAGCACATCAGTCAACAGCCCTTCCCTCCCATCACAAATTTGTAATTGGAAGATTAGGCAAAAAAGCTGCAAGAAGTTCATACTGACTTCACTCATGTGAAAGGTATATTGTTGTTAAGTTTTGTCAAATTGGTTTCAACCTGTGGTAACCTTGTGAAAGATTTGACCTTGTTGGCAGAGAAGGAAGACTGGAAAAAGAATATAGAAAACTATTTCTATGAGTCTGGCTGCTTTTGGCAGACAGTGGTAGGAGCCATGTGGGAGACATCTCTACATTTAAGAAATAGGATTGAATTTCTCTATAAATTTAATTAAACAATTCCATTGTTTTTGTTATTTGTCATCAAATCGACTTTGACTTATGGAAACCCTATGAAAGAGGGCCCTCTGTGGCCCCTTTCACCAATGTTCCTGCTCAGACCTTGTAAATTCAGACCTTGTAAATTCAAAACTGTGACTTCCTTGATTCAGTGCACTTGTAATTCAGTCTTTTTCTTTTCTACTTCCTTCAACTTTTCCCCAACGTTTGTATTTTCCAGTGAATCATGCTCTCCTTTGATCTAGCCAAAGCATAATATCTTCAATTTATTCATTTTGGCTTTTAGTTCAGAGTTCAAACTTTTTCCCCTCCCAGCCCTATTTATTTGTCTTTTAAGTGGTCTATATTGTCTACAGAGCTTTCCTCCAGCACCACTTTCTAAACGAATTGGTAAAATTTTTGTTAGATTTTTGTTAGACAAGACATATGGACAAGGGGCACATCTTACTCTTCTGAAGAAATACAGTATTGTCAAATAAATCAGTATTCTTTTTTTGGGGGGGGGGCATGAAACTTACCCGTAGATGTCCAACACACCAATAAATGTGTGCTGTTTGCCAATGAACTGCAATGCCTTGTTAATTCGTTCCACGATGAAATCAAAAAGATGTGAGTAGATCTTTTTTGCCAAAGCATCACGGGCATTAAGGGCTTGGAGTTTTGTCATCGGTTTTACTACTGTTTCAGAGGTAGTGATAATTTTTCTGTGACACAACCATTTTGCCAGTTTGTTACTTTCTAAATCCAGTAGTTCACAAAATATTTTGAGATGTTTATCATCCAGCTTTGAAGAACAAAGAAGAAAACAACATTCATCACATATTTCAATTAAAATACTACGAATAGTTCAAAATGCTATGTACTTTTTAAATAATGTGAATGTAACAACATGCAAAATGAAGATGGGAGGAGAGATGGATAATAAAACTCCCATGTTAGAAACCTAAATACTCAAGTTTATAGTCTGGTATTCCAATATTATTTTAATGAAGAAAACTGTTTTACATTCATAACTTCTTTCATGGCCACAGCACCCATAACATGTTTTTCTCCACCACCATCACCTATGACAACACAGTTTTGCCTGCATAGGGCATGAATTGATTTTTGCCTAAAGCAGTTAATAAGTAGCAGGGGTGATAAAAATGCTGTATGTGGCCCCTGGACACCATTTTTGTGTCCCCTGAAGCTGTCCACCAGTTCTCCAAAGCCCACCAAACTATGAAGTTAAAAAAAGCATTGCAATTTTCAGACAATTTTTATCTAAAAATCACATGGAAAGCCCCACAAAATGTCTAAAATGTATGAAAACACCTCAGACCCCTGCAATCCCCTGCCACTCCCAAATATACCTATTTGCAACATATCCCTCTCAAAATGGCAACGAAAAACAGCTGCAACATTACTTGAGGTATTTGCAAGTACCCTTCTTCCTGTGCAATTCCCACTCCTGGTGTATAGGTTATATATAAAAATCATGCAAATGAAATAGAGCACTTTAATGTTGAGGGGAGATTATGGCTGGCACCATAGGGCAATGTGCCCTCCAGCTCCTTATTTCCTTATGGTCATGGCCATGTCCCTGAGACTTATTCAATATTTAGAGCCATTGTAAATTACACATTGCAAAGAGCTTATATATGATGCAGAAAATGGCAGCCTTGTATCATGTTCTGTCCAGCTATTCACCTCTTCTTCCCCCAATAACATCTAGTTCACACACACCCCTTATAACTGATACCACTGTGATGTTATGGCTGCCACTGGAGTGTGCAGGGAAATGTATAGTGACATCATTGAGGAAACTGAACTAAATCTTATAAAGACAGGGAATCTGATACACAATAGATTGCAACACCCCTCTGGCTGGTTTTCAAAGTGACCTTCTCCTCTCATTCTGTGCAAGCATGGGACATAAATGCACCTCAGGCATATCAATCACCAAATAAATGGTGTACACAATTCTAAAATTGATAAGGGTTTTTACAGCCCATGATGAACTACCATGAATGACCATGCACATTATTTAATTGTGACCTCAGAGGGAGTGACTCACACCAGCAGCAGTGACACCAGGTGGCATAATAGGACATGTGTGTACACAGCCATCCAGCATCACTATAGATTACTTTGGATTTTCCTGCAAAATCCAGAGTAAAAGATGAGGTTTTTTGCACCAGTTTAAGGGAGGGATAGGGCAGATTCAATGTGGAACTGGCTGCATATCATGAAGACAGTTCACAGATTGGGGATTTGGCCCTGTGTCATGTAGATAGGTCATGGTGAAGGTGTGGAAAAATCGGTTTAATTGGCCCGTGTAGACATGCCCCAACTCATAGGACATTTTGCAGGCAGTTCTTACGCTAACAGAAGATCTTTCATCACCAACAGCAATTATTTCCATGTTGCCTAAATGAAGAATAGCTGCCAGTATTTTAAAAACATCCATCTGAAAATCTTCCTTAAGACCTGAAAGAAAAGAAAAGCAAATATTTCCATAGCAAGCTCTCCAAAATGGGAGTAAAAGTACCCTTCAGGTATTGCAGTACTCTGAAAATACAATTCCAGACAAATTATTTGACCAGCATGAAATGGGTGGAACACAAACTTCAGCTGTTGTATAGTTCAGGCCCTAATGTGAACTTTCTTTAGGAGCTTTATTTTTAAAAAGAGAAAGACTGGATATAAATATTAGGCCACTTAATGTGATACTTGGAATTATTTAAAATATTTTTATCTTTCCCTATACCTAGAGATCTCAGGGTGGGGTACACACAACAAAACAACCTTGAACAATTATAAGAGCAATTCAATAAGATGGCCCTGCCTGCACCAGCGTGGGGCAGCCCAGACTATCCTGTCTCTGGATCTGTCCCAACCCTCCTCCATTGCAAAGCCTTCTGTTCTGAAGGTGGGCAGCTGACCACACATGCATTCCATTGAGCCACCTGGCACATCTGCCACTGATGTGAGTTGCTTCACTTTGAGGTCAGAACAAAGTGCTCCGTGATGATCACATGGCCAGGTTCTGACCTCAGAGTGACCAAATGGCTGTAGCAGCAGATGCGCCAACTGGTTTAGTGACATGCGCATGTGGTCAGCTGCCCAGTTCAGAACAGAGGACTCTGGATCTTCCCAGAAGCAAATGGAGACTTTTAGAAGGTCAGAGTTAAATCATGGTCTTTGGGCTCTAGAAACTTGAGTGTTTTACACTGGCTCCAAAGGAAGCCATTGGTGCTAAGCAGGCCTCAAATGGACATTTAACAGCTGGGATGCCACAGCAGAGAAGCAGAGGCGGCCTTCTCCTGTGTCTTCACTAGCACAGAGGTGGGAAAAGGAGGCTGCATGCCACACACAGCCCCCCCAACCACAAATGCTCATAATGTGAAAGCTCCTAGTAAGCCCTCCAATCCCCCTCCCAAATAGTTTAAAAGGCATGAAATGGCCTCAAACCACTCACGACTGTTGGGTCATCCACTCTTCAAACCCCACCAAACCAAAAAAATAAGTTTTACAGTAAGCAAAAATCAACAAAATGGTGTCCAGGAATGAGATGACATCACTGCCAGTGGGCATGAACACAAGAGTGTGGCCCATGGAGGGAATCACAGAGGCAAAGTATCCCTTAAGTATCAAAGTCCCAAGCTGCTCAAGTCTTTCCAAACTCATATTTTTCAGGAAATGCAGGAATATGAAAGGATATTTGCAGGAGCTTACCCAGCCAAGGAAAAACAGCTAGAATGACACTGGTCTAAAAACTATTGTTAGTCCCCATTAGAAAATAGCCACCGAATCAGTTCAGTTTACCTATGTGTTCAGTTTACCTATGCATATGTAGGAATACTGAGTATCTATATTAAGCAGAGTCCAGCAAGGTTAGTCCAAAATAAGCTTGTTGTAGTAACAGGAGTAATTACTCTGGATGCTCTTGTAAGGGCAAAAGAGAAAACTTATGCTTGTTTGTCTTTGGATATTGATCAGAATGGAGACTGTAGTCAAGAAATCAGAAAAAGACTAGAAATGGGAAGGGCAGCTATGAAAGAACTAGAAAAGATCCTAAAGAGTAACAATATATAACTGAACACTAAAGTTAGAATTATCCAAATTTTTGTATTCCTTATCACCATGTGTGGATGGAAGAGCTGGGCAGTGAAGAAAGTGGATAAGAGGAAAATCAACTCTTTGAGATGGGGTGCTGGAGAAGAGTGCTGAGGATAAAGTTGACAGCCAAAAAGACAAACAAGTGGGTTCTTGAGAAGATAAAGCCAGACATTTCCCTAGAAGCCAAGAAGATCAAATTAAGGCTGTTATACTTTGGCCACATCCTGAGAAAGCATTACTCTCATTAGAAAAAACAATAATGCTAGGAAAGATGGGAGGCAGTAGGGAAACCGCATGCCAGATGGAATGACTCAATTAGGGAGACCAAAGATATAAATCTACAAGATTTAAGCACAGGGGGGCTTGGAGATGTCTCATCCACAGGGTCACCATGAGTTGAGGATGACTTGAGGGCAGTTAACAACAATAAATCTATCTTACAATAGGAGAGGAGATAGGCAAAAGGAGTTGACCTATATTTCATTACAAGAGCCCTTAAAAGCTGGTTCTTATTGATGGTCCATGAAGCCCTTTATAACTCTATAATTCTATCATTCTATGTTTGGGTGTAGGCTAGCAGCTATTTGGGGGGTTAAAGCCACATGAATATTCCCTTCAAAGACAAAGGGAACAAAGAGACTTTTTGAAGAATGGAAAAGTGACCTCTGCAGGTAAGAAGGAAGGAAAAGGCTTCAGTACATAGATCAAAGAAAGATGCAGGAAGGTGAAAAAAAGAACAGACATCATCTAGATTTTCCTCTCTCACTAATCACTTTATACAAGAGTTTATATCTCTTCAGAGTTGATTCATTCAGCAATTTAATGAATAGATCTACTTTAGCTTGGACTAACAAACAAGATTCTAGACTTTTGGGGAAACACTTGTCTCTATCCCACTTATTCCTCTCTGCAAGTATTCTGCTCCACTCCAACATTAGTATTACAGGTATCTAACATCACAATCCTATGCATGTCAACTCAGATGTAAACCCTGTTAAGTTCAGCAGGACTTATTCCTAGGCAACTGTACATAAGAGTCCAGCCCAATGGACAGAATCATAAAAGCAATAAGCACATTGGTTATTGGTTATGGTAGGGGTTCGCCCCCCAAAACCATTATCCTGCTAGGTTTCACAGCCATTATAATTCTACTAGTTTATAAAAGGCAAATTATGTTCACATACCAAGAAGGGTGAATGTCCTTTGAGTTTCTATCATATTTGCTCTGTCATCCACTCCTTCAATCACAGTGTTTCCACCCATGTTTGTATAATTAAATTCTTCAGCACTTGCTGCAGATGAAAAAGCAAACATGTTAACATGGACTGATAAGAATCTTCTGTTAGAAGGCCATCAATGACAAATTACTGGAATTATATGAACATATGAGTCTTGTGATTTTTTATTAACAAACATATGAACTTTTTAAAGTAAGAGCTGACTTTATCAGATGAAGCTGCTGCTATGTGATCATACCTTTGAACAGAACTTGGAAGAAACAAATGGAAATAATTGTTGCTTTTGTTATATGCCTGCATTTAGACTTCAGCTTATAGCAACCCTATGCTAGGGTTTTTTTTTGGCAAGATTTATTCAGAGCAGGCTTGCCACCAACTTTCTCTAAGGATGAAAGAGTGTGACTTATCCATGATCACCCTGCAGTTTTCCAGGACTGAGTGGAGATTTGAACCCTGGTCTCCTGGAGTCAGTCCAGCGTTCAAACCACTATAGCACATTAGCACACTAGCACACTAGTTACTTTTAATTAATCTCTTTCCTCCATAACTCTGGTATAACTATTTTTTATCATGACTGAAGCTTAACAAGGGATAGCATCATTCCTTCTGCAATGTAATTGTAACTTTTTAATTACTTTTTCAGTTACAGGGGTATGGCCCAACTAAATGGTACCTAGGAAGTAATCTATTTTAGTTAATTTTGACAAACATAAAAGTATTATGTTACCTTTTAAAACTGCAACAATAATTAATGATTCAGAAGCCTTAGGCCTATTAGCACGACTACCTTTTAACAGTATACAGAAGGATCTTTTAGCACAGGGGTAGGCAACCTTTCCCCTTTAAGGGCCAAGGGACTTCAGCTCCCAGAATCCCAGGAGCTATTGGCCAACATGGGACTATTGGCCAACATGGCTGAGGCTTCTGGGAGCTGAAGTCCCTCGGCCCTTAAAGGGGAAAGGTTGCCTACCCCTGTTTTAGCATCTTTGAGACTGAGTGAAAGACATTGTAGCATAAGCTTTCATAGGCTTGGTTTACTTCCTCAGATGCATGGAATGAACTGTTGCCCAGGAAGGACCTTTATAATGAGACTATATGAATAGCCATAAAAATGCAAAACTTAAAAGTATGGTGATGAGTTGACAAGTTTTTTGTTTTTTTGTTTTTGAGGGGGGGACACAGGCTGGAACAAAGATGTTGCCTAAGGGCAGGATGGGTGGATGACCATATGAATGGCAGAGGGAGTTTTGGCATGTGGTGTGTGTAGGCTGGCTACCAGAACTGAGATATGATAAACTGGCTAAGAGCTGAGGCTGGGATGCTAACCAGTGTTATAATATATACAGTTTGCCAGGAAGTCATTGTCTCTGTTCAACCCACAGTTGGTGGGTTACAGTTTGTGGATATATTCTAATTCAGCTGTTTCTCTTTCCACTCTTCTTTCTTTTGCACAGTTACCCTCAAAGGTACTACAAGATACATTTGGATACTGATATTCCATGCCTCTGAATTCTACTTTTTAACAGGAACTTTCCAAGCTCTGTTCTTGAAATTCAGAGAAGTTTCATTTCAGCTTAGTATGTGGGTTATACTTCCAGTGGTCTGCAGCACCTTTGCTAACATCCAGCAGCAGTATTATACACTGGAATCACTTGATAGATTTGAAATAGCAGGTAGATGTGTTGGCACATTGGATAAATAAATCCAAAAGCCATTTTTGTGACATTTTATTTGATTCTGATAAAGATATTATCAAAAAATGTGAGCAAGTTTTCAATTTTCCAGAACTCTTCAGGAAGCTGGATAATACATGGTTTTGGTAGCAAATCCTCCCCCTCCAATATGGCATGATAAAAATTTGGAGACTAAAGAAAAATTTCATTAGGGGTCAGAATTCTTATTTGGAGGGGAGGCAATACCCCATTCCACCCCCATAGCATACTCTTAGTCCTAATACAAATATTACCATACTCTGACCCAATACATCTGGTGCATTATATTATCATATGAATATATTCTTTGTTTTGTACTTGTCCATAAAGATTTTAAAAGAGTAAAGATTCAAAAAGCGACTCTAATCTGGTGAACTGGTCAAAGAGTTGAAATTAAGCAATGGGGGAAAAAAAGAAATAAATTAATCTTTAGAAACATACCCAGCTTAAGATGTTTAAATTCTGGTCTCAGAGCTGAAGAGCACAACTGATAAAATATATGATAATTTCTTTCATTCTCTGACTGTCAGTGAAAGGAGGGAAAAGATAAAATAAATAAAATAAAAATGTACCAACAGGCAACCTCTCCAGTTTCTAGAATGCTTCACTCTTTTACTGAAATAACAATATGCTTTTATCCTCATATGCACTTTGATACACATCACAGCAAGAGAGTGTCTCTTGAGTTGGCAGGTTCTTCCAGAAGCCAGTGTTTATTGAAGTTCTTACATCCATTTGTGCTTAATTTAACGTCTGGGTGTGTTATAGTTTCCAAACTATGCAACATTTGCTTTGTCATTCTTCCTACAATGCTGCAGGGACTGCTGAGCCATAGAAAACAGCTGTTCTGTGCTTTCATGTCTTTCTTTCCCCCAACCATTCACTTGACCCACAGTTCTCCTCCCAGGCCACTCTCCCTTTGTATCTTCATTCAGCTCTTGCTTTACTGAAATCAGTTCCTAGCACTTCTGCCTTGCCATTTGCTGATGACCTGCAGAAACTGGCAGTTGAATGCCATTATGGGTATTGTGGCTGGGCTGCACTTCTGGTGATCCCCAGATAAACTCATATGCTGTATTTATCTTTCTTTTATGTTGTTTTTCTTTTGCACAGTGCTATATTTTTCAAAACTGAAGCAATCCCTAACTTTATTCATGTAATTACATATGTCTCAGAGTGATGAGTACTGACTCTACATTCTGGGTTGAGCTGAGGCAAACCTGGTAGCTAGCCATTGACAAGCTTGGCAGCTAGTCATTCTACCTCCTTTACACCACTATTCTACTTATTCACCCCATTGTCCTTATTTTTTAGATAAAAAGATTCCTGGGTGTGTCTTTTCTCTGTTGTCACATGCACCTTCAACTCCCCAGTTTTAGCATGGTGTCAGGGTGCTTGTAAAAGAGAGCAGCAGAAAGCACCTGATGCTGGCAGTGCAACATGGAAAATGGAAGAAATCACAACACCATAATGCAATGGTCATAAAACATAAAATCATTTTTGTAAAAGGCACACATGATCCCTCAAAAATAAACTAAAATTATCTTGCCAGCATGGCCTTCTAGCACTAGCACACCAAAGAAGAAGTAAAGAAAAGCATCAGGTAGTGAGGATGCCATGTCCTCCACTGAGAAATGCGGGGTGACTGTCAAAGAAAAGCAAGAGAAGAAAGAGGGGGTAAAACAGACCTCTTAGAAGGCAATATAGTTCAGTGCTGCTGGACAGAAGTTTGTTGCTGGATCAATTCATTTAACGCAGCAAGAAGATTTAATCTGAGGGATGGAGTTATGCTTTAACAAGAAGAAAAGTGATGATATACGAAATGGGTTAAGTTGTAGACACCAAAAGCCCTGCATGGTGCATTCATAGCATTACTAACATAACAAGGGAGAAACTGATTTTTTTTTCCCAAAAAGATAAATAATATACTTATAACCCATTGTTGCCATGATCCACTGAAGGAGAGGGAGGAAGGAGACTGGGTAGCCCAAAATTAAAACAGAATACTTATAATAAATTGGGATAGCTATAAAGTGAAGACATAGGTTTTATATACATCAGAAAAACAGAAGCTCAGCAATGAATCAAGCTAAACTAAATAGATGCAGAAAAGTCAGAGTGTCCCAGAATACCCAAGTACAGGGCAAGAAGTACTGGATTCATTGGAAAATCACAACAAATTAAAGGGGGAAACCCAGAACAAGCTAAACATGATTTGGTTCTTTGGAACAAAATTGGTTACAACACAGAAAGCTTCTTATAGAAAAACATAAAGGGTGCATCTTGGACTCGGAATTACCCCTCACCCAGTGGCATAGCTTATCAATCCATGCAACTCACTACAGAATTGGCACTAGAAATAATATTTTAATTACAGTTCTAGAAAAATGAAATCCTACAGATAACAGTTTATAAAAGTTAACAGAACAATTTTAGTTTAATACTGATCTCTGTAGCTCATTTACATACAACAATGAATTCAAGTGTACGTCCTCTCCAAATAAGATATGCTGAATGGTGTGTGCATTTGCAAAAACTTGCACTATTAACTGCTTCAGTTAAATATTAACAAGAACTGGAACTTTGAATAATGCCTTTAAGGAGTACTATGTGCAGAAATGCCCACAGAAATCAATAAATAACTTTTCTAAATATGCAAAAATAGCTACTTCCTTAACCTAAAAAATTACTATTGCTTGCATAATGAATCTGAAACAATACTATAATTAAGAAACACAAGAATCTGCTTCACTAGAATTTGGGCAGTTTGTGGGTACCCACTTTGTACAAAACTTTTCAAGTTTTAATGAGACAAGGTAGACTAATGGAGCTGTTATTATGTAAAACATTATCTAAAGTTAACAACGATGCAACATAATTATACTGCTGAATTTTACCAACCTGAGAGACAACTCTGGATTTCTCAAGCAAGTAAGTTCTCATATTTGCACCAATGATCTGATACCTCTTATCAAAACTGATTTCTGTGTACTTCCCAAAGCGACTGCTGTTGTCATTGCGTGTGGTTTTAGCATTACCAACAGCCTGTAAAAAGGAAAATAATTTCAAATTACAAACTTCCCCCACCTCTAAAATAATGATTCGAGAAGCAGACTCAAATCCTGCCTACACACTAATAGAAGTGAATGCATTATTATAGTGCCCAAACCTGATGTTTCAAGTCTCAGCATTTCAGAAATTTGCAGGGTATTTGCATTTATCTGCATGAGAACATTCAAGGCTTTCTTGTGCCACTCCTCACCAGAATGGGACTTATGTTGCTACCTTGATTTCAAACAGTAGGGGACAGACAAAAAGAATCCTCACCAGGCTGGGGTGAAAGCGGCTTGAAAACAGAATACCATACTTGGTAGTGGATACCCTTTTTGTATCTAAAGGCTTACTACAAATGTGACTATTATGTCTGCTGCTCAAAAACAAGATTTTATACATCCTAGAGATACAAAGCACTTTTGATTGAAATATGTTTCAAATTGTAATAGCATCCATGTATTTTCTGCTTATAATTTTTTTATTTTAAATTTTTTTTTCAGCTTCATTCATTTATATACCGCTTCATATTCCAAAAACCATTTAACCTTGTCAGGGAAGATTTTAAAAAAGAAATCACAGAAAGATTAAAAATAGTGTGGATTTAGGGGGGTTGCAGACTGCTAGAAATAGTGCAAATTGAGTCCACTTTTAGGGTTAGGGTTAGGGTTAGGGAATCATGGAAATTGTATTTTATTGTGGCACCAGAGCTCTCTGACAGAGAAGGCTCAGTGTCCCAGAAAAAAAACAATTCCCATGATTCCCTAGCACTAACCCTAACCCTAAAAGTGGACTCAATTTGCACTATTTCTGGCAGTCTGCAACCCCCCTTAGTCTCTCATACTCTTTAGAGTCTTCATCGTTCTCTCTCTTTTTCTATAGAAAAACCCAGGCTACATTAATATTACAAAGCAGACACTACAGGATATTATTACATAGAAACATTTTGGAAACCTCACATTGAATCTTCTTATACTACTGGGTCTTAATTAGAAAACTGACTATAAACTGTCTGTAATTGTATACTATGTGGAAATTAAGAGCTTGATTGTTATGCTACAACAGCTGAATTATGTTTGTGGGACTGGGAAACCTGTTTGCTAACTCATATCCAGTAAGTTTGTTATTATTTCTACGAGCTTTGTATTGTGTTATGTTACATTTATGCCATAAGTGAACAGTTTGTTAATTTTAATTATAAGAAGAACTCAGTGAGAGAAACGTTGTCACAGCTTTTGTGTTCAGTATCTTTGTACTGGTGTTCTAAACGTACCAGCCCACAATTTACTATATTTGCATTTCTCCCATTATCCTTGAAAAAGTGTGCCACTGAAAAGGAATTTTTACCGCTACGATGATGTGAACTATTAAAAAGGTGTATAGTTAAGATAAGTTTCTACTCCATTTTTGTTTCATGCATCTACTTTCTTTTTGATCCTTAGTAGTTGTTGTATTTATAATTAACTTATTGCCTGTAACACACTAGGGCCCAGAAGCTTCAAATTCAGAACTGACCCACTTAAAAGTAAATTAATTTCAGATGTTTGACATCCATGAAATGAATCTATTTTAATCAGTTTTCAATAAGACATGGGAGACATCTGCCCTTCCTTGTCCCTGTAGGATTAAACTCCCTTATTTATCCTGAACTAAAAGGTAAAAGAACAGGACAGAAGAGATGTACACTGGCATCAGTTGAAGAATCAGTCCTAATCTCTGTGGGTCTTTTCCATCACTGACCCAAGTCATTTTTCTCCTTATGGAAAAGAATGAGATGGTACTTCCTTCCCTAGGCCATGTGCAGAAACCAACAGGACAAGCAGTTGATTCATATTTTAAAATTGTGGGAGAAAATCCTCCACGACCTCTGAGAAAACAGGCTGCTTTAGTATACACAGGACAGATTGTATGGCATAACCTTCTCCTTTAGCAGAAGGAAACAACCAGAATGTTCAGAAAGAAGGGAAGCTGCCACTGCTGCCTACAACATGGGCTGTTGAAGTAGTTATCTCATCCTGTCTAATAGTAGAGCTAGACCTAGTCTTCTTACATTCCAACTAAGCATCCTACCATCAAATTATACCTTATAGTCCCATGCAATTGGTAACAGCATGGTGTAGTGGTTTGAGCATTGGATATACTGTGTCCACAACAGGGGAAAAGAAATGTTTCTGCTCCGTTCCTGCACTGACTGTTTAGATGATGTACGCGGCCAATATGGGTCAAACATGGGTCCAATTTATGCCCCAGAGTAATAAGAATCCCTGTTTGCTTTGAATCAGGCTGGAGAGAATCCCCTGAGCATGTGGACTGTGCACCAGTGCAGAGTCAAGGGCAGGAGCATTGATGGGTGGGAAAAAAGGCTCAGGAGGAGGTGCCCTGGGTTGGGTGAGCTGCTGACCCACAGGAGCGTATGGACAGTGCTGCCCATATCAACCTGTTGTGGGTGCTGTTTCTGAGGAAAGCTCATCCTCCCTGTGAAGCCTTGATGATAAACTGGATTTTCCTCTCAGTGTGGGCATGGTCTATGACTCTGGAAACCAGGGTTTGAATTACAGCTTGATCATAGAAACCCACTGCATGACTTTGGACAAGTCATACTGCGTCTCAGCCTCATAGAAAGGTAAGGGCAAACCCCCTCTGAACAAATTTTGCAAAGAAAACCCCATGAAGGTTATCCTAAATCAGAAATTACTTGAGGCCACACAACAGCAACCCATGATATTGGTGGCTTGCAGCACCAGTCAAAAACATTGACCATCCTATATCTGATCCTTTATTGCCCAGTAGCTTATGTAGTCAAGCTGTTTACAATGGCGTACTCATGCCACCATACATAATGTTACTTGAATACCAAAATAAAAAATAATGTTCATCAAAATTTGGCACTGAAAAGATTCAGCTGTGACTTGGTTGTGACAATATGCTCGTAGTCTATGAAGCAAGCTTGAAAAGTTTATGCTTAACTGACACTGTCAAACAAAATCACAATTTTGATGTTGGAGGTGAACTACAATAAACATCTAAGTAAATACAACCTTCCAATTCAGAAGGCTGAGAGTTATAATTTCAGCTACTGGAAGCAGCATGTTAGAATTAGATGGCTAAATAAATTAATTGACAGTTTTATCCCCTCCCAAATTTGTCCATAATTTACCTCTGTTATTGGATTGGATGCCAGCACTTTATCCTCCACTTGCGTGTTGCTAGTAGACCTACTGACTGTTGCAAAGTATCTCATAGTATATCTAGCAGAAACTGTTTTCCCAGCTCCTGATTCTCCACTGACTATAATAGATTGATTCTTATTGTTTCTAAAACAAGGAGATAATAATATGTTACTCAATGTAAGTTTTCATTAGATATGGAGTTAAAAATTCTTATGCTGACATAACTCTGCTACTCTCATTATGATTTGGTGGGTACTATATTAGACACTGTTTCTATATCAGTGTCTTATATAGAATGGATGGAAATTTGTATCCTTTTTTATTCAATTGTTATAGCATTCCTAAAAGGAGAGGTGGGAAACCTTATTTGATGGTAGCTCAGTGACCCACCACTAACCTCTGTGAGCCAGCTGACATTAGGCATCATGGACCCCATCCTCTGATGTCATCTGGTTTCACACTGCATGGTTATAGCACTATGATTCCACTTTAACTGTCATTGCAACATCATATGAAATTGCGGGATATTCAGTTTAAAGAGAGGTATTTAGAATTCTCAGCCAGAGAGCGTACAAACAACGACTACTACTACTATTATTATCATTATCATTATCATTATCATTTCTGTCCTACTCAGTTAGGTACTCAAAGCAGCTTACAACAAATTAAAAACACATGGCTAAAAATTCACACAATACAAAAATTAAAAAGAGGTTAGACAATAAGAAATTAAATCCAGATTAAAACATACATCATTAAACATGCACACATGCATACATAAAGACCCATACAGCAGTACAGCAATTAGCGAGATCCAGCACATTGTTCAGAGGAGTCAGGCCTTATTTGCACATCAAATTCCTGTCGAAACAGAAAAGTAGGGAGCATGCAAGTCTAACTTCGATGGGGAGGGAGTTCCAGAGCCTAGGGGTGGCCACTGAGAGGTCCCTCTACTGTATGGTGGGACAGAGAGAAGGGGCCTCTCCAGCAGAGCTTAAAGCATAACTTGGCAGTAGGAAGGGGCCAAAATTGAAATATTTATTTATTTATTTATTTATTTGGAGTATTTATACCCTGCTCTTCAGCCAAAAGGCTCTCAGAGCGGCTTACAAATGGTTTTTTAGACATTTCTGATGGTTAAAATTTAGGCTAAATTTTGTTGGGCTGCAGAAAGGTCTTAATTAAATATTAATTAATTAATAATACTATTAATATTAATTAATTTCTCCTCTTCTGCCCAGCAGAAAAAGCCAAGCAGCAGAGGAGCCTTGCAGGGTGAGTATTTGCCCATCCTCTTGCTCCTCCTGCATCCGGCCTTCTCCTCAGAAGAAAGCAGTGTGACAGAGGAGCCTTGCAGAGCAAGCATTTGCCTATGCTTCTCTGCCACCACCTGGCCTTCTCCTCAGGAGAAACCCGAGCAGTGGAGGAGCCTTAGAGGCTGAGCAGTTGCCCTTCCTCCTTCTCCTCCTCATAATCCACTCCTCAGGAGAAGGCAGAGCAGCAGAGGAGCCCTGAAGTCGTTTCACATCCTCACAGGCCACCTGAAATCCTTTGGTGGGCCGCATGCGGTTCCCGAGCCGTATGTTGTGCAGGCCTGGCTTAAAGCATGGGCAGGTTCATAAGGGCGAATATGGTCCTTCAGATAACCTGGACCTAAGGTCAAAACCAGCACTTTGAATTGTTTCCAGAAACCCTGGGATTCCATAGCATGCAATCATGACAGTTTGTGCAACCATAGCACTATAAATGCACAGTATCAGAAAGCCCCCAAGAAAGCCAGTGTCAATGTCTGGGAGCCTTTTACTAATCAGGGAACATCTACATCAGGGGTAGGCAACCTTTCTGAGCTGGGTTGCTGTCCCTCAGACAATTGCGGGGGGCGAAGCACCAAAAATAAATAAATAAATAAATAAATATTAAAATTTAAAATTAAAAAAAAAATAAAAAAAATATGCATGCACACTCTCTCAGCCCCAGAAAAGCCATGGCAAAACCCCTGTTGAGATTTTGCCAAGAAAACCACAAGCACAAGTAATAACAACAATAATCAATATCATCATGGCGGGTGGTGGCGGCGGAGGGCGGCGGGGGGCAGCGGCGGCAGGACTGGCCTGGAGCCGGTCCAAAGACCTCGGGGGCCGCATCCGGCCCCTGGGCCTTAGGTTGCCTACCCCTGATCTACATGCAGTGAAGTTGCCTGCTTTGATCAAAGCAGCTTCCTTCTGCCCTGTGCCTTCCTCACTGGGGTGGGTGAAGTGCAGCTAAAGGGAATTCCACTGTTATGTCTGATCTGTAACTAAAGCCACACAGCATTCCAATTTTTCATCTCCCCTGCCCCAACATGTCCTAGGTACTGTAGTCTGGTGACTGGAATTCCCACAGGAATCAGTAAAGCTGACTGTTCAATCCTTACATTGATTTCTATGACCACTTCCATACTATACAGTTATAGCACTTTGATAACATTTTAACTGCTATGGTTTTATCCTACAGAATCCTGGGATTGTAGTTTGATGAGGCACTAGATCTCTCTGATTTTAAATGCCCCACAAAACTACAAATCCCAAGACTTCACAAGATGTAGCCATGCTAGTTGAAGTGGTATCAAAGTGGTATAATTGTCTGGTGTGAAAGAGACTTTCTTGCAACCTTTCAAAGCTTTTAAAAGAAACAGGGATGCATAAGCATTTGCAAAGGAAACCCACTAGATTTAATTGATACTGTAGACTTAAATTGTAATATAAAATACCACCTAAATCTACCTTGCCATCTGTTTGTAAGCTTCTTCTGCCACAGCAAATATATGTGGATCCATATCTCCCATATTCTGACCACTATAGGCATGAATAATGGCATCTCCATATATAGGCAGCTGTTTGTAGGGATTCATTGCAACTAAAATTATTCCTGTGGAGGATATCACATGGAATAAAATAAAATATGCATACAATTTGTTTTGTAAATTTTAAATGCCAACTGTGAACAATTGCTTACCACTATAGGTATAGATTAGTCTGGATTCCACAAAACGAACTTTGAGATTGTGTAAGACAGCAGGCTCGTGAAGATAACTAAGTGCTGTGAGGTCATTTTCACCAACAAGTATGTCAGGATTTCTCAAAGGAGGTAAAGCCCTGGGATCAACTGGATAATCCAATTCCTATAGACAAACAGAAAATTAAAATTGACAAATATTTATTTTGAAGATTTATATCACAGTATGGAGAAATTACTTTTTTGATTACAGCTTCCAGAACCTTCAACCAACATGGATGTGTTAGCTGGGGCAGTCTGGGGATTGTAATAATAATAAAAAAAGGATTTCCCCAAAAACTGATTTAAACACTACCTTTCAGTCAATCTACATCAATAGCTTATGCAAAATCAAACCCCACCCTCATATATCTGTATGCACATACTCTCACATGAATGCACAATAGCATCCCTTAGTTCTTTGATAGATGGGTCCAGAGAAGAGCATGGAAGCATTACTTTTTTGGACCACCATTTTTAGAATCTCCATGTGAACATGGCTGCTAGCTGGGAAATTCTATAGACTGCTGTTCAAAAAAGTAACTGTTCTGCATATCTAGGTTAAACCAAGCTTCCCTTTCATTCTATAGTCCAGATTCTTCTAATCCAATGGCCGGTAATGCATTTAAGTTAGTATTGGGAATGACTGCTTTGTTGGAAATCAAGCATTCTTGTTGTATCATTCCATCCTGTCTTATAAAATGTTTCATGCACATTTAATCAGATATTGGAAGTATTAAGACCAAAGTTGCCAAAGTAATAGTTTTGTCCCAAATGGTACTTTCTATTTTCAAACTGTACTTTTGAAAGGCATTTTAATAGGCACTTTTCCAGGAATTTTTCAAGTTTTGAGCCATTCTTTTATAAATCCTAAGGCTTGTTTTTTCTCTTCTTAAAAAAGTAACACCAAATAATAGAAGAGAAAAAAGTCATGTAACATGTAACATGTAACATAACAAGTGACCTGTTTTCACCACTGCAATGAGTAATGGAAATAGGCTACTATTTAAACTATACAATTGGTAACAGAATGAGTTATTTTTTAAAAAAAAACCCAACTCTTGAATGTATCTGCAGGAGATAATATAATCAAATGTATCACTGTTTCCTTAATCTTAGGTTCAACGGGTGGAACTAAAAAGTAACCACTGTCAATGCCAATCTGAAAAGAGGAACACAAATATGGATGAAGCTAGTTTTCACTATCAGTTGCTCCAGAATTGAGGAGTTTACATCCCAGTTGCCAAGAAGATCAATCAACCAATCCAGTGAGAATGGCTAGTGCACAAACAGTATTTGTTTCCATGGGGACTTCATGGAGCTGTTCTATGGCAAAAGGTTGCTGGTTGATAAGTTACAGAAAGCTGTATCAGTTTAGATGTGGACTTGCTAATCAGATCTCTTCAATGACAAATACGAACAACCTTATGCAGGAAAGAAATCTCTATGCACTACATGGAAGCTTCCACATCACAACCAGTTGCTTGGAGTAATAATATTTGAAGAAAGATAGAAAGCCTTCCAACCGTGTCATTCTCTACTTAATGGTTCTTTATAAAACAACTAATGAGGCTGCTTTCACCAATAAGAATGTTTAAAAAAGAGCCATCATGAGCTATGATTGTGGACTGTAACTTGTGAGATTCATGTTCAGGTAGCCACTAATATATGCACGTTATCACATGAGGAGTTGCGGGGAGAAAGTGGAAATAAATGGGACAAGCGGAAGACTTTAATTTACGGGATTTGTCCCATTCCACCTCGTCTGATAACTAAATTTGAATTTAAAAGGGGGTTAATTCGAACAAAAATCTGATCTTTTCAAATCCTCCAAAATCCCAAAAATGAAAAGATCAGTTTTTCGTTCGAATTAACCCCCTTTTAAATTCGAATTTAGTTATCAGATGAGGCAGAACGGGACAAATCCTGTAAATTAAAGACTTCAGCTCGTGCCCGTTTATTTCCACTTTCTCCCCGCGACTCCCCATGTGATAACGTCCTATGACTTTGAGCTAGCCACTCTCTTCAGTTTGTCCTGCCTCATTTGGTTATTATTGTGAGGTTAAAGTGAGCAGTAGAGATTATTATTCTATTATCATGAGGATAAAGTGAGGAGAGATATAGCAAAAGTGGTCAAAGGACATAAAGCAAAGTCTAACTGAATAATATCAATAAACCTAGCAGTATAATTATAATCCAAGTTTATGTTCCAACTACTGAGGCATGAAAAGAACTGAAAGATTCTATACTAACATCTAGGCTGGCATTCTATGCAGGCATCCAAGAAGACGTTGTTCACACCCCAAAACAGGATTTGTTGTTAATCATAGGAAATTGGAATGCAAAAGTAGGAAGCAGAGAAGAATCAAAGACTGTAGGAAAATTTGGTCTAGAATCAAGAAATGAAGGAGAATGACTGACTGAATTTTGCAAGGCCAGCTGTTTGTTCATCACAAATACTTTCTTCAAGCAACCAAAGACATGACTGTATAAATGGACATCACCAGATGGCCAATATAGAAATCAGATAGACTACATAAATGGAAGCAGAAGATGGAGAAAATAAATTCTCTCTGCAGAAACAAGACCAGGAGCAGATTGTGGTATAGACCATGAACTGCTGATATAAAAAATTAAAATAAAATTAGAATGAAGCTAAAGAAGAACACTAAACCAGCCATCATGCCAAAATACAATCTTAAGAACATCCTTGTATCATGCCAAAATACAATCTTAAGAACATCCTTGTAGATTTTAATATTAAAAAGATAGATTTTCACTGTTAAGCCTAACAGACCAGAAGCCAGAAGAACTCTGGAGTGAAGACAGGGAGATTGTCAGGGAGGAATGGGAAAAGACACTACCTGCAGCCAAAAAGAAAGAAAAGCCTCAATGGATGACAGAAGAACTCTTCAAGCAGTTAAGGACAGACAAGAAGCAAAAATAAAAGGTGACAGAAATTGAATTAGAACTCTGAATGCAATTGTTCAGCAACTTGTGTGCAGAAACAAAGAGAATTACTATAACAATGATTCCCAAAGTGGGTGGTACCAACCCCTGGAGATGGTGGAAAGATTCAGGGGGACAGTGAGGAAAAGGGGGACACCAGGGTGGGGTTTCACTCAAAGTATTGACACAAAAGAAAGACAAAGGGAACCAGAGGCTTTTAGAACCATGGTGGGGATGGGGAATCAGAGCATGTGGCTCCACAGAAGAAGCGATGGCAAAAAGGAGCTTTCACATTTAGGATCCTGCTAAACCCTTCTAACTTTTGCCAGGTGTTGGCTGCCAGGTTGGAGCTGTGCTGCTCCTGCTTTCTTTCATTGGACAGGCCAAGAGAAGAGGCAGCCTATGGAGGAAGATAAGTTAATTTACTGTGTGTACAAATATATCAAAGTATGTACAAGTGTATTTTTAATAAATGCCGCCCTTTCCTTACCTTGCCATCTTCTAGTTGTAGATGAAGTATGTGGTCTCCAGCTTTATAGTCTGCTATAATTTCAGCTGACTGCCAAACTTCTTCACTATCAGGGATCCAGACTCTATTGTACTATGATAACAGAAAACAAACAATTCATCTCAACAAGCAGCATTGTTTGTTATTAATAAATATATAGTTTTTCATTTTGTTGTCAGATAATCACAGTGCAATAAAATATGCAATCAACAAATCAAAAACAGCACATTCAGATATGTAGCATTCATATACTTGTGCAAGAGCACACAGAACACAATTTTACTCCAAAGTAGTAAATTCAGGGGAAGGGGTGGTCCCCCCTTTTTTCCCCAAAGAACTCCCCCTTGAAACTGTTAAAGAAAATGGTTTATGGAATAGTTTCCTTATAGAATTATGAATAAAATATTTGTGATAAGGTTTCCCAATATTTACTCCTCCCTACATCTCATTCTACATCTGATTGGCATAGGCTTCAATTTTCAAGTGTCTACCTTATGTGTCATTTAAATCTTAGTCCACTCTTACATTGTGGCCTCTCCACTGAATATGATAAGGAGACAGAAGAAATAGTAGGAGAAAAATGTGCTGAAGGAGTGTGAGCAAGTGCATCATGAAATCATATTTTGCTTTGATGCAGTGAACAATAGAGATATGAGAGTACAATGCTATCCCAGGGCAGGCAACAAGAAAGGTAGATTATGACTGCATTAATTCATTCAATCATTACCGTAGGCTCTTAGCAGACAGGCCAGGAAAGCATGGGCTCAGCCTGTGCTTTCCTGACCTGGGTGCTAACCTGCATCGGTCCCCAGGCTGGTACAGGGATAGAAGGGTGTTTACACACCTGTTGTCCCTGTGCTGGCCCGGGGACCCACAACCAGCATATGCTCATTAACTTCTCCCTACATCTCTGCTAGTGAGCACACCCCAGTCACTGCACTGGGCACAAAAATGGGGCACCTGGTCACATGTGTGCAGCCAAGTGCCGTATCCTCATTAGGTGTAGCAATGGGGGGGTCTGCTCACTAGTGGAAATTCAGGGGGAAGATAAGGAGCACACAGAGCATCTAAACAGCTAGGGTTTGCTGTAGAATTTCCAGGAAACATGAAAGCAAACCTGGGGTCAAACTGACCCAGATTTACCCCAGAATCAGGCCAGATCGATTGAATCTGTGTCCAGTCTGCCAGGATCCGGTCCAATCCTGGGTCCAGGGTATTTGCCTGCATTGTCCAAACAGGATGATGTGATCCCAGGGGGAACATGGGCCTTCCCCGCCCCCATGTGGACAGCCCCTTAAGACTTTAAGACCTTTGCAACTGATGTAACTGAATCTCATTCTTTTGTAAAACATTTGAAACACAGTTGTTACAAAGAACATTGTACGGAAAGACAAAGACCCTTGGGTCCTGGCCTGGGAGAAAGGTGGCATATAAATAAAGTAAATGAACAAATAAATAAACTGCTAAATGGGAGCTTGGGGGTCTTATGGAGTTTTGTTTATTAATGTTAAAGTCTTGTAGAGTTTTGCTGATTAATTTTAAAGCAATTATTTTCTTCAGACATATCTTAATAGCACAAGGAATGTATCTTTTACAAAAGATGATTTGTAACATGACTGCGTATTGGATTTTATTATATTGCACATGATTGGGTATTGGATTTTATTATATGGACTGTGGGTTTTTTATTATTGTTATGATTTTATATATTGTATTTTTCTATATTTCTCTGTAATCCCGCCTCGATCCATAGGGAGAGGCGGGAAGATACAAATAAAAAGTATTATTATTATTATTATTAAAATAATATCCAACTAGATTTACTTTCTCTTATTTCTAACCACTAAGGCCCACATCAAGCTGGCTAGCTTCCCATCACATTTATATAACCAACTGACTGGTTCCCACACAGCCAATTCTTTCATAAACAAATTATTCAAAATAATATGTTTTCACTCAATTGCCACTGCACAAAAGCCCTTGTTGCTTATTATGCCAGCTGCTGAACGAATGACAAAGTATTATTTATTGTTGCTGCTGTTGCTGCTGCTCTTCTTGTTGTTGTTATTGGCACATCTCCATTAACAAAGCCACTGACAAATAAGCTCTTTTTCACAAAGTATGTTTATACCTGCCCAGCCTACCTCTCTCCCTCACTCTCTTTAAATATACAGCCGGTCCTCTGCTTTCGTGGGGGGTCCGTTCTGCCTCCCGTTGCAAAAACGGAGATTCACAAATATTCAAGTCCCAAAGGCTTGAATGGGGTGCGCCCCCACAGACGCAGGTTGACCCCTCCGTGAATATGCAAAACCGTGGACTTCAAGTCCGCAAGAATGGAGGGGCGACTGTATTTTATTGTCTTTGACTCCCAAGAGTCAATAGTAATAATAATAATGAGACAATAGTAATAATAATAATGAGAGCCAGCGTGGTGTATTGGTTTGAATATTACACTACCACTCTAAAGACCAGGGTTCCATTCCCAGCTTGGTCATGAAACCCACTGGGTGACCTTGGGTAATTCACACTCTCTCAGCCTCAGGAGAAGACAATGGCAAACCTCTTTTGAAGAAATTCTGCCAAGAAAATCCCATGGGGTCACCATAAATCAGAAATGAATCGTAGAATCATAGAGTTGGGAGAGACCCCAAGGACCATCTAGTCCAACCCCCTTCCATGCAGGAACTCATAATAATAATAATAATAATAAAATTTATTTATATACCGCCCTCTGGTTTCCCAATCCGGGCGGTTCACAACATAAAATACAATACAAAATATAAAATACAAAATATTCCCCCTTCCCCTTAAAACAGTATTAAACCATTATTAATTTAAAAATCTGCATGATTAAAATCAATACTAAATTCCAATAATCCCGTGAGATATTCCAATTACATATATAATGAGGGAGCCAATGTCTTCTGATATCCTAATGGAATACAAACGATCTGAGGCCAACTATCTAATCTGGAAACTCAAAATCAAAACATCCCTGACAGATGGCCATCCAGCCTCTGCTTAAAGACCTGCAAAGAAGGAGACTCCACTACACTCTGAGGGAGTGTGTCCCACTGTCAAACAGCTCTTGCTGTCAGGAGGTTTCTCCTAATGTTCAGGTGGAATCTTTTTCCTGCAGCTTGCATCCATTTTTCCGGGTCCTGTTCTCTGGAGCAGCAGAAAACAAGCTTGCTGCATCCACAAACTAACACCCCTTCAAATATTTAAACAAGGCTATCATATCACCTCTTAACAGTCTCTTCTCCAGGCTAAATAATCCCAATTCCCAAAGTCGTTCCTCATAGGCAGGGGTTGGCAACCTTTTTTGCCGATGGGCCGGGGGGGGAATGGCGCTGGGGGCCAGAGCGTGTGTGTGCTTGCATGTGCGCGCAAACTTCCCCCGCGCATGCAGGGTGCGCACCCCGCCATTTTGAAATACAAAATGGCAGGTGCCACACACCCCGCGCCCGCGCGCATGCACACGGCGGCGGGGGCCCCCAGGAGGACTCCCTCCGAGAGGCCCAGTGCCGCCGCGGGGGCCCCGCAGGAGGCTTCCCACGGCGGCGATGGGCTTCCAAGAGGGCCAGTGCCACCGTGGGTGCCCCCCAGGAGGCTTCCCTTGGCGGCGATGGGCCTCCGAGAGGCCCAGCGCCACCGCGGGGGCCCCGCAGGAGGCTTCCCTCGGTGGCGCCAGGCCTCTGAGAGGTCCAGCGCTGCCGCGGGGCTCCTCCGGCGCACCATTTTGGATGCACCGCTGCCGCACTGCCGCGGCCGCCATTTTGTTTACCAAAATGCGGTCGCGGCTTGTTTGCGCATGCACAGGAGAACTGCACATGTGCAAACGAGTCGTGCCCGCCATTTTGGCAAACAAAATGGCGGCGGGGGTCCGCGGCCGGGTGCGGCCCACGGGCCGTAGGTTGCCAACCCCTGCTCATAGGACATGGTCTCCAGACCCTTCACTATATTTGTCGCCCTCCTCTGGACACACTCGTTTTTCAACATCCTTTTTGAATTGTGGTGCCCAGAACTGGACACAGTAATTAATCAAAACCTCAGATATCAAATCCACAAATGTCAAAGCCACAAATGTGGAGGGAGCCCCTTCCAGCTCTAATATTCTGTGGACTTTATGACACAGGAGGGAAGTGTCCTCCTCCCATGAATAAAGCAGCATTTAATCCTGTCAATATCCTGCATGAGCAAGATGACTTTCAGATGATGTTCCCTGACGTCACCATTATCAGGACATTATCCTGTGAATAAAGAGGCAAAATCATGCAGCTTTTTATTCATGGGAAAATTCTTCTGGATTCACAGCATTCCCCACTTCTTTTGAAATGAATCGATTCAATGCAAGTATGAATGGACTGTCTATTTGATTTGATTCCTGTGGCGTGGTCACCCCTGTGAGGCGACTCCATGTTGAATTGATCCATTGCTAAATGTGAACATGAAGTGGATTAAATTAAAAGGGGTAGGTTCGATCATGGCTCAAACAGTGTGAATGTCTATTCGGCGCTAAATCGCTTCATAGCGATTGCTCTGCAGAGGGGCGGGATATAAATAATAATAATAATAATAATAATAATAATAATAATAATAATAATAATAATTTATTATAGATTCAACTCAAAAATGATTTATTTTGTAGTGGGAATGAGGCCACTGTTTTGTGTATTTTGGATGTTATTGTACTTTGCAGTATGGCCAACACAGCTACCTCTGGATATATTTTCTACCATCTCAGAAAAGCCATCCCCAAACATTTTCCTAGCCCAAATCAAAGTGCATAGTACCCACAACCAGCCAAGTTATTTTGGCATATAAGAACCCACACATACACACACAACTTTGTCCATATTTGGCATGAGCACAGGGAATAAAAAACAATTTGTTTCTCTTTCTTGGTTCCCTAAATCTGCTGCTTGAGACAGTCTCCTCACTCTGCCCAATGAAGCTGAAAAGAATCTACCTCTTTTCTTTGGTTAGAGTAGCCTCACTCCAACTGGGTTGCTTTCTAGACATGCTAGAGTATTATCATATAATTACATGTATTTATTTAGTGATTACATATGATTGTTTAATGTATATGATTTATTTATAATTGATGTAATTTTAAAAGTATTTATTTAAAATTCAAATTGTAATTAAATATAAATTTAAAATTCAAATTGTAATTAAAAATAAGTTTATGCTACAATAAATCTGCTAGTCTGAGAGGTACCACAGTACCTTTTGTTTTAGCTGCAACACAGCAACATGCCTAAGCCTTTAGAAATTAATAATCTAAAGGATTTTATTCCTGTAGATGGGACAATAAATTACGTAAAGGAGAGTTGTACTTTATGTCCATGGGTACTAATATACATTTTGCAACATACTGCTTTTATCCAAATATTATTCTAACCAGGTCTAGTCATAAAAACAGATTATTCCAGGTACCTCCATTGGTAAATGTAATGAGCCACCTAGAGATCAGTCAACCCTGCCTTACAAGTAAACACAATGGAGTTTACTTTTGTATTGAGTCACACTCATCCTTCCCTTTCCCCACCCCAAAATGGAGAGCTGCTTCAGAGACTCGGGGAATATATAAATAAATATAAATGAGCACTAAAGTATCTCACTGTAGACTAGCACAGGCACATTACAGCATAGTTGCACGAACACCTCTGAGAAAAACTGGGAAACACCATAGCCCTGTGAAGAAGCAAACAAGCAAAGGATAACTATGAAGTTGTCTAGCATTTCCTCACTAATAACTCTGTGTGTCCAGTTCTGGGCACCACAATTCAAAAAGGATGTGGAGAAACT
>CM034709.1:9737379-9748704 GCA_020142125.1 Phrynosoma platyrhinos | reverse complement strand
AAACAGTATTAAATCAAATGAAAATTAAAACTACAAATTCGAATAATTTAAAAAAAAATAAAAGACATTACAAACACAAGATTGGCCCAAGGCAATGTTCTTCATCCATCCGCAGATGGGGCCATGCGAAGATCATTGGGGGAGGGAGTACCCGAAAGTTCCCACAAGCCACTTTGCCCTTCTTTTTAACACTCTGAATCACTAAACGTTTGCCTTTTTCTGACAGTCAAAATCTGCTGTTTCAGGCAACTAACTCACTCTGCCTAATTGTAGGGCCAGCTTAATCAGCAGGAAACATTCAATGCAGGAAAAAAGATACCAAGAGAAAGTTAAAACGTGACTTGTTCTCAGCCTCAGGAGAAAGCAATGGCAAGCCTTCTCTGAACAAATCTTGCCAAGAAAACTCCATGACAGGGTTGCCCTTGGGTTGCCATAAATTGGAAATGACATAAAGGCCACAATAGCAACAACAAATTGTTTTATTTATGCTGTAGACATATCTAGGCTTGCTTATATCCTATCTACTAACTAGAGTTCTCAAGCCTGCTTGGGCCACAACTTCTTTTTCAATAGAATGAATGAGGGGGCTTGGATCCTTCCTGCTCTTCTTTTCATAGAAGCCTGGCTCATCAGAACAACTTACCCAATATTAGAATTGTGCTTAAATTTTCCTTTGGTTTTATATTGGGTTTTTGCTTCATTTTGTCCTATACTACACCGCTACCTGCAGATTTATGGAGGAGTCGTCTTGTCTGATCTCTCAATAATCATACACGTATTGTTTAAATTATGAAGAATTACTTACACTTATATCTCACCTTTCCTCCAATGAGCTTGTGGTCCTCCTCCAATGTTATCTTCACAACAATTGGGTGAGGTAGGCCAGACTGAGGGAATAACTGGCCAAGGTCACCTGGTGAGTTCTACTGCTCACTGATTCTTAACCTGGATTTTCCCAACACCAGTTCAACACTCTAACTACCATACTACAATAGCTCACTGGCTTTTGGCTCTTTTTTCCTCTGTCTCCTTATCCCAATTTATGCCCAAGTCTCTCACTCCAATCCAGATTTTAGAAGGGTTTCTTTTTTTTGGACTATAACTCCCAGAACCTACCAGATAGCATGGCCACTGAAGGATTTCAGAAGACAGTCCAAAAAGGTAACTTTTCCCAATTTACTGTATATACGCATGTATAAGTCTAAAAATTTAGGTAAAAAATTGACCCAAAAAATCTGAGTTGACTTATCCATGGGTCAATATAAGTACTATACTTTAACTCTTATTTGTCTATAAAGGAACCATCCCCTGGTGAAAGGCAAGAATGTAATCTGTCTTGGAAGCACTGACCCTGCTCTCCTCTCTCATCCATCCAGCCTTTAGTATGAGCACAAAGAGTTATGCCTGCCAGAATTCTGTTTTTTGGCATTGTTTTCCTTTGTGTCATTCTTTACATCCTTTGTTACATGCCTCTAAGTTTTATCCTTGTCTTATCCATGTGTAATTTCAAAATCCATCATTTTGGCTCCAAAAGCTGTCCTCAACTTATACATGAGGTTGACTTATACTCGAGTATATACGGTAGATGCAACCTCAACCTACTCTGCATTACAATCCTGTTCATTATAAGGCAATGGTCCAAAACAGGGAAGGGTACTAATACTTCTGACTCATTACAATATATAGTAGCTTATAATATCTTTAAAATACAATCATTGTAAAATGACAAACAATACCACAATATAACTCAACCTGTCAAAAGGTAATAATGGTTGTTTAATATTTGGTTTTTACTTCAACTTTAATTTAAAGTTTACTATGGGCCTTTGCAGACTGCCAGAAATAGTGCAAATTGAGTCCACTTTAAGGGTTAGGGTTAGTGCTAGGGAATCATGGGGATTGGTTTTTTTCTGAGACATTGAGCCTTCTCTGTCAGAGAGCTCTGGTGCCACAATAAAATACAGTTCCCATGATTCCCTAACCCTAACCCTAACGCTTAAAGTGGACGCAATTTGCACTATTTCTGGCAGTCTGCAAAGGCCCTACAATCTCCAGGCTGACATGCCTATTAAGAAGTAGGAACAATGCTAAATGAAGAAACTAAACAGTTTCTAATGGAACAAAATCTTTTAAATTAAATGGCTTAATATCAGTAAATTTCTTCAATTAGAATAACAAGAATTTGAATGAATAGCCCTTATATTATACTACACAATCTGCTGCAGCCAGGTAGGCAAAACCACAACAGGAAAGGGGGAACAGAAGTAGGAAAGAGAACAAAGGAGTGGTTCTGCTGTCTTCTGATTCTGGCCCTACCCATCATCAGCATGCTGCCCTGACAAAGGCAGCATCAGACAGGGTCAGTTTGATACTAGTACAGCCCAGTTCACTTGTTAAGTTCTCCCTGGAGTGACAATGAGGAATTGGGGGGGGGGGGGAGGTCTATAATGAGGAGCAATCAGGGATCCTTCTGCCAGCTACATAAACTGAAATGTTATGACATGGGACAGAGTTTTGTTTGATTTTTAAAAAGTGGTGGTGGGATGGCAGAAAAGACAAACAAAACTTCTGAATCAAAATTACCTGTTATCTCTTTGGCCTGGTCCTGGATGCGTCGGTTCAGCTCATCTTTCTCTTTTTTAAGCAAAGTGTTTTGCTCTTTTAGTTCTACTACCAGCTTAAAAGAAAAATGAGAAAAGGCTCATAACCAAAGCTAAAAACAAAAAGATTATTCTAAACTAGTACTCTCTGCCAGCAATTAACTAAAAAGATTTTATGTGGTTCCAGACAAAGCTGTAAGCTGGAAAATAAACTCACACTGACGCTGCTTATACTACTATCCTAGCCTCCTCTACTAGCAACATTTTCAACAAATCTGATATGAAGAAAATATGGCAGATAAACTAGATAAACCCCTGCTTTTATAAATACATGTGAGGAGTGTATACATCTTGTTCATTCCTAGTTTTACTTCCCTTCATTTTCAGAACAGTACAGTAATATTTATTATGATTGCAGGCCAGACAGAAGAACAAAAAAATATATGCATAGACTCTTTCACTGTTAATCCCACATATTAAATTGAAAATTCCTTGAGAAGGAATGTGTCCTCTTGAACTCTAAAAAGTACCATGACAAGAAAAAACAATGGTGGTACTACAGTTTCAAGGTCTGGGATAATAATAATACTTTTGGGGAAGCACAATACCTAAAACCAGGGATTATAGGCCAGAAAGTCCCTACTTCATATTTCATTACTGAGAATTCAGAGCAAAATTAGGCACTACAATGAAAATGCCAAAAATAATCTGCTAGCAATTATTTTTAGTTATTCAAAATCAGGACAGGCAAGCCAGTGTCCTCTAGATGTTCTGGACTACAGTTTCCCTAATCCTTATCAAGGCATTGGTAATTGAGGCTGAGGGAAGTTACACTCTACCTAGAGAGGACCAGCTTGCCTACATATTTTCTTCATTATGGAGGCAAGGAGGGTGAAAACTGCATTGGTGATATTTCACTCAGTAGCCACAAATTATTTCTTACAAAGAAATCTATTCTATCTCTTAGAAAATGTATTCTGTCCTTTATGTCAAAGAAATACACCTTCAATTTGTTTCTTAAGTCCTGCAGTGCAGGGCAAGACATCCTTACCTGGTCTGTTTCTTGTTTATATATATCTGCCTGTTCCTCAATTGTTTTCTTCTCAGTCTGTGTTTGATGAAGTTCCTTTCGGAGTTTGCTGATCTCTTCTTGAAGGGTAAGTACCCGGTTGGTAGCATTCTTGGCCTCTTCTTCACTCATTCTAAGTCTTTCTACATCATTCCTCAGCTTTTCTGTCTCAGAATTGTATGCTGCCTCTAGGGTGGTTAGCTTCTCAAGTAGGGATTTGGAGTCTCTTGACTTGAACAAAACCAAAATTGATAGAGAATAATTATTGCAGTCCATTGTATTTCAGCATAAATGTTCATGTTAGTAAAAGATGTGCTAAAAACCTAATATTATAGGGCTATTCCATCAGGCTATGAGTGAGGGGGAAATGGATAAAATTCCAAGTGGCTCTTACTAAGACATGAACAACAATACCTGTTCATCAATTTTACGCTGGAGCTGCATGATCTTGTTCTCCATGCCAACATTGAGCTTCTTGTAGTGTTCCACAGAGCGTGCTTCTATCTTCAGCTTCTTCAACTCCCTCTTTGCTATCATGCGCCGGCAGCAGCATTGGAGATAGACAATTGCCTTCAAAGTCCTTCGGTAGTGCCTGCGGGTCAGCCACCCACGCACATGCTTCTGTATAATGATGGCCTTGTGCTCCTCAAGCATCTGCAAATTAAAAGCACATATTGAAGGTTCTTTTCCCTATAATCCAGACAATTTAGCAAATATTTCCAAAGGAGGTTAGTAAAAGATCTATAGCAAAAGTTGATTAAACTAGTGAATGGAAAATATAAAAACACTAAAACTAGGAAAGAATGGATATCCTTTCTACTTGGTAGATAAACATTCAATTAATCTAAAATGCATATTTGATACAATTCTGACACAATGGTATCAGAATGTTATTTGTATGTTTCATTTTACATATAGACACTTGTACACACAGTATAATCATTCTGAATCGTTCAGAAAATCATGATAATATTCAAAATCTGGTAGAAGCACATAGACTGTGTATAACTGATATTTAAGGGGTCATCCTTGCATCAAGATATATGGGTTTGCAACCTGCACAGATTAACCCTTCTCAAAACCTTCTAGAAAGCTACAATTTTGTGCTAGCCCTTTTGCTGTTGTTGTTGTGCCTTCAACTCATTTCTGACCTATGGAGATGCTAAAGTGACCCTATCGTGTGTGTGTGTGTGTGTGTGTGTGTTCTTGGCAAGATTTATTCAGGGTTGGTTTTCCTTTTGCATTCTTTTGAGGCTGAGAGAATGTGACTGAGAGAGTAGGTTTCCATGGCTGAGTGAGGATTCAATGCTCATCTCCAGAGTTGTAGTCCAATGCTCAAACCACTACACCACATTGGCTCTTGTGGTAACCCTACCCCGCTTTCTTATATGCATACAACAGACATAGAGATAACATTTTACAAACCAAATGTGCTACTGAGTGAAGGTTGGGCAAGTTTTGTGAATGCACAGATGATCACTAAAGAATGTCAGTTACAGGTAAGCACCTGGTTTACTTCATCAACTTTTCTGTACATCACATGTAGCAAAGTTACCAGGTATGACTGGTAGGAAGCACATTTTGAGAGTATAGAGGGCAGCCCTATTCTACCAAAGTTTGCATCTGTTCGAGCACACATATCAATGTGGTAATGGTTAATGAAGGTTGAGGGCTCAGACTACATCCATACCCTACATAAAACTAGCCCTTTAAATGCTGAATAAACAGCCTAAACCCTTAGAATGGGTCTGTATAGAGAAGACAGTTCTTTATACTTCTTAGACCAGGGGTCGACAACGGACCAGGTGCGGCCCGCGGAGGCCTTGGGGCCGGCCCGTGGCCGATTCCGCTGCTGCCACCGGGCAAATTGTTTATATATATCTGCCTGTTCCTCAAGGCCCAGGGAACGCCCCCCCGCCGCCCGTGCACTGGGCAAATTCGCACAGCGCACGCGTGGGGGGCGTTGCAAAATGGCGTTCCCCATGCGTGCACACATGCGCACTACGGCGGGCATCATGCACATGCACGCACACGGGGGCAAGCGTGAGCGTGCCCACCGGCTCCTGCACCATTCCCCCCCCCGGCAACAATGTTGCCGACCCCTGTCTTAGACCAATGACCAAAAGAAGGAGGAGGAGGAGGAGGGAAGGAAGGAAGGAAGGAAGGAAGGAAGGAAGGAAGGAAGGAAGGAAGGAAGGAAGGAAGCAGTATCTGTAAGAATTATGCAGTCTGACTAGTATATACATATATTGCCCTTCTTACATTCAGGGAGTGCAATGAGTGATCCAAAGTAGATTTCCCGGTAAAAAAAATTAGGTAGTATTATTTCTTGAGACATATGGAGCACTAATACTACAATCAGTACATCAGTGCTCCATAGGTCTCAAGAAATTATTCTATTTGGATCAGGAAAGCAATGTAAAGTATTGAATTATCTTATTCTTGTGTCACACAAGATATAGGGAATTATCTTGTAAAGCATAGAGTTTACTCCTACACTGAACAAGATAATAGCAATAAGAACACCAAATTTTATTCAAAAAATGTTTAATAATGCTGTAGTTTAGGGATCAAATAATGGTTTCTTTTGACATACTCCATGAAGACAGAACAGCAGGCATAGGGGGATCATATGACAGAATCACAGAACTGGAAAGGACTTCAGTAACAACACCGTCCAAATGTCTGCCATATAGGAAAACACAACTAAAGCGCTCCCAAGAGATGACCTGTTTAAAGGCCATCTCTTGGGAGCGCTTTAGTTGTGTTTTCCTACATGGCAGACAGTTGGATGGTGTTGTTACTGAAGTCCTTTCCAACCTCTGTTTAAAGACTTCCAATGAAGGCGAGTTCACCATTCCCTTTTCTTGTAAACTGAATCCATGCATTTGTATTCTAGTCTCTGGAGCAGCAGAAAACAAATTTGCTCCATCTTCGATGTGACATCCCTTTAAACCATTAAAGATGGTGATCATGTCATCTTACAGAGATAAGTTCCAAATTATTTTAAGAAAAACTTCAACTTCAGATAACAAAACAAAGTGGTGGAAAAATCAACTAGAGTAACAAAAGCTGAAATGGCTGAGGGAAAAAACACCATTAAGCGAATTCCTTTGTCTACTAAGATAAATAAAAATGGAAAAATATTAAGCATAGAGGAACATGCAGTTGAACCCTGTGTTGATAGTAGGATTGTTTGATGATCTGTAAATCTACATTATTGCTATCTTGCAGACAATCCTATGGATTAGACTTGCAGCTCCTACACAATTAACCAGTGCCTACTAGTCCTATTCCTTCATACTTTGTCAATAAACCCCTGGCAGATCTTACAAATATTTTACACATCAAAGAAAGTGATCATGACTGCCAGATAAAGGGACTTTATGCTAGCAATCAGAACACTAAAGAGAAGTCAAGAAGCCATCGTACTCTGGGCTGAAATCATTCCCAAAACAATGGGTGATATTTAAAACAACAGAAAACAACACAGTACAGTAAAGGTGTTCTCAAATATCAAGGAGGAAAACATAATGAAAACACGACCAGAACTTAGTGAAGTTCTACCGGAGGTGCTACTGCCATGATGGACAAAATAGAATGGAAGAGTCTAATACATACATATAATGGAGGGGGCTCTACCAAATCTCAGCTTTCTAGAAGGATCCAAGGAAGGTTACTCTGCTCTGGCAAAGACCCATATATATGATGCATAAAGAACTTTGAGGGTTACATCTATCAGAGCAGCCCTTTGCCAACCTGCAGTAGACTACAATTCATGTCATCCCTAGTTATTGTCCATGTAGCTAGGCAAGATGGGAGCAGCAGTTCAACACATCTGGAGGGCATCAAGTTGAGGAACACTGCATTATTGTGGAACTTTTCCATACCTTCCCTCTTCTAGTCCAAACTTATTGAGGGGAAAGGGTATATATTCTTCCCTTACCCAGTGTTATCAATTTCCCATAGAGACCCAGAGAGTTTGTTCCAACTATTACACATTAAGCATTTTTACAGACAAAAATTTTAATAGATAAACTGAATTTAAAAGTTCTTCAGTCACAGCCTAATGCTGTTGTCTTGATATTTAATAAACAGTTTGCAAATTCTTGATTCAATCTATACATTGTTTCTAACCAATGCTTCATATTACATATCATGGTGGGGGAAACTTTACATTTCATAAGCACACTTAAATTGCTCAGTACTAATTGATATGCTCAATCAGCAAATTAGTCAACTTGGAGCTTTGCCTTTCCTTACCATAGAGCATAGAAATTATACCTCAATCATCATGAAGCAAAACTAATTACATTAATCTTTACAAAAAGTAGAACTCAAAAAATGGAGATTAGAAAAGATCCTTCCTCTACAATACTGGAATGGCTGATCATTCTCTCTTTCCATGCTTAAACTTCTATCACCACTCCAATATAATTTTATGTAATTAAGTAATGCCAAGACATCTGGCATATGATGAAATAAATTCCCAGCTATCAACATTCTGTTATCTTTAATGTTTCCTAAAAATACCTTGATTCAGCAGATATAGCAGGTCCAAATTATACGAAATCCAAGTACACTTGAAGAATATCACAGTATTAGCAATTTTACTAGACACATTACTCAGATACTAGGTAAGCTTGCTGTGAAACTGACAGGTATCACAACACCATATCTTCTGGGAGCCTCCCCAGAACATGTAGATCAACCTTTCCAGAAATGTTATTACAGTCATGTGACTTCTACACATAGTTTTATAATAGCTACTGCCACTTCCCTAGACAACAAAACATTCCATACTGCATCATTAATAACACCCTCCTTAACTCCATGTATTATCTGTCAACACAAATGGGGCACGTTTTGATCTTCTCAAGGATTGTCACACATATATGAAGAAACAGCTGTAGAAAACACTGCCAGTCTTCCACTGAGTTCTGGATTCATCCACAAACTAAATAAACTATAATTTAAAACCTCAGATCATTATGATTTTCTAAAAATAACATGTAACATGTAAAGCTCATGCTGCCAACTTCTTACTTTCTTTCAGTTAAGTCTCTAAGGTGCTACAAAATCTCTCTAATACTGATTCTACAGACTAACACGGCGATATCTTTCAATTTAAAATATATGTTTTCCGTATTTTTAAGAATAGTACATCTAAGGGAGATAATGCTACAGGTGCTCTTAAATGTGATACAGTTCAGAAACTCAGTAAATATTAATATGGTGAGTCCTTGTTATCCACTGGGATTTGGTTCCCGGACCCCCCCATGGATATACCTAAATCCATGGATGCCCGTCCCATTATATACAATGGCAGAATAAAATGGTGTCCTTATATAAAAGGGCAAAATCAGTATTAAACTAGTACAGATTGGAAATTATATATATATATATATATATATATATATATATATATATATACACACACACACACACACACACACACACACTCTCTATCAAACAATCTAGTAAAATGTGGGCTAGACAATACAACTGTTAAGTGGATTAGTAACTGGTTGACTGACCAAACCCAAAGGGTGCTCAGCAATGGCTCCTCTTCTTCATCCTGGAGAGAAGTGACCAGTGGGGTGTCCAGTGGGGTTCAGTCCTGAGCCCAGTGCTATTCAACATCTTTATCAATGATTTGGATGAAGGAATAGGGGGCATGCTTCTCAAATTTGCAGATGACACCAAATTAGGAGGAATAGCTAATACCCCAGAGGACAGGATGAAAATTCAAAATGATCTTAATAGATTAGAAAGCTGGGCCAAAGCTAATAAAATGAATTTCAACCCAGAGAAATGTAAGGTACTGCCCTTAGGGCAAAAAAATGAAATGCATAATGTAAGATGGGGGACACTTGGCTTAACGAGACTTAACGAGACTAGTGGGAGTGGCTACCTCCCAGAGGGCATTTTCTGTAGTCGCCCCCAGATTGTGGAACGGCCTGCCGGATAAGATCCGTCAATTGACATTTTTAGACAGCTTCAAAAAAGCTGTCAAGATGGATCTCTTCCGGCAGGCCTTTCCAGATTAGATATCCCAGCCTCGGGGTATCCAGCTACTTATCTTTGGAATTTCCTTGAGAGGTCTCTCCCTCAGTTATATATAAAGCAATGTTGCCGACTGATGAGTTCTGGATATTATTGTATTGATGTTTTACTTTTGTTATTTTAATTACCGTGATTTTAATCTGTACTAGTTTAATACTGTTTTAAGGGGGGAGGGTTTGGGGGTTTGACTGTATTGGAATTTTAATATGCTGTTAGCCGCCCCGACTGTTCCCGGAGGGGCGGGGTATAAATTATTATTATTATTATTATTATTATTATTATTATTATTATTATTATTATTAAGTTGAACATGAGTCAACAGTGTGATGCTGCAGCTAAAAAGGCCAATGTAATTTTAGGCTGCATTAGTAGAAGTATAATATCTAGATCAAGGGAAGTAATAGTGCCACTGTATTCTGCTTTGGTCAGGCCCCACCTGGAATACTGTGTCCACTTCTGGGCACCACAATTCGAAAAGGATGCTGAAAAACTGAAGCGTGTCCAGAGGAGGGCGACTAAAATGGTGAAGGGGGTCTGGAAACCATGCCCTACGAGGAATGACTTAGGGAACTGGGTATGTTTAGCCTAGAGAAGAGACGGTTAAGAGGGGATGTGATAGCCCTGTTTAAATATTTGAAGGGATGTCATATTGAGGAGGGCGCTAGCTTGTTTTCTGCTGCTCCAGAGAATAGGAAAAACTGATACAAGCTGAAGGAAAAGAGATTCCACCTCAATATTAGGAGGAACTTCCTGACAGTGAGAGCTGTTCGAGAGTGGAACACACTCCCTCGGAGTGTGGTGGAGTCTCCTTCTTTGGAGGTCTTTAAACAGAGGCTGGATGGCCATCTGTCGGAGATGGTTTGATTTTGAGTTCCTGCATGGCAGCGGGTTGGACTGGATGGCCCTTGTGGTCTCTCCCAATGCTATGATTCTATGATTCTATATATCATTTACCTAGCCTGGAAAAGGTGGTATATATTTTTTTAAAACAGCAAGCCCTAGAATTCTGCAATGACTATGCTGGCTTGAGAGGGTTTGGGAAGCTGTAGTTCCAAAAAATAACTTTTCCAAGCTTTGGTCCTATGTAATCACCTAGCTGCAGCATGAGGTGGTGGCAGATAGGCATCTACTCACAAAAAACACTCATGCTGTTTTTCGCATACATTGGCCACAAACTCTGAAAGGCCACAGAGCCATATCAAAAGAAGGAAGCCTTAAACCAAAATGAAGTCTGAATGCTATTATCAAGCCTCTCTCACGTCTAACCTCAGCTTCAGATCATGCCAGATTGCATTGTCACATTTAAAGGTGCATAACAGTCTTACCACTGATGTACAACTGAATGGCGCAGTTTTCATTTATTGCTTCCAATAGATCATTCAGACTACCTTTTGGGTGGCTACAGGAAAGAAGCACATCTGATGAATCAGACCACTTTTTGCAGAACAAAATCTGTCATAATTACTTTCCAATCACTAATAATGGTGAAATCCTTAAACTTATATCCGAAAGGTAGCTGAGCAACAAAGGTAATTTTTTGGATCAGAAAAACACACACACACACCCATATATATATATATATATATATAT
>CM034709.1:9697286-9737279 GCA_020142125.1 Phrynosoma platyrhinos | reverse complement strand
TATATATATATATTATACACAGTTGCCCCTTCATTCTCGCAGACTTGAGATCTGAGGTTTTAAATATTCACGGAGAGGTGACCTCCATTAAGATCAGTGGGGTGCACTCCTGTGGGCGCATACCCACAGGAGCACACCCCATTCAAGCCTATGGGGCTTGAATATCGGTGAGTCTCTGTTTTTGGGGTGGGGGGGTCCATAACGGATCCCCTCTGAAAAGGGAGGGCCGGCTGTGTGTGTGTATGTATGTATGTGTGTGTGTGTGTGTTTATAGTATGGAAGAACAACTCTTTTCTTTAAAAAATGAGTCTAATTAATTAGTACAATATTCCAGAGTTGAAGCACTCTTAAAGAAAGCACTAACACATACACTGTTCCAGAGATCATTCAAAACCCAAACTAGGAGTTGAAGAATAGGTTGTCTTACCTTGCGATATTTCCTTCTGGCAATATAGCCTCGTAAACATGACTGGAGAGCCACAGTGGCTGCTCGTGTATGACGGTATCGCTTGCGGGCAACATACATACGTTGGAATTTCTGAATAATGATGGCAGCTTTGGTTCTTCGAAGAAAGGTGGCAAGGCTGATCAAGAAAAGTGCAGGAAAAAAAAATATTATTTACACTCTCCAGAACATTCACACTCCTATCCTAGTGTTACTGCCTATGAAAAGTTGCAGTTCAGTAGAGATCTGGACCATAGTTCCAGAGCTTGGAAAAGTTACTTTCTTAGGCTGCAACTCCAAGACTCTCCCATAGGATTATGGGAGTTGTAGATCAAAAATGTAATTTTCCCAAGCTCTGCACAAATCTCAGTGACTTTATCCAGTGATTCCAAAAATAGGTGGTAAGCACTCCTGGGGCAGTGGAAAGATCCGGGTGGGGGGGTGTGAGGGGCAAAGGAGGCAGCAAGGGGATGGCAGGGAAGCCTTCAGTCAAAGTATTGGTGCACAAGACAGACAAAGGGAACCATCACCATCCCATGGTGGGGATGAGGATTGCATGAAACTTGTTTTCAAGGTCCCTTAAAACCACCACACAGTCTTGCTGATCATTTCATGAGGTGGTGTCTGCCACTCTTCACCTGCCCAGAAAAGGTCACTCTTTTAGCTGCTGCTGGTGATGGTAGCTGGGAAACTATGGCAGACTGATAGAAGCAAGTAAATGTAGCACTGGGGAAGAAACGGTGGCAAAAAGAAGTTTTCACATTTGGGACTTGCTTAAACTTTGTGAGCTTTGCCAGGATTTGGCTGGTAGGATGGAGCTGCTCTGCTGCTCCTGGTTTTTCCCCCCATCAGACAGACTGAGAGAAGAGGTAGCAGAAGAAGCAATGTTTGTGTAAGTGTAAGGCAGGAACCCTTGAAGTTGTGTGGCAAAGACATGTCTCTGAAGGATACGGAGGAGTATCTAGGGTCGATTCTTGGAAATCCTCCTTCATCTTGGAGTGGCTCCTGTAGTTAAAATCTCTCCCTTTCCCCTTTCACATCAGTCTCCAGTCCAGCGCATGTGGCCTCTGTAAACCCCTAACACACACACTGGCTGTGCCCATCTCCACCCCAATGAAGAAGGATTGAGAGTCCTTCCCTTTGCACCTGGTCACATTTGGAGCAGCAATCAAGCAATGACTGAGAGGGCTCTTGCCCACACTGACCTTTGCTGGAGGGATGGCATGAGTGAGAGGCTTCTTGGTTGCTGTTCAGCCAGCCTGCTTGGTTTCTGCTCCCAGGGTGACCAGGTGCAAAGGGAGCAGTGACAAAGATGAGTTGTTTTGAATTTGCAGTAGAACAGCAGATCTAATGTACAAGGGTCACTGCCCAAGAGCAAAGGGGGCGGTAGCTGGAAAAAGTTTGGGGACCACTGCTTTAGCCCTTTGGGCTCAATGAATAACAAAATGTATACACTTAGACTTAAATGCAACGTTTAGTCCCAACTAGAGTACCTACATTAAATCTATGAGATTTACAGAAATACTACTTAACATTCAAAAATTCCTTCAATGGGTCTATTTTAGGGCTTAGATTTAGTCTTTGGGTGGACAGCAGGGTGGGAGTCATATGCTATCAGGCTGCAACTCCCAGCAGTCCTAGCCAGCATAATCAATGGTGAGGAATGATAGGAGCTGGAAGGTGACAAATTTCCATCCTGACCTATGTCATACTAATTTTGGCCTCTGCCTAGTGCCTGATCAATATAGGAAAAACTGAATAAAGGGTTGTATGTTCTATTTAAAGCAATCCAGAACAACATTAAAAGCACATTTCCCCAGGTGTCCAGCTTACCATCGTGCCTGGTATCCTCGGACATATCTTTGAACAGTGATGGCTGCTTTTCTCATGCGTAGGTACTTCTTTCTCATTAGCCATCCCCTGATGGTCTTCTGAATGCGGATGCAAGCAGCTCTTAGTTTGTCAGCCCTTATTTTTTCCAAATATGCTACTTGACCAGCCCGGAAGAATATCTTTGTCTTTCCAAATTGGTATTTATCTTTATCCTATTTTCAGAAGAAATGTACAATCAGTGTCAGACTGAGAATGACTTTCAAAATTTTATGACAGCAGAATTAACAAGGAGGTAAGCATCCCCTGTGACACCTGAAAAGAAATTCTGAGAATCAAATCAAACAGAGGGATAACTGTTGAAACCTATTTTCAGTCTGCAGCTGCATAGAATTTTAAGGGGGAAATATACCTGGACTATCTAGCCTCATTCTGACCAACAAAGGTTATTCAAGCAGATAAAGCAAATTTGAGTATTCTTTACTCGCTTTCAGATCATTTATTCTAATAACTGTTCATACTTTTCAAAAAGCATGAAGACTGCACACACCAATGTATTTGAGGAAGTACATTAAAAAGCTGGTGAGGGAAGGCAGAGAAAATATATATGAGAAAATGAAATTATTTGAAATCTTCTCTGGCTGCCATCTAAAGAATCCTTTTTTACTTCAGTAAATTTCACCAAATGGTTTATTACCAGAATCAGCTTCTCCAAAACATTTTTACAAGTCTGCTTTCTGTCACTGAGAACATCCTTCTGCTTCATCAGGACACGATAGCGGCTGAAAAATTCTTGATATGTCCACCTGGGTTCAAGAAGCAACATGGCATTAACCAGCAGAAAAGCTTCTTGTGTATCAGTCACAAGTCCAGCAAATATCTTGACACCACTTGCAGGCTTACCTTGAAGGAAAACCAGCAGCACTGATTCGGATAGTTTCCAACACACCACAAGCTCTGAGCTGCTGTACCGTCCGTTTTTCATCAAACCTATGTGTGAGAAGAATATCTCATCAGCAAACTATAATGAGGTTCTATGGGTATTACTACCAATGATTGAAATGTGTTCATATAACAAATGAGACTATATTAGAGAGAAATTTGTTACTTTAATTGCTTGGCTATTAAATGGGTACACAATTAGCATAGATGAGACAGTCTTCAGGACAGGCTAGTCCAGAAATGGGAATGATATGGACCTTCACAAGACGCTGGACTACAGCTCCCAGCATTCTTCACTACTGGCTATGAGGGTTAGAGTGTGCCATACAACATCTCAATGGCTGCATGATTTTCGCCCCTGGAGCAATCAGAGTAAATTGGATGGCACAATTAAATCTCATGAAAGTGACTGCATATAAATATGGGCTGTATTAGATGTATATGCTACCATTCCTCCAAAGATATTACAGCTGTTCATCTTCTGGTTTAGTCTATGCAGTCAAGATAGAGAGGAGGGACATAGCTTCAGAGTTAAGACTGAGGCTTCATATTACTGTCCAGCATTTTGGTGCCAAACCACATAACTGATGGATTAAAATCAATCCAAAATATTATCTTATAAAAAGGAACAGTTACCATCAATGCAACAAATGAGAAAAGGGCCTTTTCTGAATGACAAATGAGAAAAGGTTTCTCACCTTAACTTAATCCTTGCATTCACATTTTGCCTCTCTAAAGAGGCATCAATTTATGTGTTGCTATTTTTTTATTTAAAATACACTAAGGGGGGTTGCAGACTGCCAGAAATAGTGCAAATTGAGTCCACTTTTAGGGTTAGGGTTAGTGCTAGGGAATCATGGGAATTGTTTTTTTTCTGAGACATTGAGCCATCTCTGTCAGAGCGCTCTGGTGTCACAATAAAATACAGTTCCCATGATTCCCTAGCACTAACCCTAACCCTAAAAGTGAACTCAATTTGCACTATTTCTGACAGTCTGCAACCCCCCTAAGTTGGGAGTTGTGAAAAATCAAAATACTGAAAGTACTTTCACCAACTACACAGCTCCCAGATTCTCTTTCTTGATTCCTGAATAAACATCAGGATAAGTCCTTCTTATGTTCCATCACAAAAGCAACTTTGATTTAAACAAAAGTCAGAGCATGTTTTTCAAAAGTGTGTGTGGGGGGGTACGAGGTGAAATTTGTAATCTAATGCTTCCAGGTTCCACAAAAAAAGAATAATACAGAAAATATCCTTGACATTTACCAAGGTATCCTTCTGGCTGCAGCTAATGAAGACTCTGTTTATGTTCAAAACAAGCAGTAGAGAAAATTTTCCTCACACTGTATCACACACATTAAACAGCAAGACATACTTCAGGCAGTATGTACAAACTAACTTACATAAATGAAAACTTGGAGTCATTTGGTTTAATACACCGCACATAATGTGGAGTCGTGGCATTAAGGGTCTCCATCAGAAGATGCAGAGAATTTCTGAACTAAAGGAAAAATATGAGTAAACACCAATACTTAAAAAAAGAAAACAGAAGCACCCTGATGGCTTTTGAAGTAAAATATTATTCTATAAACTGAAACTTCTCATCCCAGCAATATCTAACAGTGTTTCTGGGAAGCACAAAATATCCACAAAATAATCTATTCTAATATGACAATTTATTAGGAGGCACACATTGACATCTTTCATATTGATTGCCTAGTTCATGGTTTATTTCAATACTATTCTATTCTAAATGTTGTTGTTTTTTTACCACTTGTCATCTATGTTATTATACAAGCAGACAAATAAAATGTCTCTTTAAGACAATGGGACAGGGGTGGGGAGGGGGTCTACCATGTTACCTACAAACAACTACAGCAACTTTTCTGTCTTCCCCACCATAGTTTTCAGACCATGTGTCTCTGGATGGTAGAGAGCTGCAAAATTTAAGCTAATACAACATCATAAAAGGCATAAAATGGATGCCACTCACCTGATGTCCCACTGTCTTCTTGTGTTCCTTGTTTGTTTGGGCTACTTTAGACTTCGCTGGTTTTACAGCCGCACGAGATAATGGTGTACGACCAGAGGGTGTTGATGAAATGAGACTGGTGTCTTTCTCTTCGTGAAACAGCTCTGACAGCATCTTAAACTGATATAAAGAACAAAAAATTAGTTCTGCATTAGAAAAGGGAGAGATTTCCTAACAGAAAGACATTCCAAATGGAAAACCAAAAGTGAAGAAGAAATCATATTTAGATTTGTTTGCTAGGCTACCCTAGCTCTTAACACTTTCTATCTGTTTATTAAAAAAAACAATAAAAAAAACATTAGGTACATCTACAATTTTAACAGGATATCTTTTGGAACCAAATCATATTAAAATTATATCATTAATACTGATATTTATCATTTATAATGTACCTAAAACTTAAAAAAAATTAAAAAGTGACGTGAAGTATATTTTTGAAAAGTAGATTAAAAATAAGACTCTTTGATCACAGGCTCACAATCTACAACATGTGACACAAAGCGGGGGGGAGGAATGGAAATAATAAGGAAAATAAGCTGCATTTGTTTGTTTTTTAAAAGTAGCATTATTTTCACTACAAAGCCCTGAGAAGCATGCTGTTCAGTAAGAAGGACAATCAGACTTGATTCTGTTGTATTTGTCTAACAGGCTTTTGCAGTACCAATTATGTGGCTTAAGGATACCAGGAAAATGACAATTCACAAGCAAACTATCAAATCAGTGAATTCTAGGGGAGAGGAGGATATGTGTAATCAAAGCAAAATATATTATTTTAGTAAGCTAAGATGATCTAGAACTCATCTTTTAGTAAACACAGTATGGACAGGGCAGCTGGAGTAAATCTGAATACTAACCTTACTTGATTTTAGAACTTTGATCTGCTCTTCATAGACAGTATCTTTGTTTTTTTCCAAAAACCCTTCACACTGGTACTCCACCTGAAAATGTAAAAAAAAATTTATAAGACAATAACAACAACCAACACTACCATCTTAGATGGATGAGAATATGGAAGTAAAAATCCATATTCTGAAAACTAGGGAAAACATATAAATCTCACAAAAGGTTTAGATTCAAATGCTTCTTTCAAGACAGGCTACTTTTCAGATTGGTGCATATGATTTGCTGCTATGGTGTGACATATTTAATAAAATTTTAAAAACATGGGTCATGGATTAGTTCATCATGTCACTTTCCAATGCTTCTCTAGGGGCCAGGGGTAGTTACCCTTTCAGATCCTATTAGACTGCAACTCCCAGTAGCCCTAGCCAACCTAACCAAGAGGACTATGCTAGGAGTTTGTAGTCCAGCAACATCTGGAGGCCAAATATGACTAGTGACCACCCTTGTGTATGCCAAAGAAGACATTAACCCCTCCTGATGGGAATAGATTTTGATTTAATAGGATGCAGATAAGCAGGTAGATAATACCCCCAAACCTTTTTGTATGTAATTAAACTGGAAGATCTCCTGTGAACAACTTAGAAATCATTGTCTGACATGTCTTAATTTGATTCTTAATCACTTGCTGAGAATTTCAAATTAAACTCCCTCAAAAGGACTGCCACCAAAAAAAAGTCTATAGAATATTTTTAAAACAGCTAAAAATAATTCATAAGTGGCACCTGAATGTGCTGTGGATCACAGGCAACTGTTCCTTCAACAGTCTTGAAAGTCAAGTACAAGATCATGGGCCCATTCATTTACCAGATTACCCAACGAAGAAAAATCCTTACCTTATCTGCAAAGTGTTGGATGATAAAAGCCTTGTTTGACAAACGGGGCTTTTCAAAGAGTGCAGTCTTGTTCAAATGGGTATTGTATAATTTTTGGGCCCAACTATTATCTGAACCTTTAGGCATCTAGAAAAGGGAAATTTAAATATTTCAACCATTTTGAACAATTTGTCACATAAAGCAGATATTAAAACGCAATATTGGCCTTTAACTTCTTCTAAATTCCTGCCATGTAAACAAATATGATTGGATTTATTTTGTTGCTGAACACAAATGTACTTGGGTAAATACTTCTCTAAATGCTCTGTTTGTACACCCCAGTGCATACTGGTGGAGCTACTCTTCCATTCTTGTTTTATCATTTAATTTTTTTAAAATTAAGCCAAGTCCCATAAAGATAAACTGATTTACACAACACATTTCTTCACCGTATGAGTAAAACTAAGTTGGGGCCTTTTAATACTACACAACTATTCTGTGTAGTTTGCAGCTTGGTGAGACACTAGAGTCCTTCGACTGAGAATTCTAAATACCCTTCCCTAAAGTAAAAATGCCAGGATTCCATGGGTTTTAGCTATGGCAGTTAGTGGAAACATAGTGTTATAATTCTGTAATGTGAAAGACTCTTACTCTGCCCCAGGTCATGATTTATGACATGGTCCAACACAATGAAGTATAACACAGGGGTGAAACAGACAGACCAAAAAGAGTGGCAAGAGGCTGCTCTGGCCCCGATCGCCCCAGGACCACAGCAACCGGATGGCCCACTCCCAAAGCAGACTGCTGCCATGCTCCCAAATGAGTCACCGGCAGGAGCAGCTTTTTACCACTCCTTTTGCTGGCAGCTTCAGGTAGCCTTAGGCGGCCTCAGAGTGGCTTCTGGGCACATGGGGGGGGGGGCGCTGTATAAACTGCCACACCACTGAAGCGGCCAGAAGCTGCTCTATTTGACCCGTCGGTTTGGGGCCACAGTTAAGCAGCTCATGCTTGAGAAATGGGAAGAACTTCTAATCAATTCTTACACATAATGCACAAAAAACTCCCTCTACATTCTATGGGTCTCCCTCCCTAGGAAGGGTTATATAGCCTGAACCTGCTTTAAATCTGAATTCTACTGGTTGTCTCAATATAAGGCACCGAATAAATCAGGGTAGGCAACCTTTCCCCTTTAAGGGCCGAGGGACTTCAGCTCCCAGAAGCCTCAGCCATGTTGGCCAATAGTCCCATGTTGGCCAATAGCTCCTGGGATTCTGGGAGCTGAAGTCCCTCGGCCCTTAAAGGGAAAAGGTTGCCTATCCCTGGAATAAATAAATGGGACTTCCAAATGTTAACTCACCATTCAACAAATGATTCAATGGATCTACTCTAGTTAGGACTACCAATAGGATTTAGACTATTATCTTGCTGTTCTTTCCATGTGATTAGGGAGGGGATATAATTCAATGTTAGAGCAAATGCTTTGCATACAAAAGGTCAAGGGATGACTGAGTGGCGACATGATAGCCATCTTTAAATATCTGAAGAGATATCATGTGGAAGATGGAGTGAGCTTGTTATCTGCTGCTCTAGACACTAGAATGAGAACCTACTGATTCAGTGGGATTAAAGTATGTGTTATATCATCTGTCATTGATTCAATGGGTCTATTCTACTTGGAACTAAGAATAGTATGCGGGTTATAAAAAGTGTCAAGTTATTGTCCACCAAGACAAAATAAAAGAAGAATATGTTTAAAATGATTTTATACAAGCTCAATATATGCATAGAGAAAATGTTTAAATGTTTTAATATTTTTCTGTAGGGATATGGAAGACATGTGGCAGCCACCAATCCTCATCTATCCAGCAAAACTTGGTAAATGGAACATATAGCATGATATTAAGTACATAATATTACAGTATTATATATTATATTTGTATCCATGAGGGTTCTAAAACACACACACACCCGTGGATGCCAAAACTCATGAAACCTCAAGTCCTGTTGTTTTTAATGCCAGTGTGTGATGCTGGCACAGCTGCATACACATGCCACGATTTGGGAGAATGGGATGGGGCCATCCATGGATGCTCCAATCTGCAGGTGACAAACTCACAATTGGGGTGGGCTGACTGAATATTTAATATTCACCACCTCCTTCGAGGCATTGTCAATAAAAAGGACCAAGGTTGAAAAAATGCTAAATTTTATATCCAGTCCTACATTCATTTTATGCCAGAGGCAACCATGCACTCCTCATATTATATCACGTTGTAAGTATAGACAAGATGCACTAAAAGATAACATGGAGGCTCTTTTGGCAGTGAAGGGTGAGCAAATAGAAGCTGTACATTTTACCCTGTAACTAACAGAACTGTTCTTCCTAATACTTACAAAATATAAATAGTAACATGTCAAATAACCTCTACTACCCACATCCCCTAACTATGGAGAACTGAACACCAACAAATTTTGCAACATAAAATTTCAGTAATTTGAACACCTACCTTACATTCCTCATCTAATAAATCCAAAATTCCCAGTTTGGCTTCTATTAGGTTAATGCAGGGCTGATTGTCATAAAAATCAATCAAGGTCCATGGAATTTGCTCCCTCATGTATTCTTCTTGCTCTAGTTTAAAGACATGCTAAAGGATAGGGGAAAAACTAGAATTATTAGAGCACAGTTCACCAACTTTGGACTTCCCTTCTTCCTGGTACATTTATGGAGATTACACACAATTTAAACCAAAGCCAATGTTTATTAGATAGAAACCCAAGTGGACAATCTTTCTGGAATTTGTTCAGACTAAAGTACAAAAGCAGACTTTTACTTGTGTGTGCTGAGTTATTCCAACAGGAACAACAAAACCTGCATATAACAAATTACAATTACAATAAAAGAAAGTACTCTTAAGCAGTCTTCTGGGAAAGAAGACAGGAAGGAAACAGCAAACAAGGTAATTTAGATACTAATTCTATTTAATTACATAAAGCAGGAGGAATGGGCAGTGAGGGAGACTATTCTGAGAGGGGAAAAGCCAAATGGCAGATTCAGTACAACTCCCACATCCACAGGACTGGTACCTGCAGTTTCACTTACCCATGTCTGAAAAATACATTCTCTCTAGGCATCTGGAGGACTTCCAGATGCCTAGAGAGTACACCTATTTAGACATCTGGAGAGCCTTCAGTGTGACTCTATGGTCACCTTCCACCAGAAATAGGGTTGGTTATTATCCACAATTTTCACTGTTGGTGGTAAGTCAGGGAATGCATCCCCTGTGGATATGGAGGCTGTATTGTACTCTCAGTCAAGCAGATAGTTTTGCTCCCTCTGCTGCACATACCTGGAACAGCTGTTAATAAATTTATGATAGAGACTAGAGCAGGGGTAGGCAACCTTTCCCCTTTAAGGGCCAAGGGACTTCAGCTCCCAGAAACTTCAGCCATGTTGGCCAATAGTCCCATGTTGGCCAATAGCTCCTGGGATTCTGGGAGCTGAAGTCCCTCGGCCCTTAAAGGGGAAAGGTTGCCTACCCCTGGACTAGAGAGTTTAACACAGTGGTTCTTAACCTGGGTTCGATCGAACACCAGGGGTTCAGTGAGTCAGTCTCGTGTGTTCAGCGGAAGTCAAGACACACATCCGATTCATATGATTCGTGATGACATGCCCCGCTCGTCCATCATTGGCTGCAGGTGATAACCTGTATACGTTTTATATTTATATGCCCCATCCAACCAAACCAGCTTGCCCCGCCTCCACCGACAGAAGTGGCCCTCTGATTGGCCGTGTGGCATGATTGACAGCGCAGCAGCCCACTCCCCTCAATGGATGGCGCTGACGGTCCGTCTGTATTGGCGGTAGAAGGGTTCGGTGAATGCGTAAGAATCATAAGAATAATAATTTATAATAATAATTTTTATTTGTATCCCGCCCCTCTGCTAGGCAATCGGGGCGGCGCACAGGATTTCAAAGCATCAAAGAAGGGTTCGGTGAATGCGCATATGAAACTGGTGGGGGTCAGTACCTCCAACAAGGTTAAGAACCACTGGTTTAACACATGGGCAAAAGAAATGGGATATTAGCGCTAAACTCCCATTAATATCCCATAAATATCATGCAATAACGTGAGGCTTTTCATAAGATGTCACAAGACGTTGTTATTATTGCGTGATTATCGTGTGAATAAAGCAGCAAAATCGGGCCACTTTTTATTTTTGGGAAAGTCCTGTGAATAAAAAGTGGCATGATTTTGCAGCTTTATTCATGGATAACGTGCAATAATAATGACATTGTGTGAAAACCATCACGTTAGTGCATGATATTCATGGGATATTGTGTGACCATAGAGCTAATATCCCGTTTTTTTCCCCGTGTGATAAACTCCTAGGTTTGCACATTAGATGTTTTGGCTTATTAGGCTGCGATACCCACAAATTTTGTGCAGATAAGTACTGTTTCTTCTCACCTTTATAGGCTGCAACTGAAAACCTCATGGGTTAATTAACCATAGCTTCCCCACTGCTTCTGAACTAGGGAGGTTGTATCTACTAGATTCAGGACAAAATAGGATTCAAACTAACTTCAGCTTGTGGTTTCAGATCCTGGTTTGTTCTAGTCTTGTTAGCTATCCTTTTCTGTTCATTAAGCAAAATACAACATATGTGAGCCACGCAGATGTCTTTTTAACTACGAGCGCAGCTATTCTATGTCGAGGAACACACCTGTGGAGAAGGCTTCTTGAACATATTGTTCCTCACACTTTCATGCCGTCCATATGCACAAAATAGCAGTAAAGGAATGGCTCTGGAGTAGATCCACTAGCAATGAAGAATTACAGTTTGCCATGTCATAAACTGGAGTTCTTCCTTACTAGCACATTTGCTGGAGTGAAAGCACAGCAACTGCCTTCCTCCTACCTTGATCCCCCAACACATCTATTGTAAAAAATGACAGAGATATGATAAAGGTTCCTGGCTCCTGCTTAAGATGGTGCAAATGTTCAACATCTGAGTTGTTTTTATTACATTTACTGATATTGCTCACCAGAAATCCCAAAGAACATTTTAAGCAATGTTTGTACCTCACTGAAGAGGTACTCACTTTTCCAAGGCTACTAAAACACAACTAACAGAAGTAGAGCTCTAATTAGGCACTATGGGCCTCGGCAGACGGCTTAATTGAGCCGTCTCCGAGGCCAGGAAGAGGAGGGGCCACCGCACGCGCAGCGGCCCTTCCTCTTCCTGAGGTCGCCCTGAACGCTTCCGGGCCACCGGACGTCTGGCGCGTTCAGGGCGACCTCCTCCCGCAGCGTCCGGACGCGCTGCGGGGGATAAGTCAGAGAAAGGGCGCCCGCCGCTTTTAGGGCGCCCTTTCTCTGACTTATGAAAGGAGTGCCTTTTTGGCGCTCCTTTCAGGGTCGCTCTAGGAGCGCCGCGGTGGGGCTGCCATAGCCCCGCGGCGCTCCGGACCAGGGCGTCCCAAACGCCCTGGTCTGCAGAGGGGGTTCGTCAAGATGACAGGTAGACTGCACCATCTTTTCTTGGAAGCTATCCAAGGAAGTTGATGTGGGCATATCCCTAGAGATGCTCAGTGGCAATCCATTTGTCAAAATGGACTGTTAGTGAGTGGTAGATGGAAGCACAGAAAAGCCATTTCCCTCTTACCATATTGAATTGTTGCTGCAGTTTCTCATTGGCATAGTTGATACAAAACTGTTCAAAGCTGTTGATCTCAAATGTTTCAAACCTAAAAAAAGAGACAGTTGCCAACTTAAAGTGGTAAAAGTAGCAGCTTTATGTCTGCACAGAGCAGGAGGCAAAGCTGTAGTACTTTCAAAATGTCAATATGCTAGCAGAAGAAGAGTTGACCATTATCAATCTACTCAAAGTAGTAAAAAGCAAACTATAGTGTCTATAATTTATCATCGTGGAACAAGTTTTGGTAAATAGATTGAGAGCAAATAAAGGAGCGAATGAGTTAGTGGACATACTTTTCCAGAAAGAAAACCAAGAGAACAGGCAACTGCAGACTGGACAAAACTCTAATCTAAGTTTGTCACATAAATTCCATCCTAAATTTTCAGTGGGATCTTGGGTGCAGGTTATTCCTTTTTAGCTGTTGTAATGTTAATTTTTAACTGACAAAGGGAAAGAAAAATGAAGAACAGAAAGCCAATGGGCAAAATTTACTGGTATTTATTTAAATACTTATACCACACCCTGTATGTAAAGATCTCACAGCAGCATACACTAAAATCAACACGATCAATTTAAAATAATGTAAACAATTATTTTAAAAGGCTAAAACATATAAAACATATTAAACAGTTTAACAAGCTAAAAAAGAAACACTAAAACCAGTTAAAATGTTAGCAAAATAAAACAGGGCAAATTATCACAGCCCACTCCCTTCTCTTATATAAAACAAGTTTAACTCTCCACTCTCTTGCTACTGCAATGGAATATCTCAGGGCTAGGAAATGCCACTGTATGCCATGATCTCATTCTTAGCACATACCAGTTTTAGGCTAAGAAAAGGACTAGTTCAGTCTACAGCTGATGAGAAATGCCACCCCCCAATTGCCATCCCACAAACATTGGACAACTTGACGAAAGGGATTTTACCTTATTTTGGAAGTGGGAGCAGAAAAAAAATCATCAAACTGGTTCAAGAAAGAGGAAGGTTATGTACTGCCTCTTTATTACCCTGTAGCATGGGGAATGAAGGCTCCCACCTCACTATTCCCATTCCTAGTCCATGGATAAAGGAACACTGGTACATATCATGATCGTTTCATTTCCTGCATTTGAGTTGGTCCTCTCACTCTGATAGGGAACTAACTCTTTGCAGGAGTGTCCAGCTCCAACCATCCCACTTTCAGGTCACCAAAATAACCCCAGGTAACAGGAAAGGTCCACGCATACATATAGTTTCTTATAACTAGTTAATGACTCTCGGATGAATGTGTGAACTAATTCCAATGAGAAACATTGTGCTTGAAATGATATGAGATTAAAAGAACTCCATCTGTGTTGTGTGATCCATAACAACCTACTCACACACAAATCAACATGATATAATGAAGACATATGGCTGAGTTAGACCACAGGTATAGTCATATGTTTAATAAAGGTGCCACTATAATTAATTTATTATATCAAGAATCAGGATACACAGACAGAAACCACTTACCCATAAATGTCCAACACACCAATGAAAGAATGCTGCTTTATGGTAGAATGCAGAGCTTTGTTCACATGATCTACAATCCAGTTAAACAGATTAGCGTAAATATGTTTTGCAAGAGCATCCCTGGCATTTATGGCCTGCAGCTTGGAAATAGGTTTGATGTACGTCTCCGTGGCAGTAGCAAGCTTCCTATGGCAGAGCCAGTGAGCCATTTGATCATACTCCACTCCCATGAGATCGCAGAAAATATTGAGGGGCTCATGTTTCGGCTATAATAACAATAAACACCTTATAATTCAAAATAATAATTACTATCAACAACATATGCTCCCAAGGGGCAAAGAGTCCTCAATCATATCTTAGATTTGAGCTTTGAAGGAGTTTTGAAACACATTCTGTGGAAAACAAAGAAGGGTCTGCTCAAAAGGTTGGCATCATAACAGTTTTTCCATTGACTGTCCTTATTTCTTAAAATTATTTGTGAAAGCCTTGGGAGGAGAATTATTAATTGCTGACTTTTGTACTTAAGATGAGGCCCATTATTCTCACATCCAGAAAACATAATTTCTGTACTTCCTCCTAAAGTATGACAAGAGTGCTTTATTACCATCAGAAGATGAACTGGTTCTACTTCATGTAATGTTTTTCAGAAAAGACGCATTGACATTGCTCCTTAAAATACATCATTTGTGAATTTAAATCAGTTAGTCTGAACAGAGAGGGACAAAACTACTTGACCTGTGGTCAGAGGAAGAAGGTAAAAGCAGCAGGGAAATGGAAATTGTTTGAATTTTTGCAGTTCAGCTCTAGTGCAAAAAGGCAAGAATAATCAGAGAGATAAGAAATGGTACAGCAGCAGCACCTTTAAATTTATTTGGAACTTACTGGTATTATGCAGCTATCAGCATCTTTAGATGTAAATACTACATTGCCCAAGTGAAGAATAGCAGCAAGGATTTGAAAAATTCCCATCTGACAAGAATCAATAATCCCTGTCAAAAATAAAAAATGCCATTTGTTAAGAGAAAAAGAAGAGCCATCCACAATTAAGTATACAAAAAAGTTCACTGCAAGGATGACAAAAACCACTTGTGTAGGGAAAGTGCCACTCAACCTATCTTTCAATGAGTGAGTACCTGCAATCCTACCAAAAAAGCCTTCTTAGGCAATCTGCTTTTGCATCAGATACTAAATATTTATTTTGTTTAGCTGTATGGATCTATGCAGTGTGTAGCCTTTCAGCTTACTTTCCGAGGGTGAGGTATAAGGACAGGTTACATACTTGTAAATGTAGTTCTTCGAGTGGTCATCTGTGAACTCACACAATTGGGTTATCCTAAGCCTGTGCAGTGCATCTTCAGAACCTTCTACAAGCTTTTTGGCACTAGGTCCGCTCACCTACAGTTCTATCCTTCACTGTTCCTGCTGATTTACCTCAGTTCCAAAGGATGCCATAATAGCAGCATTTCAAAGACCAAGGATGTAGAACACTGAGAGGAGAGGATGGGTAGGGTTGTGTGCATTCACAGATGATCACTTAAAGAAGTTAAAGGTATGCAACCTATTCTTCTTCTTTGTGGTCTCTGTGATTCACACAATGGGGAGCAAGCTGTAGGTGGGAATGCCATGCCAAAGACAAGAAAGTATATAGATTCAATCAGATTTATTAGAATACAAACAGCAGTGCCATTACCAAGCAGCAGTGCTCTTACCCAGAGCACTGCTGCTTACTCAGTCAGCGTCAGAGATGCCAGCTTCATTTCAAACTGGAAAAAGACTGCCTTCCCAAAGGCAGCATCAGTTCTAGATCGAACATCTAGTCTGTAGTGTGAGATAAAAGTCAGAGGCTGTGACCAGACTGTCGAACTGCAGACATCATCCAGTGGTATGCCACTCAGAAAGGCAAAGAACACAGCTACCACTTTGGTGCAGTGGGATCGAACCCGGAGGATGGCTCTTTCTTGACCAGTTCATAGGAGAGATGGATCATTGCAACAACCCATTTCACAAACCATTATTTCAACATCAGGAGTCCTAGGTTCGAATCAGAGTAGCAGATAAACAGTCTTTTGCCTTTCCTCGATTTTGAAGTCCTGTTGATGTAGAATGCTAGGGTTCTGTGAATACCAAGTGAATGCAGAGTCCTAACTAAATCACTGGTCAAGTTCTGCATGAAGGCTGGCAGAACAATGTCTTGGTTGAGATGGAAGCAAGGCACAACCTTTAGCAGAAATGAGATGCTGGGGTGAAGAATCACCTTGTTGCAATGCAAACACAGGTAAGGTTGGTCAACTCACAGTGCACAGAGTTCACCCACTCTCCTCACCAAGGTGATTGCGACTAGGAAGGCAGTCTTCTGGATAAGTAACTGGACGTCACAGACATCATGGGATCAAAAGGCTTCCTAGAAAGTTGGGACAACACAAACTCCATGCAGGAATAGGGCCCAACACTAGAGGGCCCTAGAGGGGCAACCAATAGTACTCTTTCAAGAATTTCTTTACCAAAGGATCCTGGAAGCAGAAAGGGCAGCCACTGGTCTGGAACTGTGAGGAGATGTCTCTGAAGTAGCATTTGACCAATGACAAGAAAAGGCCTGAATATGAGAACGGACATAAAAGAATTCCAGGATGTGTCAAATTCAAGTTCAGGATGCAGAAAGCTCTCTTGTTGATAGAAACAGTATGAACTTGTTCCACTTCTATGAATAAGACCTTTGGGTCAACAGCCTGTGTGTGATTTCGATGACATCCCTGATCATCTCAGGGAGCAACTCTATGGAAGTATTCTCCAAGTCATCAACTCCAGGGTCTTGAGTGGATGGTGAATAAATAGGTCAGGTTGGAGTGGCAAATAAAAGTATGTCCATCAAGCCGGGTGAAGGAGTGGTGCAAACCACAGCTGCCTTGGCCACCACAGTGTTAACAGGATGGCATTTGCTCCATCCGTCTGTAACTTCGACACCACTCTGGTGACCACTGGGAAGGAAGAAAGATGTTCAGCTGTGGATGTCTCCAGTTAAAGAGGAAGGCATCTCCTTGAGATCTGTTCTGGAAGGTCCTTGAGCAGAACTAATGACACTGCTTGTTCTTTGGACTAGTGAAGAGGTCTACCTGTTGAGTGCCCCATGACAAAATACTCTGCAAAGGGTCCCAGGATGAAGCACCCACTCATGGTATGAATCCAATGACCTCCTGAGCTTGTCTGCGAGAGGGTTCTCCTCACCTGGCAGGTAGACTGCATGGAGAAATGTCCACCTCGAAACACAGCAGTCCCGAATGGATACTATCACATGGAGCAAGGTGCTGAACTTTGTTCCCCCCTGCTTGTTCAGATAAGACATTTCTGTGGTGTTGTTGGTAATGATTTGATAGTGCAGCCTTGCAGGAAGGAAGGATGCCAGAATAACCAAAGTGCTGATATGAAGCTTGGACTCTTCCACTGACCACTTAGAAAGTCCATTCAAACATGTGGTCCAGTCATGTAGAGATGCATCCATGGTAATAGAAAGGCTCAGTTGAGGAGGAAGAAAAGCTATGCCGGCTCTAAAATTGATGGGATTGATCCAGCACTAATGTTTTATGGCATAGTGAGGCATTTGAAGGGTGAACGTTTCCAAGGATTGAAGAACCAAGCTACAGGTTCAAAATAGAGGCTAGGCCAGCTGAGTGACCTTGGTAGTCGATATCATGTGGCCATGCAGAATCTGGATGAGTCAGGCAGACACCCTGCAAGAACATCAGCATTGTATGGTATGCACAAAAGATTGAAACCTTTCTTCTGGGAGGTACATCAAAGCTGAGGTTGTTGAGAATGGCACCAATTAATTTCACATGCTAAGATGGATCCAGACAGGATTTCTTGAAACTGACAAACCCAGAGATTCAAAGAAGTCAAGGATATATGAAATGTCCTGAAGCAACTTCCCTTTCGACCTGGCAGCAAGAAGTCAGTCGTCTATGTATGGGAAGATCACTATGCCCTTTTGTCTCAGCCAAGCAGCAGCAACAGTCATAAACTTTGTGAAGACTCAAGATGTCATGGACAAACTGAAAGGAAGGACAACAAATTGGAAGGTTCTTAGTTCCACTCCAAGCAATAGGGATCTTCTGTGTGATGGGTAAATCCCAATATCGAAGCAAGTATTCTTGAGATTGAGCATCATGAACTAGTCTCATCTCTACAACTGGTAAAGGATGGAAGATAAAGTGACCATCCTGAAGCGTTTGGGTGGGATGTTGGTGCTGACATCAACACGTGTCTGAGATCCAATATGGGACAAAAACCTCTGCCCTTCATGCTGACAGTGAAATATCAAGAGCAGAACCCCCGGTGAATCAATATTACTGGGACAGGTTTAATGGCACCTTTCTCTAGGAGAATGTTGGAAGGGAAAGTGATGCAGATTACACCTGTCAGGGGATACTTCACAAACCCGATGGCATACCCCTTCCCAATGATATCAAGGATCCAAGTGTCTGTGGTAATTGCAGCCCAAACATGATGGTAGTGGGCTAACCTATTACCAGAGATTGGAAAGGAGATGGGAAGAGGAAGAGAGGAGTCACAAGACTCCTTTTTGCCTTGTCTTTGCTCTTTTTCTTGAATAAGAGGCAGTATTTGGACGAAGACTGCCATTTGCCTGAAGACACTGAAGGCTGAGAGAGATTTCAGGATCGATAGGATGTGGAAGGACTGCAGGAACGCTTTGGTCCTGAGGATGATCTCTGCCACGAGAACTGGGATCTGCTTCATCCCTGAAATTCGGAAGTTACCCTATACTTCCAAGCTGTTGCACACAATAAATTTGAGTTTCTCATTCAGTCCCTTGTTGAAGAGACCAGATTTATCAAAAGGCATATCCTTTATTATTGCCCTGGCTTGAGTAGAAAGGCTAGAAGAAAGAAAGCCATGAGTGATGCCTAAGCACCACTGTACCAGCAAGCACTTTCGTCAAGCAATCTGCAACATGACACACAAAATTAATCTACTACCCTGCTTCTGCCTGAAGAGCATTTGCTAAATGCTCTTCTTCATCTAGGGGCAGGTCAAGAAGTGAAAATACCATTTCCTACAGATTTTGCTGATAAGCACCTATGCACATGGTATTATTGGTGATGCATAGGCCCAAGGCTGAGAAAGAAGAAAATTTGTTTGCCATGAAATCCAATTTTTGAATCTCTTTGCCAGATGGTGTTGAAGGGATTTCTGTAGAACCTTGGACTAAGCAGCCTCCACAACCACAAATTTGACTTGGGATGTTCCAGTCAGAGTCAGAGACATGATAGACATTATCTATCATTTTAGATGTGGAAGGGATAGTGGAAGGTGTAGCCCAGGAACATGCCAAGAAACATACTAACTAGAGAGCTTCCTTCAATGCTGCTGACATGGCAGACAAAAAGGAGCTGAGCTAAATGAGCAGGAACAGGGAGGGATAAAGGCACAGGATTACCCAACTGTGTGAGTCACAGAGACCACAAAGAAGAAATATAATTAAAATCATATAACAGGCCATCTGCAGAAGCTCAAAGCATGAATATAGGACACAGTTTAACTACCAGGGTGAAGGTACACAGTCTAATCCTATATTCACCTCTAAATGTCTGTGTCTTGATTTGTCAACACAAAGCATACAGTAATAGCTCCAGACACACCTCCCATGAAGGAAAAATTCCAACCCCATGGGACCATTACAAAGAAGGCCTTTCACATACTGCCACTCATGAAATGGTGAGATCTTTGGAATTGATAATTGGGCCTCCCCTGTTGACTTTAACATCCAGGCTAGTTCATAAGAGAAGATGAACTCCTTCAACATCTAGAAGCAGCACGAGAGGAAAGCATATATTGCTGAAATTTCTGAGACTTACCTAACAATGTGCAAGCCCGCCTTGTATTTATCATCTCCTTTGCATCATCAATACCATCAATCACTGGGCTGCCCCCTTGCTTTGTATAATGAAAATAGTCTGCATTCCCTATTTAAACAATTAAACAGAACCACTGTTACATATTAAGAAGAAATACACCCTAGAACTGTTGAAGGCAGGAGGATCTTGAAGGGCTGCAAACCCTTTCCTGACAAAAACAAAACATTTCCCCCCCTCAAATGTCCTCCAGGGGATTTTGTCATGTTTTTAGGCCATTTATTTATTTAGGTCTCATTTATTTATTTAGGCCTAAATGGAGGAACTTCTGCCATCTTAATTGCCACCACCCTGGCCTTGGAAGGAGAGAAGAACTGGAAGTATCTGGTGGATGTGGTCCCCTTTCCCACTGCCATTCCCTTCTCTTTTTGTGTCATATCTTTTTAGATTGTAAACCTGAGGGCAGGGAACGGTCAGATTATCAATCTGTAAAATGCTGTGAGAGCCTTTGTGGCTGAAGAATAGGCTATAAACACTCTAAATGAATGAATGAATGAAATAAGACCTTTTTTAAAAACACACAACAGAAGTATTCAGTTCCTGTCTAAAGGTCTCTCCGGGGTTTAAAATGGAACAGGAGAGATCAGAAATATGGTGAACTTTCCATATGTTCAGGGGCATTTGGGGGCAATTTTTTTTTAAAAAAATTCCAAATAAACAGTTTTGACTTCCTAGGGGCCACATGTAATCTGTGGGCTGCATTTTGCCCAATCATGCCCTACAAAAATGTTCTTGCTTGACAGGCTTGAACAAGAACAAAACAGTTGTGCTCAAGTTAAGGTGAGAAGCAGAGCATTTCATTTATTTATAAGGATTTATTACTCAGCCTTATACACTGAAGTTACAAAAGCAAATATAATATATGAGTTATTAATGTTCAGCTAAATCAAGTTGATGTTTCATGTGAAGATGTAATACTGCAGATTTGATTTTTTTTCCCTTCAGTGTAGACAGAGTAATCAAGGTAACAGTAAAACCCATGCTGTGTGTTCAAATATATGAAATATGCTTAATAATGCATGCTCTACTAAGATATACATTCAAGTTTAAGTGTGTGTGATTTTAAAAAGGCCTATACTTTACAAAGAGCAATTCCTTACAAGTTGTAAATCACACCATAGTATTTTGATACATGCCATGCCAGCAATATAATGCAATGTGCAAAAACTATAATGCAGCAGATGCAAATCCATACCTAACCGCAATGTTTTAAATTCAGGCAGTGCTGCAGAAGCACAGAGCTGATAGAAGATATGGTAATTTCTCTCTTCTTCTGCCTTTAATACAAATAAATAAAAAAATAAAGATATTAAAAACAAATCACTATTTAAATTATTTCCTGTTATTTTCAAATAATAATTGATTCTGTTGTGGCAGTACATGGCAACTGAAGTTTCAAAGATTCTCTTTGAACAAACTTGCAATAATTCATCAAAATGCTACAACCAGCTTCTTTCATCTAATCCTTGACAGTTGGTCATCCAAGGCTCTGCTTAAATACATGCAGCAAAAGAGATCACACCATCTCCCATGCCAATCTGTTCCACTGTCAGCTTTCTCTGCATAGTCAACTTTCTCTGTATAGGCTCTAGTCTTTATCAAAAGATCAATATACAGTCGTCCCTCCATATTTGTGGATTTGACTTTTGCAGATTTGATTATTCATGGATTGTATTAGTATGTTCTGTCTAAGAATATCTAGGGCCTCCTGCTAACTCTATAGTCAAATTTAACCAAAAGTTGCACTGAAAGACCTACAGATTCCCAGAGAGAACAATCCACTAGGCATTTGTAGCTCCTCCAGCATAATTCTATGTCTGGCAGATGTTGACCACAGAAGGAGGATCCTGTGTCCCTAACCCTAGCAAATGTGGAAGGACCACTGTACAAAGTGATTGTATAGTGCCTTTGAGACTAACTGAGCAAAAGAAATTGGAACATAAACTTTAAAGACTTGGGTCCAAAACATACGGCAGAAATAATCCAGTTTGAGACCACTTTAACTGTCCAGGCTCGGTGCTAGGGAATCCTGGGAGCTGTAATTTATTGTGACACCAGAGCTCTCTGACAAAGAAAACTAAATGTCTCATAAAACTACAGTTCTCAGAATTCCCTAGAATTAAACCAGGGCTGTTAAAACAGACTGGATTATTTCTGCAGTGTGTTTTAGACCTCAATCTACTTCCTCAGACTGAGTCTACAAAAGCTTATGCTACAATGTCTTTCACTCAGTTAGTCTCCAAGATCCCTTTGTATACTGATATTCCAGACAATGATGCTACAAGATCCCTTTATATACTGTTATTCCAGACTAAGATAGTTATGTCTCTCATTTCTTAAACTATGACATCCAGAACTGGACAAAGTCCAGATTATGGCCTGATCCAACTGCAACTGTTTGTTCTTGCTATCTAGAGACTATGTTTTTGTTAATGCAGCTTAATGCTGAATGATACATGATTGTTTCTTCTGTCTTTTGCCCTTAAAAATGTTTTGAGGGGTACCATCAATTGCCTTCCCCATGGATGCTACATTACCTAGGCACAAGAATCATACCTACCTTCTTAACATGACTCCTATGTACACAGCTTAGGATAAGTTTACATTCATTTTACCTGGAACACCACTCTTGATTTTTCCAGAAGGTACGTTCTCATGTTAGCACCAGTGATTCGATACCTCTTATCAAAACCTATTTCGATGTACTTCCCAAAGCGACTGCTGTTGTCATTCCGTGTGGTTTTGGCATTCCCAATAGACTGTGGGAGAAAAAGAACACAGAAAGTGTTTAATAGTTTCAAAAAGCCAGCAATAGCTGACAGAGGAGTTCACTGAAACAGCACGATGAGTTTAACAATGAGAAATTAGTAATATTATCTCTTTGACTTGTAAGCATGGATTTTCAACTAAGGAGCATTATTTTGCATATTAATGGATTAAACAAATTCATTAAAAGAGCTTCAAGGCTACAGTCTTATAGATCTGGACATATTTCACATTGACCTTAGAAGGACTTACTTCTGAACAGATATGCATATGTTTGTGCACCTAATTAAGGAGGATGGATATATAATATAATATTATATATTATATTATATTATATTATATTATATTATATTATAATATAATATAATATAATATAATATAATATGATATAATATAGAATATGTTCTATCTCAGGGGCCTTATTCCTGCATTTGTTGCTTTATCTTTGAAAATGCATATATATAATTTTTAGGGGGTACGGCCGTAGTGTATTTGTCAACTTATTGACAGGTGTTAGGGGACTAGCTGCAGTCCAGGCATGGTTAACTTGTTAAAGTGTCAGGGGGCACGGCCGTAGTGAATCTGTTTATCTATCAATAAGTGTTAGGGGATTCAGCTGTAGTACAGGCATGGTAAATGTCTAAAGTTTTAGGGGGTACGGCCGTAGTGCATTTCTAGTGCATTTGTTCTATTTATTGGTATGTGTCAGAGGATTCAGCCGTAGTATAGGCACGCCCAATGTAGATAGCTTAATTAATTATTCCTATTCAAACGGGTAGTACTCCTTAGATATCATTGTTTTATTACATTATGTTGTTGGTAGAATAATCCTCTAGTTTTATAATCTATATAAATTGTATATTATTATATTTTTATATATTTTTTATATTTCATAATGTTAGATATATGGTATGTTAAAAGCATTTTAAAATATTTTTGTAAACAATGCAGAGAAGTGCATAGTAACTAATTAGCTATATTGTTCACTCCCTTCTTACTCTTAGTTAAAAGAAACGATTGTTGTCTAGATATCATATATTAGAGTTTAGAGTCATACATGAGGTCATATCACTTCATCTTACAGGACTTATTAGAATTTTCTAGTATCACTGTGTCTAGATAATTATATTGTCCTACCTCTGTCCCTCTACAAATTAAGATATGTCTGTAGTTACCAGTATGTTCCTGTAAGAATTTATTGTATACAACTAAGATGTTTTACTGTAACTTTGTGCTGGCCGAATGGCTGTAATAAAAGGATTGATTGATATATAATTTTAGTACAACTATTTAGAACTAGCATATGAAAAGCCATTCCTCCTTTCTTACACACAGAGGAGGGAATGCCTCTTCTAAGATTGGCCTTCCATGACAACACAGGCATGCATTAGCTAAAAATGTAAACTACCTCTAGTTCCAGAACTATTATTTTTTGTTCATCCATTCCTAGGATTAATTCAAATTAAATATTCTTTAATCAGGATACAGCTATAATTTTCATATATGGCTTGTCCTCAAAAAGACATCATAGTCATATCACCATATCAACTATGCATACATGTCAAGTACAGGCACAAGCAAACCTCTGCATTTTCAAAGATAAAGCAGCTTTAACAGGGAAATAATATATTCAAATCTTGTAGAAGACAACTCTACTCAAACCTAGCTTCAAAGATGGGTTTTTTCCAGGTTACAATAACTACATTTGGGACACTTTGGTCTACATTCACACACAAAGACTACACTCTATGTCAGTGACATTACTCCTGCATTTGTTATACTGAGAGGGGCATATCATAAGAAGCACAACAGCCAGACATTCAAATATCACAGTAAGCCTAGACTTCTAATTTACTAAACCCCATCAGAAACAATCTGTATGCTCCGTCACACACAAGCAGATCAAACCAAAACAAGAAGAGAATTGCTTAGCGTGAGAACCGAATATGATAATTGTGATGAGAGAACCCAGAATCATAAGCCAACTTTACACAAGGCTTTGTTGTATGTTTACAAACCCTGACCTATTTGAACAAACTTAATCATAATCCTAGGTTCAGACCTAAGAGACAACCATCCATTCCTGATTTCTTTAAGCTGCTTAAGGGAAGAAAAGAGCAAAACAAGAACAGTTCTGTGTGCATCAGTACACAGCTCATTCATATTATGATTTAATAAGCCAGAGTTTGGGCTTCTTGTTATGTGTGAGCATGCCTATGATACACATCTACAAACTATTACTACTTTCTAGTTATACTGGTCAAAGACCGAATAAAATTATGTACCTAGTGTACCTACTTTCTAGACTTTTGCTGCAGCCATTTGTTCTGGATTTGGGAAAGTTTGCACAATTTGCATCATCATAAGAAGCACAATATGAAACCAGTTAGGTGAGCAGATATTTTTAAAAGATTTTTAGAGCATTAAGTAGTATCACATTGACTTAGTAATGCAGTGGACTGCTCACATACAAACTAAAGGCCCTGGGAAGATTTGGGAAAATTTCTTGCAACCTAACCATCACAGGGCTGCAATTATATAGGTTATAGGATATAGTAATTGTAGCTGTAGTTTGCAAACCCTATAAAATTCATCATCACAATAGCTCTCAGTGACTTCTCATAGTTCTCAGTCACAATAGCTGCACACAGATCAGCAACTAGCCCTAGGCAAGGTTCATGTAACAACACAGAATCACTTTACACATAGAGGCAAGGGGGAAAAATGTATATCCATTTGATTGTTCACTTGGCACTGATAAGCATTCACTAATACTGCTTTGAAACGCCACACAACACGGCAAACCAGGCAGAATTACCTTATATCTGAATACATCAAAATCACCTGTACCAAAGTTGCATTATGGTGGATAGTGCCATCTCCACTTTTGTTTGTGTTTCAAGAAATTCTTAAAATAAGAAAAAAGTATATTTTTAAAAAATATAAAGAAAGAAAGGAAAATTGATTTAATTCTTATGTAGATCTTGTGAACATTCAGCATCTGTAAAGAGTAGCACTTATCAGTTGGACATTATGGATCCTATTGTCATTCTCAACTTGAGAAGACCCACTGAACTAGAACTGGTTCCAAAACTATGTTTTTTAAATCCACCCATCCATTCTTCTTCCTTTTGCATTGTGTCTTTTAGATTGTAAACCCAAAGGAAATAAATGTCTCATTTTGCTTGCTTATTTGTTTTACTGATTGGTAAGCCACTCTAGGAGCCTTAAAATTGAGTCTCATTATTGAAAGAAAGGCAGTAAATAAATGGAGGAGGAGGAGGAAAAGTATTTTTTAAATAATAATACTCTTCCATATCACTCTACACCACATTGAACGAATTCCAGTTTACCTCGCTTGATCATGTATGCTTGATAGCTAGCTACTAATTTGTTTTATTATTTCTTTATTTTCTCTCCTGTATTTCTCTTGACATTGGATCCAAGGCAACGTACAATAAGGTTAAGACAAAATTCAATGACACATATTTTAAGGCTGTATGCCATTTCTAGTATTTTTAAAGTGGAAACATAGTTTGGAATGATAAATAAAGGAAACAAACTACTGAACATTAAAAGGTGTTGCAATTAAAAAGGAAATGATAAAAATGCATAAAGGGGGGAGGGGAGAGAGGAGATTTTAAAACCCTTTCAGAAAAACAGTGTTTGATAGAGCAAGTGCTCTGGAAACTGGGATCATGCTGTCTCAACTTTCTCTACCATCTCCTTTCCATTTATTGAAAGGTCAAGAGAAAAGGCCTCCATCAGTCAATTTTCCAGGGGCGAATTGCAAGCAGTGATTTAAGCTTTCTATACTTGAGCAGCTAGCACTTCTCTAAAAACCTATCCTGAGATTTTGGCAAAATACCATGTGAATCAACATGGATCTAGCAATCAAGGAGAACGAAGATCCCAAACAGCAAAGTAGATCTATTAAATAGCCATGTTACTGGTCTTACCTCCATTATGGGATTAGAAGCCAATACTTTCTCTTCAACATTAGCTTCACTGGCAGACCCACTTACAGTGGCAAAATACCTCATTGCGTATTTGGCAGAGACTGTTTTTCCAGCTCCTGATTCCCCACTTACAATGATCGACTGGTTCCGTTCATCTCTGAAATGGAAACAAATTTAATTCACTTGTATTTGTGTGGATTCTACCGATCTCTAACATGCTTCTTATGTTTGGGAAAACATATATACAAACAGACCGAAAATTTAGATAGATTTCTCTCTTTGGTATCTGGTACAAAACACATAGACTGCTTTTAGGTAAACAGGTATTTCACATGAGACTTGGAACATAAATATATTCCATTCATATGTTCTTGATATAAAATAATGTAGCATTTCACCAAACATCAAGCAAAAAAGGAACTCCATTTTATGAACCAATGACCACTGCGGAAACAAATGCTGTTTCAATCCAAGACATAAGACTAGCCAAGAAAAAAACATTCAATATTCTAACATTTGAACTATGCATTATCATTTGTATGTATTACATTTGAACAACCAGCTCTGCAGATGGTATCACTGAGAGCAATTTGGCTTCTTGGATCATGATGTGTGGTTTCATGAAGATGGGATAAGGATAAGGGATGGGTTGCACCTCACAGCAGTGGGTGGGAACATTTTTGCTAATCGTCTGAAAAGTCTGATCAGAAGCCATTTAAACTGAGTTACGTAGGCAAGGGAGACAGTATTCTTGAAGGCAAGATTTCACCAGGTGCTGAGGACAAGGCAAATAGTACAAGAAGCCAACTGTGGGATGAAAATAATCTTATATAGCCAGTTATGGGAAATGACACATGGCCTTAGATGTGTCTATACTAATGCACAGAACATGGAAAGTAAATGAGATAAACTTGAACTCTTAACACAACAAAGCAAATATAAATAGGCATCACAGAAAGTGGGTGGAACGAGTTTCATGATTGGAATGTAGTAATAGAGGAGTATAACCTATTTCAGAGAAATAAAGCAAACAGGAAGGGATGAAGAATACCATTATATCTCAATGATATCTACACATGTGAAAAGATCCATTACTTAATTCATGGAAGTCAAGAACATCTGGGTAAAAATTCATGGGGGGGGGAGAAACAGGGATGTCATTGTGGGGGTCTACTACAGACCTCCAGGCCAGACTGAGGGCTTCCATGGTGCCTTCCTAAAACAGATGGCCACACATCCAGAAAGAAATAGTAGTAGTAATGAGGGACTTTAACTATGCTGATATTTGTTGGAAGTCAACTAAAGGGGAGGAGGACATAAGTGCAGGAAGAATAAGATGGTATGACAGATGGATGAACTGAGGATTGGAGGGAAGGGGGAGGGAGAAGAAGACGAGAGGGGTCAGGGAGGGGAAACAACTCAGTCAATAACAATGGGATACAACTATACTTTAGTGGTTCCTAAATCTGGATCTCAGATGTTACTGGACTTCAAACCCCAGAAGCCCAAACCAGCATGGTCAATGGTGAGGGATTCTGGGAGTTATCATCCAACAACATCTGGGGAACCAGAGTTAAGAACTATTGCTATATTTTATCTTTAAACACAGAATCAATTTCAATACTTAACCAACTCCAACTGTACCTATACAGCTTATCACAACCTCACCCACACTGTATTCAGTAATTTCAGCTAAAACATGACAAAGTTATAAAATATGTTCTCTGCCCCTTCATGCCAATGAGGGCTGATTTGCAAAAAACATAATAATGCATAATGTGGCAAGTAGTTGTGATAATCTTTGACAAACACACAATTTATAACTACCGGTACTTGAGAATAAAATACATGTTTCTAAGTATTGAAATAAGTAAGGAGCCCTGGTGCCAGTGGTTAAATGCCTACACTGCAAACAATCACTAACAAACCACAAGATTGCAAATTCAATACCAGCCAGGGCTCAGGCTTGACTCAGGCTTACATCCTTCCAAGGTTGCTAAAATGAGTACCCAGCTTGTAGGGGCAATTAGCTTACAGTTGTAAACCACTTAGAGACTGCATAGAACAGTATGAAGCGGTATATAAATGAAGCTGCTATTGCTATTGCTATTGACATATTTGTTTCTAAGTACTGAAAGGAAAATAGAATAAATGTATTTCTCTGCAGGTAACAAGGGTGTTTAAAAAAGAATAAAGTAGAGGAAGGGAGAACACACAAAAGATGAAGTTTTTACCCAATCAAAATCCAATTAAGATACACAATGCTCACATCAACATGTAATTGATTCTAGGAGACTGGAAAAATGATAGCTTAGGGGGGTTGCAGACTGCCAGAAATAGTGCAAATTGAGTCCACTTTTAGGGTTAGGGTTAGGGTTAGGGAATCATGGGAACTGTATTTTATTGTGGCACCAGAGCTCTCTGACAGAGAAAGCTCAATGTCTTAAGAAAAAAATAATTCCCATGATTCCCTAGCACTAACCCTAACCCTAAAAGTGGACTCAATTTGCACTATTTCTGGCACTCTGCAACCCCTTGTTTCCTAAACCAATATGGCTCTTCCTCCATAGTTCCATGCACACCACAACATTCCTAAAATGTTGAGCAAGGTTAATATAATGAATACTTCTGATAAATGCTCTTGATTCATCCTTCTGAAAAATATTAGCTTTTTTTAACCATTAAGACAATTAATCTCCCCACCCCTTTCTCTAACTCGGACTTAGGATTATCTAGAATACACTATTACATTTGCTGTATACAGCCTATTATAACACCATCTGGCAAGTACTTGGCACAGTGAGACTCTATATAAGTAGAATAAGATGGGGCTGTCTGTTCTGCAGTGAATGTTATGATTGAACAAGAGATCATTGTGCATTTTGTAGTGTCCCAGTCCAGGAGCAGAGGCCTTTGTGACGTTCAAAACTTTCAGAACAATTTTGCATTTTTTTATGGGGCAATAAATGTTTGAAGCAGCCTCAAGATTTGGCCAGAAGGAAACTACAGACAAAACATAAGCCAAAGTTTACAACTTTAAGAACAACAGTTGGCTCTAAAAGATGCTACCAGACTCATTCTCCCTTTTGCTTCATGAAACCAGTTTCAGTGATGTACAGTAAGAGTAAACACCCTAGCTCAATCTGATCAGTCGGTTACCAAATCATTTTTAAGAAGGTATCACACAGATTTTAATCAACAGCGATTGGAGCAAAGACAAAATAAGCATTAGATACCACTTCCATGACAAATTCTAAATTATTATTTTGGGAGTTCTCCAAATCTCCAATTTGTAAGTAAGGCTTCCATAGAAATCATTGCCCAGTGATGGGGGGGGGGGGGGGGGGGGGGGGGGGGGAACCACCTTTTTTTAAAAAAACTGACAGCACAGCAAAAATGGTAACTACTTTTTACAAATTCAACTATGTGGTTCCTTTAAAATAATTCTCAGTTACTGTCATATCAAGCTCTTTCAAAACATTCACATCTCGAATTTCAAAAGCCTCTTCCAAAATGGAACATTTTAAAAATGAGAAAGAAGATGCATCATGTGCTTTGAAAGCAAATGACATGGTTATGGTCCAAATGCTGAGCATGCCAGGGTCAGAAAATGGCTTGGAGCCCCAACTGTGGCAAAGGGGTGACATATCAGCGTAGGATCACTGTGTAACCCCATGACAACTACTTTCTCTCAGCTTATTCTACATCACAGGGTTGTTGTGAAGACAAAACAGGGGATAGGTTTATGCTACTTCGAGCTTCTTGGAGAAAAAACAGAAAACTATACCAATGTAATAAACAAACCCTAGTTCACCATCCTGATAGTAGAACTGCAATGAAATAAAGTAAACCATGTATCGATCTCAGTTTCCTGATTCTTCAATCTCTCCCACTTAGAACAAACTTTGGTCTATCACATTTCTTCAACATCCTCTAAAATATATCCTAATCTGTTATTTGCGTTTGTTATTCTGTTCGTAACATCTTGCTCTTCTGCTGGTGACACTATTTTTGATGGCCAAACAGCAGACCAAAAAACTGTGTGATTTGCCATAATTCTCTTCATCTCCTACTCCATTTCAGCTAAAACAGCTCTTAAAGGGCCTTTCAGGGCCTTGCTAATTATTGTCTTCATAAATTGGCTGCAGACTCTTTAATAGTTAATAACCCACTGTAGTACATGGCAATACAACAACAACAACAAAAAGAGTCCTGTAATTTCCATTTGCCTCTGCAAAATCATAGTGACCAATTACAAGACCCATAGAATGCTTACCTTTAAATTTTCTGACAACTGATAGCTAATATTCCTCATCAAATATTCCTCATAACTGATAGCTAATATTCCTCATCAAATATTCCTCTGGGCCCTAAGCATCACCTTTCCTTTCAGAAATGAGATGGATATTAACTAACAGTTGTCAGAAAACTTAAAGGTAATCATTCTATAGGTCTTGTAATTGGCCACTATGATTTTTGAGAAGCTGGTTTTTAAAAACACAGTAAACAGCAAACTACTAGAAATTGATTTAGGAACATATATCCTGATATTAAACTAGTTCCTCTGGAAAAGCTGCCAATTGGAGACAACACAGGTAACATCGAGCTTGTAACTCCAGATTTTATGTTCCTGATTTTCATGGATCAACCCTGCCAAGAATTTAATTATGTCCTTTTCACACCAAATCTAATCCATTTTTGCTTGATGTAGCAGAAGCTGAAATAAAACCTCTAAAGGCAATTTGGAGAACACCAGCAGAGACTTTCCAGAATTGTATGCATTTTTATTTGGCAGGGTATCACTCCCCTGCCTCACTCATCACAACCATAGCTGGAATATGCAGGATGAGTAACAAACAGCTCATGAACCAGTGGTTTCTCAGCAAACATGCAGTAGAAATAACAAACATTTTCAGAAATAATAATCAATATCTACAAAATCATGACAAACTGTATTCTGGACAAAAAGATGAACCAACATAGTGAAAGTTGTTCTCCAGGGATTATTCCTTTGAGGTCACTGCTGCAATCGTCTGCTAATGCTCAGTGAGCAGCTTCCAGCATAACACCTCATATGAACTTTAGGATAAAGCACTAACCGTATGTAACCCCATTTCCTTTGGGATGGCAGCTGGATGTTTTTGTGATGAATCTGTATGAGTGGACTGTTGCTAATCTATTAGCCAGTAAGCAAATGGGTGAATTCTAGTACAGTGCAAATTTACATACCCTTTAAATCATGGCTGGATCTCACCCAAGTGTACAGACCCCCCTCCCTATTTTTTTAATGTTCCTAGGTGGTTTCCCAACAGATTCCCCAGACAGTTCAAACCATCTGCAAAATGAAGCACTTCTCTCTCTCAAGCACCCCACACAACTTGAAAATACTCCAGGAACCAACAATCATCTGAAATCAAGAATAGAAGTTGTGATTTGCAACAGTTTGGAGCATGTTGTGGGGGGGGGGGAGGTAAAAAAAATCCAGATTTTTCAAAAAATGTTTTTGGTGATCTGGGGACATTGGTCTGGTACAGGGGTGAAAACTGACCCTTGCCTCCTCTGCAGTTGCTCACCACTGCTTTAAATGAGCATGAGTTCATTTCAGTTTTTCCTTTATTATAAAGGTTAAGTACAGTCAGAACTAGTCGTGGTTTTCCCCACTGCTACTGTGTTCTTTAAAAACACACATAAATACAAATAAAGATTATATCCTTGTGAAAGAATAAAAAACATGCCTATCCCACAAACCTGGCCATTTGTTTATATGCTTCCTCAGCCACTGCAAAGATATGGGGGTCCATATCCCCCATGTTCTGGCCACTGTAGGCATTGATGATATCTTCGCCATAGATAGGCAGCTGTTCATATGGATTTATGGCTACTAAAACTATACCTGAAAAATAAAATAAAATCAGAAGATATTATTGGAAAGAGCTATGTAAGTAGAATTTGTGATCTCATTCAGCATAACAATTAATAAGGAAGAGTAGACAATGCCTTTTATTTTATTTTGTAAGAGTGTATGGATGTGGAAATGGAAAGAAGCAGCCCAAATTAAATGTAGCTGACTAATATGGCATTAGTTGTTATTTGGAAAAGTCCTTAGTTTAAGTCAAACGATAAAATAATCTGATTTAGAAAGCACCACTGCTACTTACAGTGAATGGAATGGAATTTCTAACTACAATTATATATTTAAGTTAAATGCAATTCTAATTTCAAAGGAGCATGGTATCAGATTTAAAGAATAAATATAAACTTTTGTATGCTACTGAATAAAAGGCCAGGGATCTATAAGAAAGAACAAATTATGCTGGTAAATGGAAACACTGCCAGCCTCATTCCTAACCGCAAAGCTTTTTGAAAATGCTCCTTCTGCCTTGTTAAACTACCTTATGTTCTTGCAATTGTCAAGGATCTGGTGGGTCAGCACTGGACATCACAACTGCAGCCAGGTTTTATGATTCATGATGGAACCCTTCCATGCAATAAATGAAGATGGTGGACCATGGAGTTCACCAGACAGTGTTGGACTGCATTTCCATGATTTGTCACGCTAGCTAGAGCTGATGAGAATTGCACTCCTACCCTACCTGAAGAACTACACATTCCTCACCCTTGCAATACTGTACTGTTCATACCTAAAGGAGCTAAACCAGAGGTTACTTAATCATAGAAACATAGAGTTGGAAGAGACCACAAGGGCCATCCAGTCCAACCCCCTGCATGCAGGAACTTTCAATCAAAGTATCCCTGACAGATGGCCATTCAGCCTCTGTTTAAAAACCTCCAAGGAAGGAGACTCCACCACACTCTGAGGGAGTATGTTTCACTGTTAAACAGCTCTTACTTTCTGGAAGTTCTTCCTAATGTTGAGGTGGAATCTCCATGTCCTATTCTCAGGAGCAGCAGAAAATAAGCTTGCTCCACCCTCAATATGACATACCTTCAAATGTCTTCTCCAGGCTAAACATACCCAGCTCCCTAAGTCACTTCTCATAAGGCATGGTTTCCAGACCCTTCACCATTTTAGTTGCCCTCCTTTGGACACACTATGGATATATTCTAGCCTTCACATTTCAGGAGTGTATACCCTAATGCAGGGGTAGGCAACCCGCGGCCCGGGGGCCGGATGCGGCCCCATGAGGCCTTTGAACCGGCCCCAGGCCAGTCCTGCCCCCCCGCCATGATGATATTGATTATTGTTGTTATTACTTGTTCTTGGGGGTTTTCTTGGCAAAATCTCCACAGGAGTTTTGCCATCATGGCTTTTCTGGGGCTGAGAGAGCGTGCATGCATATTTTTAAATTTTATTTTATTTTATTTTTATTATTTTTATTATTTTGCTTCGGCCCGCCAATTGTCTGAGGGACAGCAACCCGGCCCCATGCTCAAAAGTTGCCTACCCCTGCCCTAATGGCTTGGATACATAAAGATATGGGACTTTTTTATTCAGTTACAGCAGATGAGAGCCTAAATTATACCAAGGTAAACTAAGTGCTAAGCCAGGATCAGTTTAAAAGAAAGAATCTGGCTATCACATCTTTTCTATGGCTTTCTTAAATAGTAATCTAGACCAGGAATGGGAAAATTTCCAAGGATCTAGTCACCCTGGGTTTAGATGGCCACATAGGATATAATGCTTCAGTAATAGAACTGTAAAAAGTAAAGGTATTCCCCGTTGACAAAGTTGTCATGTTCAACCGTAGGAGGCGTTGCTCATCTCCGTTACTAAGCCGAAGAGCCAGCATTGCCATCTAAGGGATGCAGTGGCTCAAGTGGTTAAGACACTGACTCTGTTGACTGCAAGTTCGGCAGGTTAGCAGTTTGAGGCCCAGGTGCTGCATGATGGGGTGAGCTCCTGTCACTAATCCCAGCTTCTGCCAGCCTAGCAGTTCAAAAGCATGCAAATGCAAGTAGATAAATAGGTACCACTTTGGTGGAAAGGTAAACAGCATTCTGTGCAGTCATGCTGGCCACAGGATCACAGAGTAGTCCTCCTTGGCTTAGGGCCTTTGCAGATTGCCAGAAATAGTGCAAATTGAGTCCACTTTAAGGTTAGGGTCAGTGCTAGGGAATCATGGGAATTGCTATTTTTCTGAGACATTGAGCCTTCTCTGTCAGAGAGCTCTGGTGCCACAATAAAATACAGTTCCCATGATTCCCTAACCCTAACCCTAACCCTTAAAGTGGACTCAATTTGCACTATTTCTGGCAGTCTGCAAAGGCCCTTAGTAACAGAGATGAATACCACCTCCTATGGTCAGACATGACTTGACAACCTTTTCAACGGGAAATACCTTTACCTTTAATAGAACTGTAGGATTTCACTGTTTTTAAAACATCCTAGCTTTAGTGGTTGTATAAGTTATATTCCAAGGAATTTTCAGAATTCATTCCAAAAATATTATTAGTATAGATCAGGGATAGGCAACCTTTCCCCTTTAAGGGCCGAGGGACTTCAGCTCCCAGAATCCCAGGAGCTATTGGCCAACATGGGATTATTGGCCAACATGGCTGAGGCTTCTGGGAGCTAAAGTCCCTCGGCCCTTGAAGGGGAAAGGTTGCCTACCCCTGGTATAGATGTACCACATTAAAAATTTAGGCAGAATATGAAGGAGGCTCTTTTAAAATATACTCATTGTAAGGGCTAAAATGTCACTGCATCTTAAGTGAAATTCCTTCTACAACATTTAAGTGCAATTGCCTCTACAACATTTACTGGCATGACTGAATTTGGTAGCATGTGACATTAATTCCTTTGTTGAGCCTGTGAGAGCAATTGAAACCAAGAGCTATAAACTATAGCATATAGTCAAGACAATACAGGACGGACAGGCTAAGTGGAGCAAAGGTATACTAATCATATTAGGGTCACTAAAGCCAACCATCACTAAAGCCCAACAACTGTTTATTTAAAAAATGTTGTTAAGATATTCATCTTTTTTTTTTTTTTTTTTTTTTTTTTTTTTTTTTTTTTTTTTTTTTTTTTTTTGCATTTCTTTTCTCCATAGGGTTCTTCTATCCAAGTTAAGAGTATAATTATCTGCCAACTGGGGCAACACAACATGTATCTGATAAGGCAGGGTATACAAAAGTCCACAAAAGTGTACTCCAAATAAAAGCTCATGGCCTGAAACACACAGGCCAAATAAAGCAACAACACATTGGAACAACACATGCCCCCAAAGTTCACCACTCCACTGACAAGAAAGCCACCCTCTGCAATCGTGACAGTTCCTCAGCCAAAAAGCCATTCAACACTATCTTACTGGATTGACTGATGTCCAAACACTAAATGGTTGTGGTAGAATTGGCTTTTCATGTAGACTGTATGAGAACAAAACAAACGCAACACTGAACTACAACCATGCAGAGATGGAACATGTTACCATGGCTTTAAAGACAACACATTATACTTTTTAGAATAAAAAGCATATAAAATGTCTATATAGCGCCAAAACTCTTTTTTTTTATTATGCCACATATAGATAATTCAATATAATTTCAACAGAGGTTTGTCTGTTGCACCATGAAAACTATTATCCATGGTCAGTGGAAATTCTTTCTTTTTTCAATTAAAAATTATCTGATTTTCCAATGAGCAACAATGAAAACTAGGGAATTCACTTCCTCACTGATAAATTCAGTGACAATTCAAAATGTTGAAGTTTTACTTACTTATTTTAAAATTTATCTGTTTAATAATTCATGTCAAGTTATAATCTCTATTTGCTTTCTAATTCATCCTGCTGATTTTTTCCTCAGTGTTGCTATTTTATTTTATATTTTTTGTAGGGGTATTGTTCTGTGTGATGCTTTCCACTCCCTCCATAGGGCAGATATCCTATCCCTCTGTCTCCATGATTTTCCAACCAGATACAGCCAAGAATTACACTTCAGAAATGTTCAGTGGCATCAAATCATTACACAGCTCAGATGTCCAACCTTTCCATCCTTTATTTGTTCACAGGGTCAGGGTGGTTACAAAGCCTTCCAAGTTTTCCACCTGAAGGACTAGCAGTCTTTTGATGGTCTGGGAAGGCCCATGTTCCTCCTGGTCTGTAATGTCAGCATGGTTAAGACCACCCATGACTTAGAATAATGATATAAAATAATGATATAGAATAAATGACTCTGTGGACAGTTATACCCTACAGAACCATTCACTACAGCAGAATAGCAGGAGAGGAACATCTATGCTTTTTCCTAGGGTTGTTGGATCAACTCCTTTCCTGAATGGACTGCAGAGTCTTTCCAGGTATGGTAGATGGGACCCTTCTAATACAGTCTCCTTTGGCTCTTGAGAAATGCTTCCAAGAGTGAAGGAACCAGGCAAGCTGGAGCTCATGTGATAAAGAGCCAAACTTGGAGGGAAAGCCAACTGAGGCTATCTCCCTAAGAAAGCCTTTGGGCCTTTGCAGACTGCCAGAAATAGTGCAAATTGAGTCCATTTTAACTGCCCTGGCTTAGTGCTAAGGAATCATGGGAATTGTATTTTTTCTGAGACATTGAGCCTTCTCTGTCAGAGAGCTCTGGTGCCACAATAAACTACAGTTCCCATGATTCCCTAGCACTGAGCCAGGGCAGTTAAAGTGGACTCAATTTGCACTATTTCTGGCAGTCGACAAAGGCCCTTTCTTTCCTGGATAGGTTGCCAACTCTTCCTTATTCTTTCTCCTCTGGTGGCAGTTTTCAAAGGCTGGGACAAATCTAAAACCCACTGCACATTCTGATTGCTTCCTCCTTTTCCCTAGCTACAGCCTCAGCTTTTATATCAGTGTTTCCTCCAACCCTGTTGCTGAGTCTATAGTACCATATTTTCCGGCGTATAAGACGACCCGCGTATAAGACGACCCCCCCATTTTTCCAGTCAAAATATAGAGTTTTAGCACCTTTATCCTCCTTATCCTTATACCCGGCGTATAAGACAACCCCCCCACTTTAACCACAGATTTTGCAGGTTAAACAGTAGTCTTATACGCAGGAAAATAAGGTATTTCCTTTTTTTTTGTTGGATGACTGATCAACTGCACATCCATTTCATGAGTTTTAGGATGTTTTGTTGTTATGTATTATACACTGTACACTGCATTAATTACAAAATAAAGAAATATTGGTCTCTCAGAGCAGCTCAAGTTAAACAGTCTCACTCTGAGAGGGAGCTGCTCATAGTGCAGCTTTATCTTTCCATAGTGCTCTGATATAGCAACATACAAAAACCTCGTTCTGTGCTTACCACAATATGTATAAATGAGTTTTGAGTCTATAAACCGAACTTTTAGGTTATGGAGAACAGCAGGTTCATGGAGATAGCTGAGTGCTGTCAAGTCATTTTCACCCACAAGTATATCAGGGTTTCGCAAGGGTGGCAGCTCCTTTTTCTTAGGGTCAAGGCTGTATGCAAGATCCTGAAAATTAAATAACAGCATATACATTAAAGACATAACTTAAAATCTTTCATGTGGCTCTGCTGAGAACTGACTAAAGCAGATAAATTTAAAGGAAGTTTTATGCAAACAAAAAGATCACACAAAGCATGATACTGTTACTTTTTAAAGTAAATAGTTACAGTTAGGTACCCATAGTTGATCTATTTATTTATTTAAAATATATTTAACTGCCTTGAGAACATTTGTTTCATAGACATCAACTAATAAATAAATGAATAGGATCTCAATAGGAAAATGTTTTCTGCTTTGAAGTGTCTTCTTCCCAGAAAATCCTATGATAGAGTTACCATGAGTCAGGAAGAACTTGAATGCAAACAACAACAGAGATTTTAATGTGTTAACAATAAAGAATAAGAGTTAACATACCTTGCCATCCTCAAGTCGAAGATGGAGGACTTTGTCACCTGGTTTATAATCTTTTACAAGTTCTGCTGATTTCCAGACCACTTCTGAATCAGGTATCCAAATCCTTGCATACTGTTTTTTAAAAAGGGGAAAAATTACCTTGTATTTATACCGATACAAGAAGCATAACCACATATATCCATTTAGACTAACCTTTTCAGCTTCTCTCCCAACAGTGTCTTAATTCTTCTTTTAATAAATAAAATATTGTTTTATCACTTTCCCCAAAGACAATGGGGGTAAAATTAAAATTCAGTGTTAATAAACTTTCAAATAACTCTCTCACAAAGTTGTTTTCCCCTCAACTCCCAATTTTGACCTCCCAGTGGTTAGACCAAAATTTCTGTTTTCAAGTTGTTAGTTTCCAAGCAGATCTGATTTGGGATGCATACAACTTGCCAAGCAAATAATACACACACACACACACACACACACACACATTAAACACATGTTTACTTATGTATGCAAGCTGTGCCTATGTAGCCAAACTACTATCCATTTCATGCACACTGTAAATACTGTATTGCATTTTAGTTATGTGTATCATATATATTGTATGCTCTCTTATTATCTTACATAGCTTTGAAATCTCCAGCATTTTGTAAGCATCGGGAAGTAAATCCCATTTAATACATGGTTCAGTCCTTAGGTAGTAGAATTCTACAGTATACCAGCTACACTGTTCCAAAACATCATCAGTAATACATAGTTTACAGCTTATCTGTGTAATAGTTGTGCTCCCCAGATCTGTTCAGGTTCAAGTAAATAGGCAAACTTGTCTGATAAAACTGTTTCACTTGACAATACTGGAGTTCTACTTTTTCCTAGCAAAGGCTGCAGCTTTCTTCCTCAAAGTCCCTGCACACTCTTTCTTTTACCTGGCTGGGTGAGAGTTACCTCTTTGCACTAAACAGCTGCTTATCAGTTAGTGGCAAAGATGAAATGTACACATCCACCAGCTGAAGCACTCTGGCAGAACTGCAGCATACAGGACAGAAACTCTTGGTATCTTCCAATGGTCCAGTTCCCCACATCCCAGAATACTTCCTAAATATAGATGCTAGAGGTAATTGTTATTTATTGTTACATAATCCACAGCATAAAATAAAAAATGTCTCCAAGGCAGTCTTGACATTTTGTTGCTCTTAACTGCCCTCGAGTTGATCTCGACTTATGGTGGCCCTATGGATGAGACATCTCCAAGACCCACTATCTATCCTCCACTGCTCTGTTTAATTCTTGCAACCCCTTAATATCCATGGTTTCCTTCAGAGAGTCCATCCATTTAGCATGTGGCCTTCCTCTCTTCCTACTTCCCTC
>CM034709.1:9676822-9695390 GCA_020142125.1 Phrynosoma platyrhinos | reverse complement strand
TTGATTTTCTTCCTATCTTCTCTCTTGACTGTCCAGCTCTCACATCCACCCATGGGAATAGGGAATACAAAGGCTTGTATGATTCTGACTTTTGTGCTGAGTTGTATGCCTTTGCATTTTCTAGTTCTTTCATAGCTAACCTCCCCATTCTTAGTCTTCTTCTGAATTCCTGGCTGCAGTCCCCCATTCGGATCAATGTTTGATCCCAGATCTAAGAACTCTTTTACTATTTCTATTTCTTCATTGTCTAGTTTGAATGTGTGTAAGTTCTCTGTGGTCATTATTTTTGTTTTCTTTACATTCAACAGTAAGCCTGCCTTTGCACTTTGATCTTCCTTAGGAGGTGTTCCAGGTCTGGGAGGTTTTCTGCTAGTCTTATAGTGTCATCCGTATATCTCAGATTGTTGATCTTTTTTCCTTCTATTTTCATTCTTCCCTCTTCCATGTCCAAGCCTGCTTTCCTTATAATATGTTCTGCATATAAATTAAACAAGTAGGGCGAAAGGATGCAGCCTTGTCCAACTCCTTTGCCAGATAGGAATCATTCTGTTTCTCTGTCTTCTGTTCTGACAGTAGCCTCTTGTCCAGAGTACAAATTCCTCATCAGGACTATCAGATGTGTTGACATTCCCATGTCTTTACGGGCATTCCATAGCCTTTCAGGATCTATGCCAGTCAAAGGCTTTGCTATAGTCTATATAGCACATGCTGATATATAGTCTTGACATAAATTGGGTTAATCTAATGTTTATTTATTTATTTATTAGTGCAGAATTAATTATCAATGTAACCAATACACACAAAACATAATGATGTCGGGTTGAATTTAAATCATAAATAGAGATGGATGAGCTGGATATAGGCAAAACACATGAGGCATGCAACAACACGTTGCAGCGTATTTTCCCCACCCCAGACTGTCTGCTCTTTCTCCAGGATATTATAAACTAAGTTTATTACAATGTAGAATGGGAATACAGGTCTGCCTTTCAGCAGTGGATTGAAATACATAAAGGAAGGCACATAAATGAGTAAGTTCTCATTCTCAAAGTAAAAAACCATGCAACCAAACAAGAACTGAGGCTTCCATTCGATTTTTCTTTTGAAGATGAAGATATCAATCTGCATGTGCCACAGCCACATTCTTCAGAAGAAAGATGATGGAGCAATCTAACTGGAAAATCATTGTATAAGTGACTGATTTAGTCTTTGACCTAAATTCAACATGATTCTTGTGGTAGAGGCAGGAATTTTAGCTCCCCTGAATTGCAGCCTCTTCCAGCATCTAAAACCTACCCAGTAGAGTTTCTCAGCCCTCCACAACTTATTTTAAAGGTTTTTGGAATACATAAGAGGAGGCAGTGAGGAGGGAGAAATGAAACCCTCCCCTTTGCATTCTTGTACGTTGCTCCCATGGGTGCAATGACAGCCAGTTTTGGATTCTCTCATACACAGACAAACACTCATACTCTCTCACATAGACTTCTCCAAATCAATTTACACATCTCCAGATTTTTTCATTGCAACACCTTTAGCACAAAAATGTAAAGCCCATTTTGCCTTCTAAACTAAGAATCTAAATGATATCAACCTATGGCAGAGGAATGATTCTTAACATCAGCAGATCCAACTCCAAAATGTGCTGTCCGCCATTCACAAAACATGCTCCTTTTTAAATACATTAAATATTAGTTCTGTCTCTTTTTCAAACAGCACAGGACATGCTAAAATCTCATGCAATACCAAAAGATTCATCAAATATTCTGAAATGCTGTGAAAAATTCAATGTAAAAAAATAGAGCAACTAAGCATATAGTCTAAAGGAGGCAGTTCCTACCAATTTAGACCATTTTAATACTCTTGGAACAGCTTCTGAAGTCAATCTGCATGACTGAGTAGACAAGATTAATACTTCCCATGGGAAATCTAGCAACCACTTGGGCTCTTTTTGTGTGCTTATTTAAAAGAAACACCTGCATTATCGGATCGCCTATTTACTGTATACACTCATGTATAAGTCTAGAAATTTTAGTCAAAAATTGGCCCCCAAAAAACTGAGTCGACTTATCCATGCATGGGTCAATGTAAGTAGTGTAGTTTAATTCTTATTTTAAAAGGAACCATCTCCTGATGAAAGGCAAGAGCAGGGGTAGGCAACCTTTCCCCTTTAAGGGCTGAGGGACTTCAGCTCCCAGAATCCCAGGAGCTATTGGCCAACATGGGACTATTGGCCAACATGGCTGAGGCTTCTGGGAGCTGAAGTCCCTCGGCCCTTAAAGGGGAAAGGTTGCCTACCCCTGGGCAAGAGCATAATCTGTCCTGGGAGCACTGACCGCTCTCTATTATCTCATCCATCCAGCCTTTACTATAAGCACAAACAGTTATGCCTGCTAGAATTTTGTAAGTTCTTTTGCATTGTTTTTCTTTGCTTCATCTTTTAGATCCTTTGTTACATACCCATAAGTTTTACCCTCGACCTATCCATGAGTATAAAAAGCCATCATATAAAAAGCCATCATTATGGCCCCCAAACCTGACCTCAATTTATACATAAGGTCAACCTATAGTTGAGTATATACTGTGAGTCACACACCATAGCATAACGCTACCTAAGAGCATCAATAAGTATACAGCTCCTGTTAAAACAAACAAACAAACCATAACCAAGAACCCTAGATAAATTTTAGACACGATTTAGTTGGAATTTGGAAGAAAGAACACCACTCACACTAACAATGTTGATGTAGTTTTAAAACTGGCACTGAAACTGTAGGCTAGGCTCAGGAAACTTATACACTCTAGACCAGGGGTAGGCAACCTAAGGCCCGGGGGGCCGGATGCGGCCCCCTGAGGCCTTTGGACCGGCCCCAGGCCGGTCCTGCCGCCGTCACCGCCACCGCCACCCCCTGCTGCCCCCCGCCACTGCTGCTGCCCACCATGATGGTATTGATTATTGTTGTTATTACTTGTTCTTGGGGTTTTCTTGGCAAAATATCCACAGGGGTTTTGCCATGGCTTTTCTGGGGCAGAGAGAGTGTGCATGCATATTTAGTTATTTATTTATTTATTTGGTGCTTCGGCCCCCCAATTGTCTGAGAGACAGCAACCTGGCCCCCGGCTCAAAAAGGTTGCCTACCCCTGCTCTAGACATTGATGAACTACCTCACTACTAGTTAGGCTGGGAATTAGAGTTCAACAACATACAGGTTCCCCAAGGGGGTTAAGCAAGGCTGCATTTTATCAATCCATCTGTTTAACATGTACACTGAACATACATAAAGCAGGATTAGACTCGGAGGAAGAAGGAATGAAAATTGGAGGAAGGAACATCAACAATATAAGATTTGCAGATGACACCATATTATTAGCAGAAAATAATAAAGACTTGGAACAATTATGGACGAAGGTTAAAGCAGAAATGTCAAAGGCAGGTTTACAGCTGAACATTAAGAAAACAAAAATAATGACCGCAGATGATTTTCATAACTTTAAAAGACAATGAAGACACTGAAATAGTTCAGGATTTTCCATACTTTGATTTGTTCATTAATCAGAATGGAGACTATGGTCAAGAAATCAGGCAACTAAGATTTGGAAGGACAACTATGAAGAAACTAGATAAGATGCTGAAGTGTCACAATATATCATTGAATATTAAAATTAAGATGGTCCATGCCATCATATTTCCAATTGTATGACGGTGAAAGCTGGACAGAGAAGAAAACTTACAGGGAAAAAATCAACTCATGTGAAATGGGATGCTGGAGAAGAGTATTATAAAAAGACAAATAAATGGGTCCTAGAGCAAATCAAGCCTGAATTCTCCCTAAAAGCCAAGATGACTAAACTGAGACCACTGTACTTTGGCCATATCATGAGGAAAAGAAAATAATGCTTAGCAAGGTGGAGGCAGTAGGAAAAGAGAAAGACTGCATTCCAGATAGATACTCAATCAAGAAAGCCACAGCACTGAGTTTGCAAGCTTGAGTAGGGTGGCTGAGGATAGGATGACTTGGAGGTCTCTCATTCATGGAGTTGCCATATGCTGAAGTTGACTTGACAGCAGTTAACAACAATAATCTGCATTTTTAATATCATCTCTTTTTTAAAAAAATTATTAAAATTATACAATAAATAAAACAATAAAAGATGGCAAAACCCCACAAAATATTACAACTATAAAAATGGGCATTCAATATATAATCCTATACAGATTGAATTGTTTCATAAACATCAGACCATAGTGACAAATGGCAGGATGGTGGATGGACAGTTATATAGTATGTGTTAACAAAATCTCAACTCACTGCACTCAGCGACTGTGACTATATCAAGACCTCTATATTCTCTTAGTTTTTGCCCTTGATGTGTATTTTGTAGTGGTTTCTAACCGACAATAGCACTCTTACACTATTGTTACCTTTCTCTGCAGAAAGGTCTTTTAATGGGGGAATTGTTGTACTTTTATTCTTATAGTTATGTTTTAAAATGATTTAACACTGTTTTAAATGAGTTTTGTATTTAGTAGAAACATTTATTTGGCACTTTTTATTATAATAATTGTTTTTAGCTGTACTCTGTGAGCAACCTGGGGTCGCATTTTGGGAAGAAGATGACGTGGAAAAAATAATGGACAGAGAAGCAGAAATTTCCCCCCCCCCCATATATTTATCTGAGAAATTGTTATTGACAAAGGGGCGGCTTCAAGCCATATCACATGATTTTGACATATCATGGCGGCAACCACACGCCGTGGCCCCAACCCGGCTTTTTGCCAGCACAAAAAGAAGTGGCAAATTGCCACACACCTTTTTAAGCCAGCAAAAGCCAGCTTTTCCAGCACCACCATCTAAACACCAAACTGTCAGAGCGCCTCAAAGCTGCCCCCCATGTGGTCGGGCAGGTGGCATGACGGCAGCATTGGGCCAGCGTCATAGCATGTGGCATCTAAATGCCGCACTCTGAAGCTTCCCCGAAGCCAGTGCAAAGGGGTGGTCTGTTTTGCCTCAAAGTTACTGTTACTGAAAATGAAAGTCAGCATGGTATAGTGCAGGGGTAGGCAACCTTTTTGAGCCAGGGGCTGGGTTGCTGTCCCTTAGACAATTGGGGGGGGGGGGGCCAAAGCACCAAACATAAATAAATAATAAAATTAAAATAAAAAAATAAAAATTTTAAAAATATGCATGCACACTGTCTCAGCCCCAGAAAAGCCATGGCAAAACCCCTGTGGAGATTTTGCCAAGAAAACCCCAAGAACAAGTAATAACAACAATAATCAATATCATCATGGCGGGCGGTGGCGGCAGGCGGTGGTTGCAGGACCGGCCTGGGGCTGGTCCAAAGGCCTCGGGGGGGGGCGCATCTGGCCCCTGGGCCTTAGGTTGCCTACCCCTGGTATAGTAGTTTGAGCACTTAACTACAATTCCTGAGACCAGAGGTCAAATCCCCACTGATATGAAACCCACTGGGTGACTTTGGACAAGTCACACACTCTCAGCTGCAGAGGATGGCAATGGCAAACGCTCTCTGAAGAAACTTGCCAAGAAAACCTTGTGATAGAGTCGTCTTAGGGTCACCAAAAGTTGGAAACTATTTGAAGGCACACAACATGAGGGTACTTTCTATTCTTATAGCTACAAAATCCATTGTATGTATTTGTAAGCTGTTTCAAAAAGTCATTATTTTTGACATTACTTACCTCAATTTTATTGCTTGTTTTTCCTTCCAAGCAGTAAAATAGTTACTTATTAGCACGAAAGCACACAAGGAGGACAGAAACGGCCTGCAACAATCCCAGTTGCTAACACAGCATCAAATTAAACACTAAAAGGAATCCACATTTTCAATGACAAACCTGTTTTTCCAGCTACAACAGTTTTCTCAGAGATGCATGCCTCAGCAGACAAAGTTGCAAATGAAACTTGTATTTATCTTCTAAGGACCAATAAATAAACACAGCATGCTAAATCAAAATATGTAGATGAACAGTGGTGGCTGGTGGCTGCTAATGTTAACATGGTGGCGAATCTGTTCCATTTTCAGTTTGAATTTTAAAGGAGCTAATCTAATGTAATGAACCTTTAGGATGCAAGTTTCAGCATCTTGGTTAAAGTCTGTATGAAAATCTGGAGGAGATTCATTGTTCCCCTGAGATAGAAACCACCAGTCGCCTCTGCAGGTGAGGACAATCCTGTACATACAAAAATCACTGTTAGAGATGCCATATCTCAATATGTGGTTCTTCGTCTCCAGTTTTCATTGCTCATCATCTCCAGAGAGGAGATAACAGTGAAAATTCTCCACTTTGGAGAAGCTCTGGGTGAGAGGAAAGGACTCCACTTCAGCTAGAGCAGTGATTCCCAAACTCTGGCCTCCCCAATGTTTCGTACTTCATTTCCCAGAATCCCAACCCATTGGCCAAGATGGCTGAGGCTTCTGGGAGCTGAAGTCCAAGACACCTGGAAGGCCAGAGTTTGGGAATCACTGAGCTAGAGCATCAGTTTGCTGCAATTTGCAAGTCCTAATTAATTAGTTGCTGCAACTTGCAAAGATTTTCCAAGATGCTCTATGTCAGGGGTAGGCAACCTTTTTGAGCCGGGGGCCGGGTTGCTGTCCCTCAGACAATTGACGGGCCGAAGCACCATAAATTAAATAAATAAATAAATAAATAAATAAGTAGAGGGACGGGGATACTTGAATGTATTTTAACCATTGTATTTTAATTGTTGTAAGCCGCCCCGATTGCTATGCAGAGGGGCGGGGTAGAAATAAAATTTTATTATTATTATTATTATTAAAATTAAAAATTTTTTTAAAAAATTAAAAAAAATGCATGCACACTCTCTCAGCCCCAGAAAAGCCATGGCAAAACCCCTGTGAAGATTTTGCCAAGAAAACCCCAAGAACAAGTAATAACAACAATAATCAATATCATCATGGGGGGGCGGCGGCGGTGGGGGGGCGGCGGCGGCAGGACCGGTTTGGGGCCGGTCCAAAGGCCTTGCTGGGCCGCATCCGGCCCCCGGGCCTTAGGTTGCCTACCCCTGCTCTATGTGTTTACATAGGGGCAAAACAGATGGGCAGGAAAAAGTGGCTTGAAGCTGCTTTTTCCGAAGTCACATTGAAACCCTACCACAACCACACTACCGGCTTTCAAGGCGGCTGGAGTGCACATGTCATGACCACATAGCATGGCTTCAAGCCACACCACTGCATACTTTTTTTTTTTTTTTACTATCTCCACCATCATCCTTGCACACTTTTGCAGGACTGAACTGCTGGCAAGTGCCATCCCATTGCATGGCCATCCCTGTGAACCTGCACATATTCACATGTGTAGCGCTTCACCAGGACAGGGCATCAGAGCAGAGATGTGCCCATGCAGATGCCAACAAGGTACAATCATGCTTCCCTTCATTCCCCCCCCTTCACCCTATGCCCCCTCTTTGGCTGTCTGTTTTATGTATGTTGTACTCATCTCCATAGAAAATTCTATGGTTTCTCTTTTGAGCATTGCCACCCCCACCACTTGTGTACGGCAACTCTGTTCCTTTTAAATGTGTTCCTGTGACATGGTGTTTACATGCATATGTAGGGTTAGGGTTTGGAAACAGCACCCTTTTAGAACTGCATTCGTGTTGGTGCATTTATATGTACATGTGAAGGTGAGCATTTTCCAGGAAGAAGCAGAAAAAAGCAGCTTCTTTTGAAGCAGCTTTTCTCCCCATAAGATGGCTAGAGGGTGCTTTCCAGCCACCTTCAAAGCGTGAGTCATCTAAATGGCCCGCCTTGAAGCTGGCCTGAAACCTGCTTATTTTGCCCATCTGTTTCACTCCTTAGTTAACTTTCTTCTTCCCTCCCAGACCCACTGTTTGTGGTGCCAGGGCTCACTCTCTGTTCTGCCCTGCATCCATCTTCTGCCTAGAAGCAAGTAGGTTACATTAAATGCTACTTGCCTGTCTCCCTAACTAGATGTACATAGAATCATAGAAACATAGAGTTGGAAGAGACCCCAAGGGCCATCCAGTCCAACCCCCTGCCATGCAGGAACTCAAAATCAAAGCATCCCCGACAGATGGCCATCCAGCCTCTGTTTAATGTTCTCCAAAGAAGGAGTATCCACCGCACTCACCTCCCAATCCATTCAATCCCAATCCCCACCAAGGACAGCACACCATTTTGTCCTCCCAACGTGACCTCAAGTCTGTGTATGGCAAGCCCGCGTATGGTGTGGGCGGACTGTATTTTTATTTTATGTTGAGCAGTAAGCCTGCCTTTGCACTTTCTTCTTTACTCTTTCTTAGCAGTTTGCCAGGTCTACAATATTGCCTGTTCGTAGTATGGTATCATCTGCATATCTCAGATTATTGATATTCCTTCTTCCTGAGTGGTGGGGCTATCCTTGAAAAGTATATAGAAGCTAAAGCTATTGAAAAATTCTGTCCAACTATGATCTGGCACATGTTTCAGAGATTTATTTATTTATTATTTTCTATCCCACCTTTCTCCCATCAAGGGACCAAAGGCAGCTTATATCGAAGCTAAAAACCAGATAAAATTAAAACTTGGTGATGCAAATAGATTTTTTACAAACCAATTAAATTACCTATCATGTTAAAACGACATTTGCAAGAGTATAAACCCCTTTAAAATACAATGATAAAAAAATGCAACAAAAGCACTCAATTAAAAAATCTTTCTGCACACCCAGTTAAATCTCTAAATGCCTTTTTCAATAAAAAGGCTGTTACTTTTTCATATATCTGTACCTACTTAGCATATATAACCAGCCTGGAACTATCTATACTGGCATCCAATATGCTTTTGGGATTAGTAAGAAGTGTCAGTTTCAACCAACAAAGCACTAACCAACTTATGACAATGGTATCTGAATGACTTCATGCTGTTCTTCATGAGCCTCTCTGGAGTCTGAGATCTTAAATAGAGATCCTGTTGCATATCCCATCACTCTGTGAGGCTAGGCTGGGGAATGCATGCAACAGGGCTTTCTTTGTTGCAGCACCCTGTGTGTTGAGCTCTTTGTCAAGTGAAGTCACATTGGCTCTATTCCTGTTAAGTTTCTGGTGGGCAGCCAAAACTATATTATTCTGATTGACCTATCTTTACAGTTGCTTTTTAAAAATTGTGTTTAAAAATAATTTCAATCAGTTTTTAAAGAACATATTGCATATATGTTATTGTACATTGCTTAAGAGAGCCCTGTGGTCTTTTCCAACTCTATAATTCTATGATTCTATGATCAAAGCAAGAAAGACTTTAAATTCTTAAATTAATTTGCACTCATAAACTAGCTGAACCCCAAATTGCTATTTTACACAGTAAGGAGCACAAGGCTGTAGCGTGTATGCATGTGCTTCCCCCATAATTGCCCTGCAGAGGCTCTATATAGCAGAGATAAAGAAAGTGCCCAACAATCAGAAGAAAACTGAGATGGAAGCAGAAAAAAATATCACTCTCTGTCATTGAAAGCTGTGGAGTATACTTTCACACCAACTATTCTATATAGCTCCTCTGTACCATGCCTGAGTTGATACACAAACCTGGCAGACAATGCCTATCAGCACCAACTAAACTAAAGACACATACACTTTTAGATGTCGGTCCATTGTACTTGGCATGGCAAGACACAATTAACCTGCCTCTTGGTTACTATTAGAACCAAAAAGTCCTTTCAAGGTTGCACTAATTAATTCATGGTACCTTCATCAATTAATTCCCAACAGCACAAGGACCACATGGATAGAGGTGATATTTCTGGCTAGCTGCAGTTTCTATCAAAAATGGGAAAGCAAATGGGCCATGTGGGAATACACAATTTGCAAAACTCTAAAAAAGTTTTTTTTTTATTTTTTATTTTTATTTATTTTGGACTTCAACTCTCAAACGTCTGGGAGATTTTGGAAGTTCCGGTTCAAAAGCCAACTTTTCCACACTCTCACAATGAGGCAGATACAACTGCTTGCGCCACATTCAGTCCAAGTAACCCACATCAAAAGTTACAGTCTATGAGGATGGATCATGAGACACAATGCCAGCACTTGCAGATCCTGAGCCATAATCCTTGTGGTGTGATTGACCTTGTGGGTAAAGGAGGCATTATTAAATGCTGATGGAAATCTTATCTTTTAAAAAAAACCTGATATATAAGCATCTCGGAAGCTTTCCCGTGGTAGTTCAGGGGATTACTCAGGAGTGGACAATTTGGGGTTCTCCAGAACTGCTGCTTGACAGTACCTTCTCATCAACCCTCCCCAGCATAGCCAAAGGTGCTAACTCTCCTCCTCTGGTAAAAGCAATGTTTAAAAAGTGATACACTTGTCTATACCCCTGTCCATTTGGGATATCTGAAATGTGTACTTTAAAGGGGGAATGTGCTATCAAACAATTTCTAACAGGAAATGCAGAATGAGCCATTAGAATGGGAGAGAATGGGGGGGACCCCAGTAAAGATAGTATCAACACAGTCCACTAGTTTGCTTCCAGATCATCAGGTATCAAGTAGCACTTCTTACCAATCAGGCAGTGCTACAATATCAAAAGGATCACATTTTGAGTTATCTGGTAGCAAAACCAAAACATCATCTACTTCCAACAAGGAGTAGGGTAAAATAGATCACCATAGAAACCAGACTTCCAGAGCCAACTGAGTCTCTCATCTGAGATAGTTAAGCCACACAAAGATCCTACTAACACCAGAAGGCTGTTGCCAAGCTTCATTGTCTGTCCTTCTACTGTAAAGTCACAAAACATTCCAATTTTTAAGTCAAAAAGCAGAAGATAATTCTGCCAGTGTTTATCTACAGGGAGGTGGTTCAGCAGTGCATTGTTTTGCTGCCATTTATTCTCAACTACAGCCAGCTCTATCCCAAAACAGAAGGGCATATGTTTATCTTACTATAGGTTTACACACATACAGTAACAGAGAAAGGCCCAGCTACAAAGCTGTGAAGCAGCTATTTGTGAGGCTATGCTTTTGAAACCTAGAGTTAGGACATAATTTTTAAAACGCTCACTGAATGGCAGCTGGAAGGAAGCACAGATGCTCCGCAAGGCTTAAATCTGGTCTATAAGAGAGAAAAAAGCAGCAGCTGTTTCAAAAACCAAACCCTGCCATCCACAAAAATAGAACATCTAGCCTGTGTTTTGTAAAGCAGAGAATAAGTAAAATAGTAGCACTCAAGGCACACACAGAACAATTTACTGGCAGAATTATTGTGCAGACAGGACAGAATATCAGAAAGATATTTGGGAGGTGTGTTGTCTTCCTGGGGAAAAGATCCATGTTGTCACAGAGAGGCTGACAAGACTTGTCAAATCTACTGACCATTACCCTTTCCTTTTGGTCCATGTGGGAACCAATGATATTGCAAGGCACAGCCTTCAGAATATCATAAGGGATTATGAGGCTCTGTTTAGGAAGCTGAAAGAGCTGGATGTACAGGTTGTCACCTCATCTCTTATCCCAGTTGAAGGACATGGTCCAGGAAGGGAGAGAAAAATAGCAGATATAAACAACTGGCTCTGCAGATGGTGCCACCAAGAACGATTTGGATTCTTGGATCATAGTTCCATGAGGGGGGACATCTGGCAAGGGAAGGGTTGCATCTCACACCAGTTTAGCCTGGAGAAGAGACAGTTAAGGGATGATGTGATACCCTGTATAAGTATTTGAAGGGGTGTCACATTGAGGATGGAGTAAGCTTGTTTTCTGCTGCTCCAGAGACTAGAACATGGAACATGGATGGAACAAGCTACAGGAAAGGAGATTCCAGTTCAACATTAGGAGGAACTTTCTGACAATGAGAGCTGTTAGACAGTGGAACACACTCCCTCGGAGGATAGTGGAGTCTACTTCTTTGGAGGACTTTAAACAGAGGCTGGATGCCCATCTCTCGGGGTTGCTTTCATTGAGAGTTCCTGTATGGCAGGGGATTAGACTGGATGCCCTGTGATCTCTTCCAACTCTATGATTCTATGATTCTATAATTTCAAGAGAAGAATGAGTAAAACTCACAGACAAATTATTTCCCCCCAAATGCTAGTAAATAGCAACTAATGCTTCCCCCTGAAACACTTAAACAGTTAAGATCAGTTAAGAAGGTTGAAAAAAGGTAGAGATCCTTTTTGGACTGTTTCTGTTGCAACCACTGCCAAAATGTGATTAGATGAAAAGGGCAGATACAAAATCTAGTCCTATAAAACGAACTGACATGAACTACGGCACGAATCCTTTTTTATTTCATGCTCTCATCCAAGATCACATGGGCAAATCATCAGACCATACCAACCACCAAAACATTCATATCACAAGACATACTTGAGGCTTTCACCTCTTGAAGACACTACTGCCCACTAGAAATAAACTAACGTTTTATTAGGCATTCTCACAATATGTATGCAGAATACAATACATTAGAAATCAAAATGCCCAGGATCTGAACAAACATTTTGCACAGCTATAGAGTATATCACTGTTTTAAAGTTAAATGAGGAGAGACTGTATCATCAAAGCAAGACATACAATTGAATAACACTCTGTTACTTTTGTAAGTATATTTTGTATATCAAAAGAAGACAAACACTTTTTTTTTACTAAATAACAGACAAAGTCTGTTGTTAAGACTTATTAAGGAGACAGCTATGTTAGTCTGATTCAGTGTGAAATGAAAAGCAGGAGGAATAAAGGAATCAAACTGCACCTTATCAGACTGGTTTATTTTGGTATGAGCTCTCATGCTAAAATAAATCAGTCTTAAAGGTACTGGTTGATTCCTACATCCCCCTCTCCTTCCATTTTAGGTTGTTCAGAACATACAGTCATGCCCTACTTAACAAAGCCTCTAATATTCCTTTCTGTTGTAGTTGTGTGCCTTCAAGTCATTTCTGACTTAGGGTGACCCTAAGGCAACCCTATCATGGCAAGTTTTCTTTTCAAGATTTATTCAGAGAAGTTTGTCTTTGCCTTTCCCTGAGGCTGAGAGAATGTGACTTGCCCAAACTCACCAGTGGGCTTCCACGGCTGAACTGGGATTCAAACCCTGGTCTCCAGAGTCCAGCGCTCAAATCACTACACAATGCTGGTTCTCTGCTTCTTATTAGTCTTTTTACACCAGCTCATCCCCAGAATATTGGACTACATATCCCCTTGGTCTGACCCATCATGGCTGTTTTTATGTTCTTCCCCAACCTTTGTTCAGTTGGAGGTTGTTATTAGCATCTACACTGGGAAAATAGTGAAGGAGGGCTGCAGAAACACTTTCAGTGTCAGATTGCAGCAGCACATCTGCAGTAAATAATGCAATAAAGCTTAAACTGAGGAAGGGATTCTACACTAGGTGATCCTACCTTACCAATGTGCGCCTGCCAACAACAAGCAAGGTAAATAGCAGCAGCCTCCAAAATCCTTTAATAAGCACACATGAACAGCAAAACAGACAGAAAAGAGGAGAGTAGATAAGCCTGCCTCATCAGCTACAAAGCACAGGTGTACAGCTGTCCCAATTTGAGGCTTTGACTTTTGCGGATTTGATTATTCACGGATTTCATGAATATGTTATTTATAGAATTCTCTAGGTCTTCCAGAGGTTGACCATAAAGTCACACTGGAGGACTTAGAGATTCCTAGAGAAAGCACTTCTCTAGGCATTTGTACATCGTTCAGCACAATTCTGGGTCAACTTCTAATAGATCATCACCACAGAATCGTTCTGGAGGTCCTAGAGATTCCCCGAGAGGTGTGCTTTCAGTTTTAAAAATCGGGTTTTTTTATTTGTAGTTTTTCCACTTTCATGGGGGTCCTAGACCCCTAACCCCAGCAAGTATGGAGGGCCCACTGTATAGGTTTGGCTACTAAACTGGAAACTGTAAGAGGCTGATGAATGAAAAAATAATCACTGGATGCACTTTGAAATAAGCTTTCAAGTGGTCTCTAGAAGGTTCCAAGTGTCTTTGAAATAACTACCTGGTTATTTCATTTCACGTGTACATGCTGTTAATTCTGGTGTAAAATTTTGCCAAAACTTATAGAAATACTTTTCTTTTTGTGATATAGGAACCTCTCTCTTTTCTTTCTATGTTAGTTGGAGAGCAAATCAGTACCAAATGTTCTGTTAAAGAAATAATGCCCAAGCTCCCAGAAGTCCCATGTTGGCCAATAGCTCCTGGGATTCTGGGAGCTGAAGTCCCTCGGCCCTTAAAGGGGAAAGGTTGCCTACCCCTGGGTTAGTGTACCTTTAACTGTAAATGCATTGCCTAAACCTCAGGTATGACACACCATAAATGCTTACCAAACACCATAAAATACAACTTCTTAAAATGACTGGAGATAACATCAATCCATTTTGCCAGTAAGTAATGAATAAATTGGTTAATGTTCTCATTAGGTTGGATCCAAAAGTTTTACTTCCTCCAGTGGAAATCCATTTAGCCAGTAAGTAATGAATAAATTGGTTAATGTTCTCATTAGGTTGGATCCAAAAGTTTTGCTTCCTCCAGTGGAAAGAGCCTTCTTTAACCAGGAAAGACTCTTTACATCAAAGGGAACCTTTGGATATAATCCTTTAGATTACTATCATCCCTATTTTACTTTCTAGCTTCCTACAGGTATCAATGCTTTCATTCATTATATTTTACAAATAAGGTCATCAAAATGTTATAAAACACATAAACAACTAATACTAGCTTTTTCCTGCATACATTTGAGCCTTCCATTTTACCAATCCAGTTTCTTGTTGAGTAATTAAATTAGCAGAAATTAAAAGATCTACTGGCAGTGGTTAAGATGCTGACTATGATGATTGCAAGATCGGCAGGTTGGCAGTTTGAGGCCCAAGTGCCACATGATGGGGTGAGTTCCCATCACTAGTCCCAGCTTCTGCCAACCTAGCAGTTTGAAAGCATGTAAAAGTACAAGTAAATAAATAGATACCACTTCAGTGGGAAGGTAACAGTGTTCCTTCAATTACAACACAAAAGAAGTTATCACTTTGTATGTCACAGTCACAATCTAACTTAATTTTCTTTAGTTGTCACAATAATAAATTACAAGTGAATTCCAATTTGCTTTATCCCAATTTACTTTTCAAACTTAGGGCCTTTGCAGACTGCCAGAAATAGTGCACATTAAATTGAGGCACTGCCCTGGCTCAGTGCTAGGGAGTCATGGGAATTCTATTTTTTTCTGGGACATTGAGCCTTCTCTGCCAGAGAGCTCTGGTGCCACAATAAATTACAGTTCCCATGACTCCCTAGCACTGAGCCAGGGCAATGCCTCAATTTAAAGTGCACTATTTCTGGCAGTCTGCAAAGTCAATTAGTGTGTTTCTCCTAAAATAAATAAATAACTGAAAGTTTTGTACATAACACGGAGCTCTCCCAGCAAGCCTGTGAAGTTGAGGCAGGAAAACAAAGGAGGAAGTGGCAAGAGAACAAGGACAGTGAGATGAGACACTGAGGCTGTTTGGATTTCTAGAGAGGAGTTTTGAGCAATAAGACTGGTTTTCATTGACCTGACCTAGGACAGGGGAATGGAGATGGGAAAAAGCATTTGCAGTCTTGGCACTGCTGGAAGAAAGGATTTACCTTTGCCTGTTTGGAGTGTGGGCCATGAAAGGGAGGAAGAAACTGGAATCTTGTGCTTTTGGAGCGTCTGAACGGGATTTCCTTTGCTTGCTTAGGTGGGAGCTAAGCAACTGAAGCTTGCTGACTTTGCTTAGTAGCCCTGCCAAAAGGACACAGAGCAAGAGATGTGCTGCTTCTCCTCCTCTTGTGACCTCTGCATCTGCTGCAAAACAGGAAAAGTGCTGTCTCTCTCTTCCAATGGGAAACATACTGGAGAAGGCATAGCAGAAGGACATAATTTTTATCAATCAATTTCTGTCCATGTGCTGCTGTGAACTGCTGTCTAACGGCAAGCCAATTCAAGCCAGCCAAGCCCCCTTTAGATCAGCAGTTGCTACCTCTTTTGGACCCTCGGAGAACACCTACACATCTCACTAGAATGAAAACCATAAGCTCTGATCTTTTTATGGTCTCCTCTCCCACCTGCTGAGTTAACTGAGTGCAAGCTACTTTTGCGCTTGGAACTCGTCTGCAGCAATGGAAGTAAGCTGAAGGCGTGGGAGGAGGACAGAGAAAGTAGGAACATTTTAAAAATAGATGAAGAAGAATAACTGGGACTGTCCCCACCAAAACTAGGAGAATTTGAGGGTATGTTCAACCTTATCATCCCCATCTGCAATCTGAAGTGCTCCAGTCTCCTCCTCCTCACTATAGGACTCTAATATGAGGCATTTCCTGGAAGTTGTGCAATATTTCTTGCTTCTCCTCTGTATTTAGAATTAAGTAGCATGTTCCCTTTTTAGTGTTGTTTTTGTTGTTAACTGCCCTTGAGTCAATCTCGACTCATGGCAGCCCTATGGATGAGACATCTCCAAGAAGACCCTCTGTCCTCCATTGCTCTGCTTAATTCCTACAACCCCATAAAACCCAAGACCTCCTTAATAGAGTCCATCCATCTGGCGTGTGGCCTTCCTCTCTTCCTAGTTCCCTTGCACTATTCTCACAGCTGCACCTTATTGCTCTTAAGAGGCAGCAGACATGAAAGTGCCAGGCCCACAAGACCATTATTAATTACCATTTTATCTTGCTTAATTCCCAATAAAAGTAGCATGCAAGTTTTTTACTTCTTCCACCCAACAACCCAATGAGGTGGTTTAAAATAACTGGCCTAAAGCTACCCATCAGCCTTCATGGCTGGCAAGCTACTGTACTGGCTTCCTTAGACTAAATTCAGTGCTCTGACCACATGAGCTTTCAATTATTTGTCACACCATTCAGCCAATGCAAGTTCAGACCTCACAACAGCACTGTACAGATCTTTTTTTACCTTTTTTACCTTATCATATGATCACACTGTTTCTTGGCAATGATTGTTTTCCACAGCTGAAATAGTAGCACTGAAAGTAGCAGCAAGCTGGTGCTGCCTTCTGTAACATTGCCATGATGCTCTTTCCAGCCTAGAAGAAGAATTGCTGCTAGGTTTTATCCAATATAATGGACAAAATCAGTGAATATACCATTACCAGACAAGAAGGCACTGCCTCAAATGTAAGCACAAGATCATCCCTCACCAATACAGAAATATCACCACGCACTTCAATAAGGTGGACTTAAACAAATGTTCTTCGCTTTTTCTTTGTCCCTTCTATCTCTTGAAAAACAGACTACTTCAATGGCTTACAAAGAGATCTTGTAGTACCTTGTAGTACTGTGTGAAATAAGCTGTAGCATAAACTTTGGTAGACTATGGCTGCATCAACACTCCAGAAATAATCCAGTTTGACACCACATTAACTGCCATGGCTTAAGGCGATGGAATACTGGGAATTGTAGTTCTGTAAGACATTTAGCCTTCTCTGTCAAAGAGTTCTAGTGACACAACAAACTACAGTTGCCAGAATTCCATAACATTGAGCCATGACAGTTAAAGTGGATTATTTCTGCAGTGTAGATTGGGTGCAGCCTTGGTCTACTTCTTCAGATGCATAGAGTGAACTGGTGCCCAGGAAGGACCTTTATAATCAGACTTTATGAAAAGCCATAGAAATGCAAGGCTTGTGGGTATGATGATCAGATGACAAGTTCAGTTTTAACTATGGTTGTTGGACAAAGGCAGGAGGGTCATTGCCTTGTATATCTTAACCAAAGGGTGCCTCAATCCTCTCAGACTGCACTACTGAGAAATCTAGCTTCCTTAATTTGCAAAAAAAAAAAAAAAAATCAGAGAGGAACTCTGATAAGTTTGTGCTAAAAGGGGTTGAAATCAACAGAAGAAAGGTCTATGCAAAGCTTGAAAAAAATTAGTTTAACTACAGCTTCTAGAATCTGGGTATTGTAGTCATAGAATCACAGAGTTGGAAGGGAATGCAACTGGCTATCTGAACTGTGGTTACAAACCTCCAACAAACTGGGATCTCAGAATTATTTTTAAGGTGTGGGGGACTCAAAAGTGGCAGACAGGGGCTACATGCACACGGCAGAAATAATCCCATTTCTGCAGTGCAGCCACAATCTAGTTTTCCACAGATTTTTTTAAAAATTTTACAACACAGTGAAAACACAGAACACATTGCACTGAAAATCCTCCTTTACCTCCTCCTCCTCATTCACCTTTATAATAAATTATTGATTGGTTTTGATAAATTATTAATTGATTGACTGAAATATTATTTCAATAATAAATGAAACATTAAAAACTGAGCAAATAACAATAAACAAATAAAACTGATGTATCAAGCAAAGGACAAAATATAGTAGGAAATCTTAAGTGAAGGCAAAGGTCTAAAGGTCTCCCAACAGGTCTTTCCAGTACATTACTTTAAGAGTGAAAGCGGTAGAGGTATGATAAAACATACAGGACTGCAGACAAAATAGACTCAAAGGAAAATGCAAAACAGGTGTAGAGAATGTCTAGAGACAAAACCTGTGAGCCTATTTAGGGCCTGAGAACAAAAATAAGTTGTGAAGAGGTCTAAAAAATATCTTCAGG
>CM034709.1:9656545-9672172 GCA_020142125.1 Phrynosoma platyrhinos | reverse complement strand
ATAAAGTTATTACCTGCCTCCACTTTTTCCAAAATTTGAAATAAAAAACATAAATGGCTTTTTAAAAAAGAAAGAAAGTAGCATTGTCTGATTTTGCCATTTCATGTAGCACTGTTTCAAAATACCAAAATGCAATGTCCACCAGAATGCAATGTCCTCTTCAAAACAACTTATTTGCACACACAGTCTTCACATTACACAATACTGTCATGCTGGAATGCCTATTGTTTTCTCAGACATCGTCTTCTTTAAAGTAAGCATGTGAATTTCCTGAAAATCTAAAATATTCATGGCTTAAGACAGAGCTGAAGTAATTCTTCTGTTGAAATTATGCAACATACAAAGTTATATCTCCATTCAGGCATCAAAGGGCAGCGAATTCTGACTGTGTTCTCTTTCCAAAGCATTAAGGTCACTACATTTATTATTGAGTCCCAAAGATTTTTTAAAAAAACTCATATATAAATGTAGAACGCTAGTTACCTCTAGTCAGCAACAGCAACATCAAAATTTTGATTTAGAACATCTACTTCTTTGGAAATAAGGCAAGTCCCCTGGAGCTAAAATCTTGCATACATTAGAGATACATTAGAGATATGTGACTTCTATGATAGTAAATAACTCATGCACTCTACTAGTCTCTAATGTCCACACAGGTCAGCTTTTCCCAAACCCGATACCCTCCTTATGTATTAGACTACAAACCTTATCATCCCCACCCAGTATGCTCACTGGTGAATGGGAATGTTGTTTTATTTTGAAACATTAATCTGTCTGCTTTTAAAATAGGAAAATCCCTCAAAAAGAACTAGTTAACAAGCCTGGAAGAAAGCTATGTTTAAAAGAAACAACAAAATTCTTCACCCAGAAGCTATTAAGTGGCTTTTTAAAAGTCTCTTTCTTTTGAAAACCATTGCTTTCCCACCCCATGTTCTTAGAGACACACCCTGGAAAGAAAGCCCTGAGGAACAAAACTTTGGATGCTTATCTAACCAAGAAGTTCTGTAGTCCAGAAAACCACATTTTCCAGTTCAAATCATATATTACAAAGTAGAATTACAAAAGACTAAACTAAGAATCTAGATCGGGTTGCATTCCCTGAAGTACTGAAAGACTGAAAGGGAAAGAAATAAGAAAATAATGGGAGATACCAGTCTTAGAAGTAGAACTTGGAAAAGTTACTCACTATATGTTCTCTCTAGGAGTCTCTACCCATGCTGGCTGGAAGATCTGGGAAGCTATAGCCCAAATAAGTAATTTTATCAAGACATGCTTGAAAGCTAAGGTTGATAGCCCAGGTCCCATGCATCCCCAGTCACCAGTACAACAATGTGTTCAGTGGAGCTTACCCCCTAATAAAAAATGGGTAAGAGGTAGTCTCAGCCTCTCTTTCAATAACTGTGTAAATGAAAATGTCTCACAAGTTGTTTTGGGTTACTCTGTAGTCTTCTCAAAGTTCATCAGCATATAGATTGTAAGGCTGCAATCCTAAACCTCACCTAGAATCATAGAATTGGAAGAGCCCATGAGGGCCATCCAGTCCAAAGGCAGGAACACACAAAGCATTTCCAACAGATAGCCATCCAGTCATTGCTTTAAAAACCTCAAAGAAGGAGACCCTACCACACTTCAAGGCAGTATATTCTCTTTGAATAGCTAATCATACATTTAGGTGGGAGCTTTTTCCTCTGTCAATTGAGTTTACATGCTTTTCAGTAGAGAGGTATAGAGTTGCACTACTACTTTCTCTTTCCTCCAGGTATTTTGTTACACTACCATCCCAAAGCCAATAACGGAAAGCACACCACTGCTTGACATAACCAAGTAAATTCCACAGAGATATTACTTTATGTAATCTGGATAGACATATAAGCATTCCAGCAATCTCATGTGAGGAATCGTGTTCAAAAACTATAACAATTTCCAGTACAAAAAAGAAAAAAGAATACAACTACCCCTCTGGAACCATGCAAGGCAATCTCATGAAATAAACCTTTCCAACACAATTTGATTAACTTCATTTATACAACAAAAACTCTCTGTGTGTGCGCGCATGCACATGTGCATGAATATATACTGCCCATAGATCTCAAGTCAACAAGTTACTTATGAAACACTACACAAGACTGCAAACTTGGTAGACAATGTGCCCAAAAAGACAACATGCATAAATGAAAAGTTAATTCAAGTGAATCCACAACTGGGAAGGAGAGATATAACTTACTTTAACATACATATAGTCCAGATTATCTATTGTTGTCCAGTATAGGTGATGGTCTAAGGTCTTGGTAATTGGATCAGTAGCCATTGTTCTCTCTCCAGGCAATATGTTCTCCACACCACAAGACCCACTGTCCTGCAACTGATCCGCCAGACAGTTCAGACTGATGCTAGCAAGAGTCTTCTAGCTCATCTGCAAGAAGACTGGTATTACCCACTTTTAAAGCTACATACGAACAAGCCCTAAAGCCTTTGGAAAGGCCAATGTGTGACAGCCATGTCAGATCACTGAATTCCTTCATTGTCAGGGCTATTCAAAAAGTTGCAGTTGACTTCTTTCACAGCACAAAGAGCAAGAGTGTTTTCTTTCTGTGCCTCTTGAGAGAATGGCAAAACCTCACTATCTTGTGATAGTCATCAAATGCTGAAATTCAAAAACATTGCTTCTAGCATCAGTAAATAATTTGTTTTCCCCATTCACATCAAGCACTTGGCACTGTTGCTCTTCTAGTTTATCAAATTATGTCCCTAAGTTATCCCTTCCATTAAAAATGATAATTTGACAGGCAGAATAAATCCGAAGCTACATTTGAGTTCTAAAAAGCTGAAGGTTTGGGTTTTTTTTTATGTTTTAAGGTCTAGAGCTTGCAGGGAGCAATACAAAGTCTGCCTCGGTGTCCCGTCTGTCTCTATAACTATGGGCCTTTGCAGACTGCCAGAAATAGTGCAAATTGAGTCCACTTTAACTGCCCTGGCGCAGTGCTAGGGAATCATGGGAACTGTATTTTTTTTCTGAGACAGTGAGCCTTCTCTGTCAGAGAACTCTGGTGCCACAATAAACTACAGTTCCCATGATTCCCTAGCACTGAGTCAGGGCAGTTAAAGTGGACTCAATTTGCACTATTTAGTCCGCAAAGGTCCTAAGTTTTCCTGTCCATGGATTAGAATGCACATCCCACTGGAAATATCCAGTGCAAACTAGGTGCTATCACAATTCATATGGTATTCAAGTACAACTACAAATCCACATTACATTTAGGACTTAAAATTTTGATCCAATAAGTGCTATACCCATGGAAGCTTACTCACTTATACAGATTTCCTTAGCTATGTAGACATGCTAGCTCACCCATTCTGGCAAACCAGGACAGTCACTGGAGTAAAACATAGCTTAAAAGTGCATGTGCCTATTCCCAATTAAGCCCAAGTAAATTCCATGAGACTTAGGGTCTTTGCAGACTGCCAGAAATAGTGCACATTAAATTGAGGCACTGCCCTGGCTCAGTGCTAGGGAGTCATGGGAATTGTATTTTTTTCTGAGACATTGAGCCTTCTCTGTCAGCTCTGGTGCCACAATAAATTACACTTCCCATGACTCCCTAGCACTGAGCCAGGGCAGTGCCTCAATTTAATGTGCACTATTTCTGGCAGTCTGCAAAGGCCCTTACTCTCAGAGCTGCAGAGTTGGAGTCGGAAGTAATTCTAGGTGGAGTCAGAAAAAATGTACTGACTCTAACTCCAGCTTCAAAATAAAAACTTATTATAACAATATATAGTAAATATATGATTTTATGCTTATGTTTTATACGTAAATATATTTTCTGTTCTATCAGTCTAAGTAATCTAACTATTCATGTGGTGGTGATGAAATGTCTACGGTAAATTTGTTATTAATAATTAATAGATATGCTCCATTTATGAAGGAGATGGAGGCAGACAGTAAAAAAAACTGATTAGCCTGAGTTGAAGGTTTGGCATACTGACTCCATACTTCTGTTTATGCTCAGTGAAATGTGTGAAGCACCTTTCAGGACATGAGCCACCAATTTCAAAGAAATTGGCAGCGGGGGCTGTAACTCAGTGGGTTGCAGGGCCAAAGAAAGAAAAGAATAAAACAAAAATATCAGAATATTTAACTTAAAGTTTGTACTACCAGTAACTTTAGTATACACACTTCAACCTTTTTAGAATAAGGGAAAGCACTGAAAATTTGTGGGTCCCTTCATGCTACCTTATTATAGCAGTAGGATTTCAAGTTAACTGCATTGGTTCCATGCTAAAGAGTCTTGGGATTTGCAGTTTAGGGAGGAATATTTAGAATTCTCTGCCAGATAGCTCTAGTACCTCACCAAACTATAAATTCCAGGATGCTACAGGATGCAGCCATAGCAGTTAAAGTGGATCCATAGTGCTATAATTGTGTAGTGCAAAAGGGCCCTGGGAAAGCATTAAACTGTGTTATCATGGGAAAGTTGCATGGCCATCTGATGATCTCCAAGAGGGAAGGGATTTCTCCTGCCCTGAGATTTCCCACCTTTGAAAGCACAAGACTGCAACTCAATTCATGGAAAAGTAACCTCTTAGTATGCTGTTCCTGCTACATGGAAAATTATCCCTTGTTTGTTTCATGAGTATGCTGCATTGGTGTGGAAATTTAGAAAAGCTATACAAAGGAATATGGACACAGAACTCAGCTATCATTAGTAGTAATAGTAGTAAGCAACTGCTTTGCTCTTATGTTGAACAGATATGATCGGGGAACCATAGAATCATAGAGATGGAAGAGACCACAAGTACATGAACAATCTCAGAAACCAGAAGAGTTGGTGAATAAGTTCTCCAATGGTGTCGGGACATGAACTTACTTACATAGTTCCTTCACCCATCCATGAAAAGCAGAAGAGAATTATATTCTGAGAAATAATTGTAAAATGTCAGTCAATCAGTTTATTGTATTTCAAGCAAACAGCCATTTTACACAGATACAAAAAAAAAAAAGACAAAAAGGAACAGCTTAAAATACAAATAATGGAAATAAATGAAATAATTTTAAAATGTCAGAATAATGCAAATTAAGAGAAATCTTGCAAAACTGCAAAAGATATACACATATTTGAATTCTGATGGTATAGCTACAGAATTTGCATTGCCTAGGTGAAGTTTTTTTAAGCACTGAGCACAACATAGCTGTATTGTAAGCTTGCTCCTTCAGACTTTGTTTTCCACCACTAATGAGGTGGAATCTCAAGGGTTCAAAGTCCCCACCTGTGAGCATTAATGCTTGTTTACTACTATCTTGCATATTTCTTTAGGTATGATTGCTTATACAGACACCAGAGTATTTTGGGCCATGAGTTGAAGATAACACCTGACCTTGCTGAATAGCTTCTCCAAAGCAACTGTGTAGTTGGATTTGACGGGAATGCAAGTTTCATCCATATCACGCTTCAAAATACCCTCAGTTTCAGGGACTTGATAACAAATGAAGCCCAAATTCTTGTAGTATCCAGATCAAATTGGTTATCAATTTTGTCAACCTACAAATGTGAAACTGCTCAAGCCACTGCTTGTGTATCAGCGCACATACACATGGTATTAGCTCCTTTGAAAAGAAAGTGTAGTCCTGTGATAGGGCAGATACTATGAAAACACAGCTCCCAGCTTCACTGCCTAGTATTTCCCAGTTAGTAGGATCAGATCTCAGATAATGGGAAAGATCAATGCTCTTGAGGGCCAAAAGCAGGCTTAAAGAGAACAGGTTGAGCTGATATAAGGCTACTTCTTCTGTTGAAAGGAGAAAAGAAGACAGAAGAATGTAACATAATTATTCTTGCAAAAACAGCATGTGTTGATTTTTAATCATCCTGCTAAATTTCAAATGTTGACAGCGCTTCTTGTAGCTAATAGGCAAAAAGGGGCAGGGTATTCCCAAATTTCTCTGGAAAAAGATGAGAGCTCTCAGTAAGGCTTTTTAAACCCCTAAACACAACTTCTACATGTTATTTGTTATGGATGCAATGGTTCTTCCAAAAAAATGTTCTGATTTTTTAAATTAGTCAGCAGAACTTAGAAGAGATATTGATGGATTTACAGCTATTTTTAAATTATGGTTTAGTGTTACAAGAATGAACTATGGTGAGTTCTATGCTAATATTCCTACATTCATCTTCTCTAGAGTGGCTGCAAGGAGGAGTCTGAAAACTTCTACAGTACTTTTGTTGTTGATTAGCCACTTAGTTTATTTAGAGCAGGCACGGTGGAGCCTTCCAAAATGGCGCCCCCACGTGTGCACCCATGCGCATGACGACAGATGCCATGCGCATGCGCGTGCACAGGAGCAAACACACGCATGCCTGGCCCCTGCGCCATTCCCCCCCCTCCTGGCCCCCCAGCAAAAAAGGTTGCCGACCCCTGATTTAGAGTATTTATACCCCAAGCTTCAACAACAAAGGTTCCCAAGGCATCTTAAAATTAGTTAGTCTGACAGTTCCCTGCCTTCAGGCTTACAAAAGACCCAGCACACAAGGAAAGCAAAATGGTGCCATGGGAATTAAGTTTAGCAGTTCCTGCCTGCTCTTCTCTCCCTCACAGGCCACAGCAATGGCAACTGGAATGGAAGGAGAGGCCCTCACCAGACACTCAGGCCCAGACAGTCACAAGGGATGTCCTATTGAAGATGGAGCAAGTTTGTATTTTGCAGCTCCAGGGAATAGGACCCAGAGCAATGGATACAAACTACAGGAAAAGAGATTCCACCTCAACATTAGGAGGAACTTCCTGACCATGAGAGCTGTTTGACAGTGGAACACACTCCTTGGAGAGCGGTGGACTCTCGTTCTTTGGAGGTCTTTAAACAGAAGCTAGATGGTCATCTGTCGGAGTGCAGATACAGTACTTTTCTCTAGGAAACTAGAGTAATTAATAATAATAATAATAGGTTTTATTTCTAGCCCGCCCCTCTGCTCAGCTTGCTGCTTGAAGTCCTGCTATTGGCTGGTGATTTTTTAAATTATTATTATTCTGACAGGCTTTGGAGAAGTGAATGTTAAACAAAATGACTTTTAACAGTATGCTGTACCAATTTTATTTCTTTCCTTTTCAAGGGTACATTTTAAATGTTTAATTACATTTCAAAAAATAACTTTTAAGCCACCTCGAGTCCTACCTCTAGAGGAAAGGAGTTATATAAATAAAATACACTATTATGTTGTTGGTATGTTTGTTGGAAAGCACTAAACCTGATGTCAACTAAAGTCAGAACTGAGTGGAATAAAGAGATTGACTGCCCTGTGCAAATCAGTCAACAGAAAGTTTCCTAGCCTCAATATCTAAACTCTCTTTATATTTAAACTATGCTCAGTTCAGCAAATATTGATGTCAGATCAGTATATGTCTTTTTAGAAATAAATTGTCCACTTCAAATAAATGTTGGGAGTATCATAGTGTCCCAGTGGCATACAAAGTGGATATGCATAGTAATCTATCCTTTCTCACTAGAGGTATTCCAACATGTTAATTTTGCAGAACAGTCTTTGATATCTGCAGATGTGTGTATTCATTATCAAACTATACTCTTGTGACTTAAAACTTAACTTATGGTCAACAGCGAGCATGGCATGCTGGGGTCTAGGACTCTAGGAGACCAGGTTTCGAATCACCACTAAGCCATGGAAGTTAGGTTGGTGGATATACATAACTGGGCTTTCTCTGTAGCAGTGCCTTGACAGTGCAACTCCATGCCAAGGAAGCACTGTTTTCACTGTTTCAAAATTGGATTCTAGGATTATTTTTAGACTGCTTTTAGTGGTTAGAATGTTTTATCTTTGTATTGTTTTAACTGGGTTTTATTTGTTAATTATCTCAGGAGCCCTTGTTGGCTGGGAGGTGATACTGAAATACTTTAAGTAATAAATACTTTAAGGCTGGACAGGACAATATTCATCAACTATTACTCAATGGACAGAAGGTCCTACTGCTTTAGAAACAGATGTGTATTTTACAGATGTCACCCCAACTAAATCAATTTTGGATAATATACGGCCTTTGCAGACTGCCAGAAATAGTGCAAATTGAGTCCACTTTAAGGGTTAGGGTTAGTGCTAGGGAATCATGGGATTTTTTTTTGAGACATTGAGCCTTCTCTGTCAGAGAGCTCTGGTGCCACAATAAAATACAGTTCCCATGATTCCCTAACCCTAACCCTTAAAGTGGACTCAATTTGCACTATTTCTAGCAGTCTGCAAAGGCCCATACTTAGCTTATATGAATGCACAAACTAAGCCCACATTGATATCCAATGTATTTCTCCCTGACCTAACATCTCTTAATTTACAACCCTCCTTATTTGCATTTATATTTTAAAAATCTGTTTTTTAAAAACCAAAAATTGTTGGATTTATTTTAAGCCATTCCAAGATATGTGGGGTTAATTCACTGGCATACCATGGTAATCTCATATTTCCCTCTATATGAAAATAGGCTGCATTTACCATATGCATAAGTTTAATATCTAAACCTAGCTGTTAATTACATGTACACACAGCCAGTGGTTAAACACACAGATACACATTCTTGTTAATGACCTGGCTGGTATACATTTAATAGTTAACTTGGCTGGTTTCCTGTGTCTTGTTTGCTTCTCTTGACCTTTGAGCCTGAAACAGGAAAGCCACCTTCTGACAGTTAATGAATGATGAACAAACATCTAAGATTTTTGTAAACAAGATGTCAATAAAAAGGAGGGGAGAGAATCACCCCCTCGGGCAGTTCTTCTTCCCCCTCAGGCAGTCGCACCAGCAGTTTGTCTGATGTATCATTCCTGTAGGGAATCCCAACAAAGATATAGTAACAAATCTACCTTATTTTCCTGCGTATAAGACTACTTTTTTACCAGCAAAATCTGTGGCTAGAGTGGGGGGATCGTCTTATATGCCGGATATATGGATAATGAGGATAGAGGTGCTGAAACTCTATATTTTGACTGGAAAATGGGGGAGGTCATCTTATACGTGGGTCGTCTTATACGCCGGAAAATACGGTATTTAAAGTACAGGTATTGTATATTCTCTCTAGGAGCAGTAGAAAGTAAGAGGCGATTATCTTTTGATTCCATGTTATAACTCTATGATATATATTCTCATGACAAATGTTTTAGGTGGCTATGGGCACAGTTGCTACTGCCTATCTATGTTTGAGTGGGAGCTAAGAACATGTTAGTACTGCAAATTAACCCTTGTATATGTGTTTCAATATCCATATGTAGAATTATCATGCAAACAATATATATATTTGTTTCATAAATTCACTCCTACATAGGTGGATAGTAGAAGAGATCTAGAATTTGCTCTTTGTAATCTCCTTTAAATAAATTTCATGAACAATCTTGCAAGGTGCTGATTCATATGTGTCACTTCACCAAAGAACAGAATCCAGGGAGTGGTTAGTCATTTTGATATTTTAGTCTATTTAGCACTTATCTACTAGTGAACTGCCACACCCCAGAGTAAATTGGCTTTGCTTTAGGTTTTAGAAGTATTTAAGAGTCAAACACTCTCATTATTATGAATGTATTAAAGAAATATCTTTAAATGGAGTCAAGCACTTGGAAAATCACCATACCAAGATGTCCTAATTTAGGCTGTTTCATTTATAGGGTTTTTTTTCTTGCCTATATGGAAATGATCTTCATATACAAAAATCATGTCCACTGTTACATAAGAACACACACACTTTCACATCCCATACTATACTGTTAGTATGTATGGCAAATATTCTGTTTTATTTCTGACAGTTATGCCAAGAAAAAGCAACAGCCAAGCAACTGTATTTCCAAGAAAGACATATATATTGGACAGCACATGTTTTTCCTACACACCGAATGCCCAAAACAGGCTTAGTTTGCATTCAAACAACCAGTGCCTCAAATGTTCTAAATGTACATGTCCAACAAAAGTGAGGGTGTTTGCTCAGTGCATTATTTTACATTTTGTTGAACTTTTTCTTTTTCATTTGTAAGAGACAGTTCTGTTGGTTTCATTTAAGTGAAGCATTACTCAAGGGGCAAAAATTCCAATTAAATTTCAAGGTTTTGATGAGCCCCATGTGGAACTAGAGAAGTTTTCACAAACTCTTCTGCTTCCCAGACTGCAGACAGCCCTACCCATGCTGATATCATTTCCTCCTCAGAAGAAAGCCAGTATTCAAACCCTCTGAACAAAAATTTAGCTGCACATTTGTTCCGTATTTTTTCACTCACAGGAAAATCTCTAAAAGGAAAGTGTTGCTTCAGATTTATCAACCTACAAAGTTGTCTCACTGCTGTTTGCTAAGTGCTGTTCACTCACGCCTGTGTTTAACTGCTAAGAGCCAACCTTGTTTCTGTCTTACCATGTTGCAAATTGAAATAAAGATTCCCCATACCTTGAATCAAATATTGATCAGAACTGAAACTGCAGTCAAGAAATCAGAAAAGATAGCCCCTCCCTTCGTGTTGGAAGCTGCTTTTCCAAAATGGCGGCCAGAAGTGGCCATTTGAAACTTTGGAGCTGATGGTCTTGTAGAATCTATTTCCGCAGCTGAGCGTTCCATTACCTTAAGTCCGGTGAGTTGATTTTCATTGGATTTAGCCTCTGCAAGCTTTCAAGCTACATCTGAGCATCTTTACACTGGTTTTCCACAGTTGCTCTCTGGAGCAACTGGCTAAGAATATTTCCTTTAGTTGTTCTGACACATTTTCTGCAGAGGCTCATGTTTTAGCGGCCATCTGGGAACTTTTTCCAATAACCAATTGATCTTTCGTTCTCTTTTCTGCTGTTCCGGTGTTAACCTTGTCATCATCCTTAACTTTCCTATCTTTATTTCTCTTCTCCTCTCTATTCTTTTCCATTTCCTATCTATTTAAATATGCTAAGTTTTGTGGAGCAGGCAAAAACCGCGACCTCTCAGTAGTCAGGCTTTTAAAAAACTGATGGAGGAGGGCAGAGGTTCAACAGAAATTAACTTAAAAGAATTTAGAACCCCTCCACAGACCTAGTTGGCATGAGGAGACCCATTAGTCATGAATGGCTGCTCCAGCTATCTCGTGAATGGGAAGGGCAGCTATGAAAGAACTAGACAAGATCTTAAAGTGTAATGATATATATCTGAGCACTAAAGTTGGACTGGTCCAAAACACTGCATTCCCCATCACAAATATGGATCTAAGAGCTGGACAGTGAAGAAGGCGGACAGGAAGAAAATCAACTCATTTGAGATGTGGTGCTGGAGAAGAGTGCAGAGAGTATCACAGATGGACAACTCTCCTTGGAAGACAAGAATTATGAAACAGAGGCTGTCGTACTTTGGCCCTGTCATGAGAAGCATAACTCAATAGAAAAGACAATAATGCTACAGAAAGGTGGAGTGTAATAGAAAGAGAGGAAGACCCCATGCCAGATGGCTGGACTCAATCTGGGAGGTCACAGGCTAAGTCTGCAGGACCTAAGCAAAGCAGACCCTAAGCAGAGGACAAGGGTCTTGGAAGTATCTCATCCACAGGGTCACCATGAGTTGGGCTCAACTCCAAGGCAGTTAACAACAACAAGTGAAATTTATGATTTTTAATCTGAATTTATTTATAAGAAACATGTAAAGCAAGTGGCCTGTTAACATATATAGGGTACTGCTTGTTCCCAAAAGCACTGACTTTCAGAGAGATATAAATGGTGAAAGCAATGGCCACAATCCAATACAGAGTTAAGTGCACTTAACCCACATAGATTATTTACAGGAGGAACATAAGAGTCTTTTCAGCTTAGCCAGCAAAAAACAGAAAAAAACCTTAACATATATAGACTTCTTACAAACTAAACATATAACACTATTCCCCTTGTCAGCCATTTATGCACTCACTGCAGAAAGGCTTACCGGTACCTATAGGTAACAGGAAACCACTTTGACTTTAAGGAGACACAGTCACTAAGTAGGTCTCTGATTTCTAGTCCCTACATCACTTACCATTCATAGAACAATTTAAGACTGCCTCAAACTAAGAATAAGCTTAGGAATCACATTATTGCTTATTCATTGGAACTGGGAAGGGAAATCTGCAAATAAAGCTATTGAGTCTGCAGTATACATTTATGGAAGAAATACTATTATGGGAAGAAGCGGAACTATTCGCAACTTTTCTGTGCCTCAGACAAAAGGGAAATAGGACCTGATACACTGACCCTATTGTACTGTAACAAAAAGAAAAAGTTTGCTTACATACTCCACACTTGTATCCTTGGCAGAATAATCCAAAAAAAGAATCTTTAAACTTTTCAGTTGTGTATGTGCCTTCAAGTCACCTGTCAACTTAAGACAACCCCATGAATTCCATAGGGTTTTCTTAGACAAGGGATACTTGGAGGGATTTTTGTCAGTTCCTTCATCTGAAATATGACCGAGTATTTGTTGGTGGTCTCCCATCTAAGTATTAACCATGGCTAACCCTGCTTAGCTTCCAAGATCAGACAAGATTTGGCAACAATAGGGTATTTAGAAAAAAAACATCAGGTTACAGCTCTTCAACCATGGAAAACACAGCTGTGCAAAAAACAACTTGCTACAATTAAGCATGCCCTATTACACCAAATTACACCAAAAAACATCTAATTTCTTATAAATGAAGGCATTAAACATCTATAGTTCCATTCATAGTTTTACAATTTCAACCAAGAAATTGTACTCAGCATATGCTTCCTAGCTAATCTCCTCCTCTGCATCTCTCCCTAATATACAGCCTCTTCTCTTGAGGGATACAAGTAAAAAACTGGTATACTTTAATTCTTGTTTGAACTATAAAGTCCTTTAGCCTATCCCACAGAAGAGATTTCCAACATGATGTCCATTACTCTGGACCCCCATAATCAGTATTCTGCCTGTGATGGATATTTCCAGCTCCTCAATCTCACCCCAAACTCTAAATACTTTACAGGGAATTTCTGTAGAAATAAATGAGTCATTTCCAGACAGCCTGATCTAGGGCTTCTTACATGCGAAAGGAGAACCAGCATGACACAGTGGTTTACACATTGGACTTTTACTCTGGAGACCAGGGTTTGAATCCCCACTTGGGCATGGAAACCCATGGGTGACCTTAAGCAAGCCACATTCTCTCAACCTTAGAGGAAGACAAAGTCAAATACCCTCTGAACAAATTTTGCTAAGAAAACCTTGTCACAGGTTTACCTTAGGGTTACCATAAGTCAGAAATTACTTGAAGGCACAGAAGAAGAAGAACAACATGTGAAGGAGACCTCAGAGCTATACAAGCTTTCCTGTCTATTGATAGGCTGGAAGCAGCTGTGTTCATGTCTCCGCATGCCTATTTCCTACCATTACTAGAGCACAATGAATAAGGAAGCCCATACCTGCCAGGAACTATATACACATATTAGAATACCCACAGGGTGAGTAAGTGTTGGATGAGGCTATTAAATTCTGATGAATTAGTGCCAACACAGCCATCTAATCAATGGAATAAAAACCAAAAGACCATCTAAGCTGGGTACCTACATGCTTAGAAGTAAATCCCACTGAGCATAATGGGTCTCAGTTTTGAGTAGAAATACAGAAAATTGAAGGATACTCTCATCCATTACTATAAAAAGACCCATTTACAACTCTCTATATAGATCAGCTACTGGAAGATCCAGTGCCTCCAAGTGGCAAATTTCTTTACTTTGGTATCCAGGGCGCTTCAAAGGGAAAATTGATGCTTCTTGTTTTCTTTACAATCTTCCCTTGGTATCCACTGGAGTTCGGTTCCAAGAATCCCGTGGATACCAAAATCAGTGGATACTCAAGTTCCATTATATACAATGGCATAGTAAAATGGTTCCTAATCAAGGTTTGCTTTTTGGATTTTTAAAATATTTTCAAGCTATGGGTGGTTGAATCCATGGATGCAGAATCCATGGATACAAAGGACTGAATGCATTTTGTTAATGATTGATGATTAACAGCAGACACTGCCATCTTATAAAAGTAATCCTACACATTTTACTTGTTCCATAGGGACTGTTTTTAGGTACGAAGCACACCAAATGGCCACAATACTGTGTACTAAACATTGCATCAACACCATATTTACATGATGAAAAAGTTGGTCATTCACATATCTAGGTTAACCTTTGTTGTTGTTGTTGTTGTTGTTGTTGTTGTGTCTTCAAGCTGTTTCTGACTTATGACAACCCTAAAGTGAACCTATCACAGGTTTTCTTGGCAAGATTCATTCAGAGGACGCTTGCCATTACATTCCCCTGAGGCTGAGAGCATGTGATTTGTCCAAGGTCATCCTGTAGGTTTCATGGCTGAGTGGAGAATCAAACCCTGGTTTACCTTACATGACCACTAGAAACATCTGGTATGCCTTCAAGCCCTTCTCTTGCTTTCTCCAACCATATATGCACTATTGACTATAATTCAAAAACATTAATCATGGGGAGAATGTATCCTTTTTGATGCTATCCACCCTCGACTCAGTCTCGACCCATGCAGACCCTATAGAAGAGACATCTCCAAGATTACCTAATCTCCACTGCTCTGCTCAGTTCCTGCACATTCATACCCATGACCTCTTTTATAGAGTCCATCCATCTAGCATGGGCCTTCCTCTCTTTTTGCTTCCCTCCACCTTTACTAGCATTATTGTTTTCTCCAATGAATAGTGCCTCCTCATGATATGGCCAAAGTATGACAGCTTTAGTCTAGTCATCTTGGCTTCCAGAGAGATTTCTGGTTTGATCTGTTCTAGCACCCATTTGTTTGACTTCTTGGGTGTCCATGGTATCCTTCCTTGCTCTTTTTAAAAACTGAAGCTCTATTAATAATAATAATAATAATAATAATAATAAAATTTATTTATATACCGCCCAATGGTTGCCCAATCCGGGTGGTTTAAAGCATAAAACAGTTTTAATAAACAGCACATCCCTCCCCCCCTTAAAACAGTATTAAACAATGACATAGTTAAAATCCTAATGACAATATAACAAAAAATCAAATGATTAAAATAATAAAAACCGTATCACATCATCCCATTGTTGCACTACGGGGGAAACAAGGTATTAATGTGTGTCGCTACACATACAATGTTCACATATTATGGGTAAAGCTGCAACCACAGACATGTAAATTCTAGCTTGACAACCATCACATGGTAGTATGCTAAGATAACAGTTGTTTTTAATCTGTTTTCCCAACATTTCACAGCCTCTCTCATTAGTGCTGAAGCTTCCAAAGTGAAATACCTTTTAAGGTTAGCTAGTGGCAAGAAGCTAGGGACAAGCAAATCTGCCAGTAACACATTTGGGTTTTTCTAAATGTTAAATTCTTTCTGTCAAATTGATAGTGAAATCTGTAGATTACAGTAAGTTCTTATCAGAATCTAACTCAACAAAATTCTCAACTACCCACAATAGCCACATTGCAAAGGTATAGATAGATACAGTATGCAGAGGATCACGACTGACATGTAATCACTGAAAGCAAGAACCCAATTCAACAAGAACATGGATGAGCATACAGAGATTCAACCCACAGTGTTAAGAGTTAAGCAGTCAAAGCGTAAATGGAGATTCTGCCCATTTCACTTTTTTCTGA
>CM034709.1:9620635-9651671 GCA_020142125.1 Phrynosoma platyrhinos | reverse complement strand
ATTATTATTATTATTATTATTATTATTATTATTATTATTAGAAGACCCCCGAATATAAACTAGAAATGATGTTACAGCTTCCTCTTTGGTGGTTATAGCAAAGTTGCTTTTATTTTTAGCAGACCTTTTTCAAGCACTAGAGCCTTGTCCCATTCTTTACAACAAGATGAAGTAGTAGAACTCTTGGTAGCTTCCTGGGACTAATTTGTAAAATAATGTGGCTGATAAAATAACAAGATTTATTCCTGTTTGGACTGTTAGTGGTAAAGAATTAAATTGCTATGCCACCATCTGGCCACATTGCAGTGGATATTTTTCAGCCTGTTGTAGTTGAAGCAATGATCCCTGAGTTGACCTCAACTCATGGCAACTCTGTGTATGAGACCTGTGACCTCCCTAATTCAGTCTATCCATCTGGTGTGCAATCTTATAATAATAATAATAATAATAATTTTTATTTAATACCCCGCCCCTCTGGGTACAATCGGGGCGGCTTACATCATAAAAATTAAGCAACAGTTAAGAACAGTTTCCCCCCCCCCTCCCCCCCTTAAGAATTTAATCTTCCTCTCTTTCTACTGCCTTCCGTCTTTCCTAGCATTAATGTCTTTTCTAGTGAGTCATGCCTTTTCGTGATGCATCCGAAGTACAACAGCCTCAGGTTTGTCATCTTGGTTTCCAAGGAGAGTTCAGGCTTTATCTGTTCCAGGATCCACTTGTTTCTCTTTTTGGCCATCAATGTTATCCTCAGTACTCTTCTGCAGCACCACTTCTCAAACAAGTTGATTTTCTTTTTGTCTGCTTTCTTCACTGTCCAGCTTTCATATCCTTACATGATGATTGGGAATACAATGGACTGAACAATTCTAACTTTAGTGCAATTCTAACGTTTGTATTCAGTTGTATATCCTTACTTTTTAAGATCTTATCTAATTCTTTTGTGGCTGCCCTTCCCATTCCTAGTCATTTTCTAATTTCTTGACTGTAGTCTCCTCTCTAATCAATGTTTGATCCAAGGTATGGAAAATCTTTATTTTGATTTCCTCATTGTATGGGTTGATTTTATGTAGATCTTCTTGGTGATTATTTTTGCTTTCGTTACATTCAGCAACAAGCCTGCCTTAGCACTTTCTTCTTTGGCCTTCCTTAGTAATTGTTCCAAAACCATGATGTCTTCCACTATTAGAAGTTTATTGCTCACCAATTAAACTGTCTTCTCTCTTCTGGTTTCAATCCTGGATCTGGGATACCCCCAGATGTTACCAGACATAAATCGCCAATTTAGCAGCGATGCTGCCAGCCAAACCCATCCCAGGTTGAAGCCTAACTCAGCCAGCACTTTTTCAAAGTCAGGGAGCTTCCAAATTCAAAAATTGTCTGGCTCAGCCAATTATTATGGTGCCTTAGTATGGTGTCATCTGGACATCTTAAGATTGTTGGTGTTCCTTCCTCCTATCTTTATACTGTTATATCAAAACACTTGTATAAAAAGGATAGATTGAGCAGTTAAGGCATCTTTCCTGCTCACACACACAGACATTTCATGGAGCATTGGAAGTCACTCTCCCAGTTGCCACAACAAGAAGCAGTGAGCAACCCTGCATTACTATGCCAATAGGGTTTTGAACCATACCCCTATTTTATGGGTTCTCAACTTGGTTTGAGGTCTGCCACTTGTATGCTTGACTCTCTCCCAGCTTAGTTAACTTTATATGAGGCAGCTGTGAAGCTTTTATTTTTAAAAAAAGTAGGCGGTATATGGATGTTGATTTTAATAACCACCCATCTGTAAAATTTGTTTCATATGGGCAAGGTGTTTGAGTCTGTATTGGCATCTTAACTCCAGGTGTTCCTAATTGAAATAAGTTATTTGGTTACAATTTCCCTTAGGCTTTCAAGTCAGTTTGGGCACTGAGATTGCTACGTGGGCAGCTTGCCCTGAGATATTTTCAGTGTTGGTTTTAACCTTTACAGTCCTGAATATCATGAAGCCAGATGTTAACAACTAAGAGCTCCAAAAGAACATGACTGCAAGTTAAGATCAAGGATAGAGATCTGCTTATGAGTTCAGATGCGTAAGTACCTAGAATAGGCCCTCTTTAGTGGCTGAGAAATTGCAGATGTCTCTGTAGAAATCTGCAAGAACCTTTCCTATAGTTTTTATTGGGCTACAACAGGTTTACTTCAAAACAGTATTCTGAAGATGTTTTCTGATTTTGTCTAGCTGAAGGTTTAAATTCCTATTTATTCAGAATACAGGTTCAACTAGAAAGAAATATAGTAGGGCTAAACGTTTAGTCTAAACCAGCTAGGTTTTTTCCTGATGTACTTTCATGCAATGAACAAAATGGAATGTTGTTGTCTCTTGTCTGAAAATAAGTGTTTCAAATAATCTATATAGAATACAATGTTTGATTTTATAGTATAATCAACCATCACACTTTTGCCCTTCAAAAACCAGGATTGGGAAAAAATATCCAGAGGGATTAAAAAACATTTCCTTGAAACTGACTATATTGCATTAGATGAACTATGTGGTGAACTCATCACATTATAAGGCAATCCATCAAACAGGAATAGTTTATGGTAATTGCTCATCCTCTTGCAGGATGGCTTCCAGTAAGTATGTGCTTGGCCAGAACTATGTAGCAACATACAATCAGACTGGAACAAGATCAGTCTTTTTCATATCAAAAAATTACCTCCCCTCCAGGGAGGATCCGAAAAGAGCCACGAGGAGCGCTCCTAGAAGCGGGGATGCACCCTGGCTGTACTCGGGCAGCAAATTTGGTGGCAAAAAACATCTGATAAAATCAGGATGCTACCTGATTTAAGATTAAGATGGATAGAGATAAACCAATTTAAAAAGCCAAGTGATAATCTCCAGAGTCTATCCAAATAAGTTGTCCAAATATGAATTAACCTATTAAATTGGAGATAGTTCACTTCACAATAATTTCATAATTATCTATCTATGATAAGTTTCTAATAGCATAACCAAATCAGTATGTTTTTTATATAACTCAGAAATTAATCTAAAAAGTTGTTACAGTTGGTCCTCTGTAATCATGGATTCTTTATCCACGGATTCAAGCATCCATGGCATGAAAATATTTAAAGAAAGTATAAATGCCAAAACCTTCATTTTGCCATTTTATACAAGGGACACCATCTTACTGTACCACTGTATTTCATAGGGCTTAAATCAGCCACAGATTTTGGTATCCACGGGGGGTCCTGGAACCAAACTCCAGAGGATACCAAGGGCTCACTGTATAGGTTCACACCAAAGACAATAATTGTCAGAACTAAAAAGCAAGCATTAACAATTGTCTAATTGAAACACACATAATTTCAAAATATTGGCAGGCTGGTATTTGATTTGTTACATACTGAAAACAACCCTGGTTCTCACTTTTCCCATACTACCCCTCATTCTTTCCTCCAATTCCTTCCCAGCCAAACGACCTTATGTTTCCATCTGTGCGCTGCCTTTATTCTGTTATCATGCCATCTTTGCCATGACCATTCCCTTACATTATTTGTTATATTGCATATGCGTGTGTGTATATATATATATATATATATATACACACACACACACACACACACACACTATCTTAAAGGTCCACTGACCATTACACTGCCTTTGTACTATTTGATATCCCATTAACATTAAAACCTAACTGCGAAATCTCTCCAAAATATTGAAGTAAGCCACGTTTACAAGGCAGTTAATAACAGCCACCTGGAAAGGTGAGTCCACTATCACTTAGTTAACATGTCTTAAAAAAATTATATTGTACCATCAAGACAGTTCATAGGTACTGTGATATAAATTGCAGAGCTGTATATAAAGCAGGATGACATACCAGATTAGAAAAGCTCTTATGTCCTACCTAGTGAGACAGTGCCAACTAAAGCAGAGGAACATACTGAATGTTGCCTCATTTCCATACATGGTGGACATGCGACAAGGAATATTGGAAGCATGTAGGAAAAAACAAACACAATTGAAAACCAAAGCTATTATTGGGACTATCTAATGAACATATTATTTCTTTGAACATTAGTGTTGCACCAGTGGTTTTCAAATGGTGGAGCAGGACCCCCATGGGGGCGAGAGACATGGAGGGCCCTAATTCTGCCTTTGATTCTGTGTACCTGCATGGCAGGTGGTTGGACTGGATGCCACTTGTGGTCTCTTCCAACTCTATGAATCCACTTCTTCCCAAACTTTTTCTGTCCTGGAAGTGAAATAAAAGGTAAGGTGTGCACCGGGAGCCTCTGTCTGAAGGAGAAGGAAAGTTATTTCCTTGTAAAATGTTAACATATGAATATACATTAATGTCTGAACCAAAATATACACATTAAATGAACAAAATATTTTTATTCATGTACTATGTCAAGCGGAGGAGACATGATGTCCACAAGAAGTTGTAAAGGGAGGAGGTTACAAGAGTAAAAATTTCTGAGAACCACTGTGTTACACTATATTGTTTTAGCCACAAAAATGCTATATCCTGAAAAGTGGAAAAACCTAGAGATACCCACAAAAGAAGTCTGGATACTCAAGATTTTTGAAATGGCAGAAATGGACAAATGATCTTTGGTAAGTTTTTTAATGACTGGGAGTTTTAAAAATTATATTTAAAAAGTGGAAGGGAAAAACACACTTGTAGGTTTTGAATACTGCTCAAATAAAGGATTAATAGCAAGGAAGTTAACCTTTGTCAAGTGGAACTAAAGAAGTAAACATTATTAGCACCTTTGTTTTTAACTTGGAGGGTGGGAGGTCAAAATTTGTAATGTATGTTTATAAAGGGAAAGTAAAAAGAGGATAGCAGTGAAAAGTGTGTGGGGGGGTTAATCCTTGTTTTTGTGTTAAGTATATGGTTTGTCCTATTTGTAAAAACTAATAAAAATAATCTTACATCATATGAGATTAAGTTCAGTTTCATTCACTAGTGTGCAAATATTTGTGTTCAAATCTGGTTACAAATGTGACTCAGCATACCAAAGAGCATGTAGTATTCCTGCTTCAGATAGTTTATCAGAAGAATCCAGAATTAAGTTTATTATTAGTTACTACAGATTGAAAGAGTATTCATTTCTTGGCTGAAAAATGACATGTAGGAAACCCAGTTGGGAAGAATAAAGTAACAAGAATTCAGCTTTTGCTCAGTATTCAGAGGTTATTCTGTGCACAAATATACACAACGTGAGTTGTAGGGCTTTGAGCAAAAAAAAAGTTTCTAGGCAGCCATGTGGTTCTCTATACAGTTCTCTCTCTCACACACAAACCTATGTGTATTTCTGTGCAAAGTAATTTCCTGAAACTTCTTGGAATATGTGAACACCATGCAAGAGCAGCCAAACAATACTTGTTTTCTCTGCACTGAGAAAACAGTAAAAATATTCATCCTCACTGACAAGTATGAAATAGCTGAATATTAACTTCCCTGATAACTTCTGAAGTTCAGGATCTATTCTACTTTTATCTCACTAGCACAAAAACAAGCATATTACAGAATTAAAGTCAGTAACTTTTAATACTGTTAGAAAAATGAAGCACTGATGTATTTAAGCTTACAGTAAGGAATGCTTCTAGTTTGTAATTGAAAACATACCAGAAAGCAGCAGAGATATAATTTTTAAAGTTGTGCAAAGCAAGTTTATAGAAATGAATTATTTAGTCAGAATTAATAAATTCAGTGAAGTCAGATGGAGGAGCACAGTAAAAGACCAGACAAACTTCTACAGAGCTGTGAAAACTAATTAGTTGAATTTATTATGCATACTATACAGGGCAGGTGGTGATATGGAGCAATTGAAATTTTCATTGTTTCAGCATCAGGAATGCATTAAGGAACATTTCAAACCAAACAGTTCTTTTGTGCCCTCTGCACATACTCTCCTATGGCCAAGAATAATAAATAGGTGGGATCAGTGTGAGGGGAAGAACACTTTTGAATCACTTCATTACTCCACTGTTATTACCGGACAGATTTTGGGGGGGGGGTACAACATACTGTCTTCATTACAGACATTTAAGCACTAATCACTGCATAAAGCGGATAGATTGCTAACTCTATAGTGCAGATAGATCTCTGAAAAAGGTCATTTATCAAATGGTAGAACTCATATTATACAACATGTACACAAGCTTTACAGCTTTTTCTTGTTGGGAGTAAGCTGAAGGTTGCAAGTTAGCCATCCATTTGATCTTCTAAAATTGTTCTTGATCTAGCTCCTTGTGTCCTTAACAGCACCGATGACCAAACTATCTTCAGTTGTTGAGGTTTATCCTGAGCCACAAGTTCACCAAAAGAGTACAATGAACCGGTTGGTTCTGTTGTAGATTCTCATGGATCACCAGCTTGTTTTCTTTACAGTCTTAACAGTTCAGTTCATTGGTGGGCACTGACAATTTGCACAGTCACAGTAATACAAAATAGCAAAGTATAACTGGGTCAATGGAATGTTCAGATTTACCTGGTTATTTATACCTCCCTACATATCAGTAATCTAGTATAGTAGCAATCAGGAAATATGCCAAGTTGTTTTCGGTTAGATACTATCAGGCTTAGGTGACAGTCAGTTCTCACAGGCCTGGCTTTAGCTCTTAATCATACAAAACTAAATTGTGAAAGATTCCCAAGTGAAGACCATTTAAGCAAACCTATTCTCTTAAGTTCTAAAACCTTTCATTTCACTGAAAAATCTGATTCAATGAATATGTGAATTCCCATGTGAGAGGGGAATTAAATCTAAATTAACTACCACTAGAATAGGTCTTACTGCATCTCTATCCAGAAAAAACCCCGATAGGCTACATAATTTGAAAATATGTTCCCCTACAACAAATCAGGTAACAGAATTATTCTTGCACTAAATTAAAGTCCAATAATCTGAACCCACACACTAAAATATATCCACTTTTGGGACAGATCAAATGTAGGCTTATTTTAAATTATGAGAGGGAAGTCATTGGGAGATAACCAGCTATTTATATCCATATTATGGGTCAAAGTTAACATGATTTGCTAGCTTATCATATCATATTAAATTTGTCTTTTAGAGGGACCTGAGAGAGGAGAGACTACATCTGACAGTTATCATGGAACAATCTAACACATCAACCATTTAATGTAACAAAGGAACCCTTAAGGAACCATTACGTTTCACTCTTAAAAATCAAAAAGGAGTTAAGAGCATGATTCTTAACAAGTGTCAGGAAGCAAGAATATGAAATTCCTCTGAAACACAAAATGTTGACTAGACTTTGTGTGCGAGAGATATCCATTGTGTCCAATATGTAAGATAGTCCCTCCTGAAGCATTTATACAGTGACAAACCACACTTTTATTTTTAAATCACAGAATTCTCATTACTATCTTGAATAATATCTACAAAAAGGTAACCACCACCACCTTCTCTTCCCACTCCAGAGAGCTCCTAAGTATTTATGTGTTGGAGAATAGCAGCAAGGTTTACTCACGTTTTCACATTGTAAATATCCTGAAATTCATACATGTTTTTACAAGTTATAGATGTCAAAATATACCTAAAAGCAAATAGATTAAATAGCACTGGAACACTCTACACAGTGTGATCTGCAAGTTGCTTGTGATATACTTGCCATTAAATTTAGTTCCTGAAATGGAACTACCTTAGGTACACTAGCTTAAGTATTCTGTGGGACCTTTCAAACAACACAATCATCACCCTATATTCTACTTTAATTGGAATGGCCACATCATGTGGAATTCTGGGTTTTGTAGTTTGTTGGGTCAGGGTTGTCTCTCTGACAGAGAATTTTATTTATTTATACAGAATTCTAAATACTGTAACCAGTTACCTAAATTGTAAATCCCAGGTTTTGACTAGATGTGGTCAAGACAGTGAAAGTAAAATATAGTGCCATAACTGTATAGTATGAAAGGACTCTATAGTATATATTTAAACTGTAGGCCATTCTTGTCACACACAGGATGTACTAGCAAAGCTGCTCCCGCATAGTATTTTAGGTGCTTCTGAGAACCTAAACAAGCCTGTTACTTTTAGTAAGGTAGATGAGTCAAATGAATATTGTGACTTCTAAAGGTACGGAATCATTTGTGCTTCCAGTTGGCACTTTTTAAAATGTAAAGTCAACAGATAGTTGCAAAAATTGTGCAAAACGATCTTATTTACATAAATGGCACAAAAGTGAATTCAGTCTATGCACGTGCACACTTCATCCACTTTAAAAAATGGGACCAAAAGGAATACCAGCTTCAACAGGCAGTTGTCAATAAGCACGAGGTTTATAAGTAGTACACCAGAATGAGCAAATATTGCTCAAGTAAAAAAATCTATTGTTAAAGCTGAAGTAGATTTAAGGCCATTCAAGTTCAAGAGCAGATACACAAATTAAGTCAGAGCCCCATCTTCTTTAATTACATGCTTTACCTTCTAGCAACTTGCAGTCTAAAACCAAAACACAAGAAGAAACACAACGAGAGGTTGTATTCAGTACAAACATACTACTTTGTTAAACTGAGGAAACCAAAGAAAGCGAAAACTAAAGAAAGCAGAACCATTAAAAAAAAAAAATCAAACTTGCTATGTCACTTGCTGGAACCAGCCCTACACTAGCAATCGGTAATATGTACATTTTTCAAGTAGATTACTTTACATTGCTCTAACAAATTGTGTCCTTTTTATATCAGTGCATTGTTCTCAATTCATCCAAGGACTACACAACTGAGTTCTTAACAGGATTCTCTTACAATAGCAGCACACGCTACCACTACCTGCAAAGCGGTCAGTCAATGACTTAGTGGAAACAAAAATGTGAGAAGTTTAACTATTAAGGAAAGATTAAGGGAATGAGAAGATTCATGCAGTTTTGTCAGTCTAGTCAGCCAGCTAGCTTGCTGGCAACAAGAGATGGTTTCCGCTGTGGAAGGTCCTGTGGCGTGGGAATATGGTCACCTGTAACTTCAGTCTTATCAGGAGCTGCCGTTGGGAGTTGCTTGTTCTTCATCTTTGCTTTTGCCATATTGTAATCCCCAGAATCAAAGTATTTTTGCTGTAAGGCAAAATGTCAATGAAATAAGTAAAACACAAAGGCTTATATTTAAAAATACAATACTCAAGAACTAGCTGTCTGGGTTTATTTGATTTAGCTCATGTGGGTATTAAAAAACCAAGCAGAACGGTTATAATGAATCAAATTTAGCCTGTTAATTGAAGGCCAACTTTGTAAATGGTGGAGAAGTTGGCTTCACTACCATCAAACACTCAAGATTGCTTGCAGCATGCTGTCTAGCTTAATGAACAATACAGGCAAGTATGGGAATAGAAAATATGCAAAAACGGAGTACAGAACTTTTTCAACTCAATAAAACCATAAAAAATATTGTGTGATAAGATTATGAACAGAGTTGATATCTTGGCTCCTAGTATTTTCTCACAAACAGAATCATTGTTTGGATAAATTAGTGCAAGGTATACATTAATAGCCCATCTACTTTTAATTTCTTTCTCTTTCAGAGTCTTTGTGGAGTAGTGGTTAATATCAGGCTAGGTAGTCTAAAATTCAAATTTCTGTTCAATTGGTAATGTCACAATAAACCTCAGGCCAATCACTATTTCTTACTTACATCACAGACTTCTTGAAAGAACTAGAGTGAAAACAGGCTATGCCAACCTAAGCTTTGAAGTCAGATCAGGGTAAAAATGTAATTTACTGTACTGACCATACATGTAAGACTTATTTATCATATGTGTACATATTCCATACCTGCCATTGGTGAGCCATGAAATAAAATATTGATTGCCTTACCACATAGCAGGAGAGAGAAAAGGAGAGAGAAAAGAGCACCTATTAAAACACTCTGGATACTGCACCTGCTTTTATTGGGAATATTTTCAGGAGGACCTTTCAAATGCTAAAGGGGTTACACCAGGGGTAGGCAACCTTTTCCCCTTTAAGGGCCGAGGGACTCCCAGAAGCCTCAAGCTTGTTGGCCAATAGTCCTATGTTGGCCAATAGCTCCTGGGATTCTGGGAGCTGAAGTCCCTCGGCCCTTAAAGGGGAAAGGTTGCCTACCCCTGGGTTACACAGATGCACAAGCCAAGCTATTTGTGTTCCCTTGGGGAATCTGGTTCCTTGATGTAATCAGTACCTGAATGGAAGTTAGTACTCTGTCACTTCACCCAGACACAACAGAATTAAGAAAGAACACCCTTCTTAGAACAACTAAAAGTCAGTGATGAAGGCCTTGCCAGTTAATTTAATCTTCACATGTATAATATATATAGATGTCTGTCTCATCTATTTTCAAAAGGCTTGTGACAAGCTATTTTGCAGTTAAATGTATCCAAAGTTTAAGAAGATCTTCCCACTGTTCTTACTCATGAAATGTGAAGAATGCTTTAAAAGCACACAAAGTATACGAACCAAGATATTTTTTCCCCAGGAAGCCACCAGATATTATTCTAAAACTTTGATTCTAGGTATGCTTTCACTGAAACTCGACTGAATCAATACGTCTTTACTATTCAGAAAATATTGTTAGGATTGGGGTGCAGGTTTCAAAGCACGTTTTACTGCTGTACAAGCAAAAATCAGATTAAGAGGCTCTCCTTGATTAGATAGCTTCAACAATGTTGTTTGGCTAGTCTTACTCACTCCTTTCTGGAGTCGCTTCCTCAAGAAATCTGATCCCCCAGGCTTTTGTCCCAGATGAGGGTATCTGGCTTTCAACTTTGCTTCTTCAGCTTTCTCAGGACTAATCACCTTGTCTTCCATTTCCTGAAAACACAATGGATTAATATTTATACTGTATCACTACTATTTCCTAAGATTCTTCTTGTGGTTTCACAATATCTCCAGTCTTTGAATATTAAAATTTCATTAGCTAGAAAAACAATGCTGACCATATCCAACACATTCTGCATTCCATAAATGTTTCCAGTAGCTGAATTATACATTACATATGATTTTTACAGAATTGTGTACATTATGATGTTTTAAATTAGATTAAAAGATATATAGAGAACACATGCACACTTGCAAACCTTGTAATGTACAGAGCTGAATCTATCCCTCCTGAAATTTCCTACATTACTACCATTATTTTTGGCTCTCAAGGTGGCTTAGAACTGTATCAGTCCAGAACAAAGGTACAGTATTAAAAATGTGAGTAAGTATAGCAGTCTCTTCTGCCTTACAACTGGAAAATTAAAACAAATTCCAGCCCTCTTCCCTTTCACAGAGAAAGAGAGGAATGAAGTACAAGTGGATGTCTACCCACGAAGTTTACACTATAAATCTCTTCTAGCCTTGCTGCCACTTCAAGACCCAATTCAGTTAATTTAAGGGATGCAGTGGCTCAGGGGTTAAGACACTGAGGGCCTTTGCAGACTGCCAGAAATAGTGCACATTAAATTGAGGCACTGCCCTGGATCAGTGCTAGGGAATCATGAGAATTGTATTTTTTTCTGAGACTTTGAGCCTTCTCTGTCAGCTCTGGTGCCACAATAAATTGCAGTTCCCATGATTCCCTAGCACTGAGCCAGGGCAGTAGCTCAATTTAATGTGCACTATTTCTGGCAGTCTGCAAAGGCCCTGACTCTGATGATCACAATGTCAGAAGTTCGAGATCCAAGCAGGTATCACTTTGGAGGGAAGGTAACAATGTTCAGTGCAGTAATGCTGTCCACATGATCAGAGTTGTCTTTGACAACGCTAGCTCCCTCAGCCAGTAACGGAGATGAGCACCGCTTCCTACTGTCGGACACAACTTGACAATCATGTCAAAGGGGAAACCTTTACCTTTTTCTTCAGTTAAGTGTAATCTTCACAAGCAAGATATGATGTCTCATCTTAAGAAGGCTTGTGACATTTCGCACCACCAGGCCAAAATGTCTGGTTGTCAAACACCCCAAAATACATGACAGCAGGGCTGAATTTAGCTTTGTGGGTCAAAAAGTGTGCACCAGTCTGCATTTTCACCACCAGTTGGAAATCAACATAGGTTGTGAATGGCCATCGTATAGCCATCAAATGGGGAGACGGGATCCATGCACTACTATGCTGTCTCTAACAAGAGAGTGACAAAATTGAATGGTTTAATTTGAAGACATTTTCCCTTCAGTTGTGAAACATCATTTTAATCACCTTCCTGATATAAGCGGAGCAATGTCACACAACCCAAAATTGATCTTATCATAATACTTTAGGTGAATCCTAAAGGTGTAAAATTATCTGCGTAGTTCTGAGATGTCTTCCTTGAGCAAGCTGTTGCAAAATTAAGGACAAAAGGGAAAAATGCAGGGTAGACTTAAAGTAATTTCAACTGCATGTTGTTTTCTTGAGATATAATGGAGATGGAAGGTCTGCTGACTCCTAAATAAAATCCATTATGTGACCTGCTGGTGTTAAGTTTCAGCTTGTGTCACCAAGAAAGAAATAACACAATAAAATGTTGAAAATAGTTTCATCCTGGTAAAATCAAAACTGTCTCCGTCCAGTTTGATGTTCACAAGCTAACATGAGTATCTGCAATATTAAGGATACAGTTCAAATATACAGGTTTGCTCTTGTGCCATTCAATTTTTGCATTGCAATCCTAAATAAATTGTATGTCAGATGGCAGTTTTAGCCTAAAAACATGTCAAAATGTTTTCATCTAGGCAATAACTAAAAACATCATTTCAAATCTTCAAATTGTGAACAACAGATTTTTTTAAAATCAAAATTTCTGTGAAAAACGAGGCAGAACACACTGTACATTCTGGAAATTTTAGCCCATCATTACAAAACCTAAGTCAGTGATCTCAAATACTCAAGCAATTTAATCACAAAAAATACACTTTGGACCCATAGTAACTATTACAACATGAAACACTGTGGCAACACCTCAGCAGTACCACCTAATCTGAAATAAATAAATAAACAAATAATAAAAATGCCTCCGATACTGAAAAGGCACACCAAGTTCAATGATTCTTGGGTACCGTAAGTATGAATCTTTGCCCATTCTCTGGTCTTCACAGGTTTAAATGTTAAAGCATGAGATTAATAAATTAGATTAAGACTTTCTAGTGACTATTTCCCACAAGATTGTGAGCTTCACCTCGGGGTAAGACAATTCTGTTTACAAGAGGCTCTGCATTTTGAAAATGGCAAATCAAAGAATTTGGTTTTACTCAAGGAATGAGACCCTTCTGAGAGCATTCCTCCATCAAAGATAACAAGCACACAACATGATTTCTAACATGTTTTCCAATCATTTTTTCCTTCCTTTCCTGCTCTTTAAAAGACCTTAGTAGGTGAAAGAATCTAAAGATCCATAAAATCTGTCTAGTTCAGCCCCCTTTTTTATTGTGCTAATAAAGGTAGCAACCCATTATGCATTTTAGGGTTGATTCCAGAATTGGCTTCTTACAACCCATCCAGCTTACACACCTGTATAACCTTCATGTCCAATATGAAATGTTGTCTAGTTGTCGCAACTAAGTAAAACTAAGGTTTAAATGTGTGTTAAGACTTTCAGGTTGGCAAATATCTTCAATTCCAAGAGACACACACATGCCTTCAAGTCACTTGTTGACTGACTTATGGCAACCCCATTAATTTCATTGGGTTTTCTTAGCAAGGAATACTTGAATAATCAAGAGGTGGTTTTGCCAGCTCCTTCCTCTGAAATATAGCCTACAGCCGTGGTCCTCAAACTCTGGGGTTGTGAGACCTGGAGGACCTGATCCCCCCCCCCCCCCCCCGCTGTCCAATCTTTTTCTGTCCTGGAGGGGAAGAGAAAGGCTAAGAGGATGCTTGGAGCCTCTGCCTGAGGAAGGAGAGCTATTTCCTTATTAAATGCTAAAATATGAAGGCACATAAATGTATGAGTGAAAATGCACACACTAAAACAAATTATTTTTATTCATATTCTGCAGCAAGCAGGGAGAAAGACATCCTCATGTAGATGTAAAAGGGGGCCATAAGGGTAAAAAGTTTTAGAACCACTGGTCTATGACACCCAGTATTCATTGGCAGTCTCCCATCCAAGTAGTAACCAGGACTGACCCTGCTTAGTTTCCAAGCTCAGACCGGACCTCGTGCCTTTAGGGCAGGGGTAGGCAACCTTTCCCCTTTAAGGGCCGAGGGACTTCAGCTCCCAGAAGCCTCAGCCATGTTGGCCAATAGCTCCTGGGATTCTGGGAGCTGAAGTCCCTCGGTCCTTAAAGGGGAAAGGTTGCCTACCCCTGCTTTAGGGTATTTAGGCCCTTAAAAGTACCATTATTGTATAGTGCTCCTGTTTGCAATTCATATCATATTTGATATCATGATAAGGGTTTCCAGAGGAGGTGACTAAAATGGTGAAGGGTCTGGAAACCATGCCCTATGAGGAGAGACTTAGAGAGCTGGGCTTGTTTAGCTGGAGAAGAGACAGTTAAGGGATGATATCATAGCCCTGTTTAAGTATTTGAAGGGGTGTCATATTGAAGAGGGAGCTAGCTTGTTTTCTGCTGTTCCAGAGAATATATTCTGGAACAATGAATTCAAAGTACAGGAAAAGAGATTCCACTTCAAGGTTAGGAGGAATTTCCTAACAGTAAGGGCTATTCAATAGTGGAATACACTCCCTTGGAGTGTAGTGGAGCCCCCTTCTGTGGAGGTCTTTAAACAGAGGCTGGATGGCCATCTATCGGGGGTGCTTTGATCGAGAGTTCGTGCATGGCAGGAGACTGGACTGGACGGCCCTTGTAGTCTCTACCAACTCTATGATTCTATAAAATTTAGAGACTGTGAATAGAAACCAGTCATAATATACAAATGCCAATTATGCATTTGTAACTAAAATCATATTACAGGCAATCATATTTCATAGAATAATAATAATAATAATAGAGTTAGAAGAGACCACAAGGCCATCTAGTCCAACCCCCTGCCATGCAACAATTCACCATTGAAGAGTATATTTCTTAGGGATGGTCTTAAACATCTATGGCTCGACCATCAAAGTCCAGCTGAAATTCACAAAGTTGTTGCTTAGATGTCAGGGATGCCTTGCCTATGTCTTCCTGCAGGACAGAAGAGGGCTGGCCTGGATGGCCTTTGAGGTCCCTTCCAACTCTTTCCCAAGACTGTTGTAATCAGAAAATGGGGCTGGGCAAGGGAGGTGTGCCCAGGGCAGCCCTGTAACTGACCCAGTGGTGGACTAAGACAGCCAAGGAGTTTTGAGGTGGCAGGCAGGAAGGCCACCAAAAGGGAGCCAGGCGAGAAAACCTGCCCCGTCTGACACGGAGTGCTGAGGGGGAGGCAGAAGTAGAGTCACTCCCTTTTGTCTGTGTCAGAGAGAAAGAAAGAGAGTGTAAACAGTGGAAGTGGAGGGAGGTACTAAAACAAATGACAGCACTTGTCCATAGGGAAACCATACTTGCCCAGAAAATCACTGGATAACACTGGCTCATGGGGGAACATTGCAGAATGCTTGCCCTTAGGGAAACATAGGGGAATATTTGTCCATAGGAGAACATTGGGCAAGTAATGTTTCCCCATGGGCAAGTATTCTCTTATCTTTCTCTATGGCAAGTATTCTCCCATGTTTCCCTGTTGTTGTTAATTGCCCTCGAGTCGATCTTGACCCATGGCAACCCTATATATGAGATATCTCCAAGAAGACCCTCTGTTCTCCACTGCTCTGCTTAATTCCTGCAACCCCTTAATACCCAAACTGACCTCCTTCATAGAGTCCATCCATCTGGCATGTGGCCTTCCTCTCTTCCTACATCCCTCCACCCTCCCCAGCATTATTGTTTTTCCCAGAGTCCTCTCTTCTCATGATGTATCCGAAATATGACAGTCTCAATTTGGTCATCTTGGCTTCCAAGGAGGTTTCTGCCTTGATCTACTCAAGGACCCATTGGTTTGTCCTTTGGGCGGTCCATGGGATCCTCAGCACTCTTCTCCAGCCCCACATTATCTTAAATGCATTGATTTTCTTTCTATCATCTTTCTTAACTGTCCAGCTCTCACATCCATCCATGGTAATAGGGAATACAATGTCTTCTATGATTCTAACTTTTGTGCTGAGTTGTGTATCTTTACATTTTAGAATCTTTTCTAGTTCTTTCATGGCTGTCCTCTCCATTTTTAATCTGATTTCCTGATTGCAGTCCCCATTTCTATCAGTCTGGCCAGCCCCAGACTGAAATACTGTGTCCAGTTCTGGGCACCACAATTAAAAAAGGATGTTGAAAAACTGAAGCATGTCCAGAGGGCGACTAAAATGGTGAAAGATCTGGAAACCAAGCCCTATGAGGAGAGACTTAGGGAGCTGGGCTTGTTTAACCTGGAGAAGAGATGATTGAGAGGGGATATGACAGCCCTGTTTAAGCATTTGAAGGGATGTCATATTGAGGATGGAGCAAGCTTGTTTTTAGATACTCCAGAGACTAGACACAGAACAGTGGATGCAAGCTACAGGAAAAGAGATTCCACCTCAACATTAGGAAAAACTTCCTGACAGTGAGAGCTGTTCCACAGTGGAACACACTCCCTTGGCGTGTGGAGGAGTCTCCTTCTTTGGAGGCCTTTAAGCAGAGGCTGGATGGCCATCTGTTGGGGATGCTTTGATGTTGAGTTCCTGCATGGCAGAAGGGGGTTGGACTGGATGGCCCTTGTGGTCTCTTCCAACTCTATCATTCTGTGATCTCAGGTATGAGAATTCTTTTACTATTTCTATTTCTTCACTGTCTAGGCTGAGAAGGTCCTTAGGGCCTAAGCAGACTGCCAGAAATAGTGCACATTAAATTGAGGCACTGCCCTGGCTCAGTACTAGGGAATCATGGGAACTGTAATTTATTGTGGCACCAGAGCTCTCTCACAGAGAAGGCTCAATGTCCCAGAAAAAAATACAGTTCCCATGATTCCCAGGGCAGTGCCTCAATTTAATGTGCACTATTTCTGGCAGTCTGCTTAGGCCTCTAGTTGTCATTATTTTTGTATTCTTTATGGCTAACGTGAAGCCTGCCTTTACACTTTCTTCTTTGATCTTCCTTAGTAGGTGTTCCAGGTCTGTGAGATTTTCATGTTTCCCTATGGGCAAATATTCTCCAATGATTCTCTGTGGGCAAGTATGGATTCCCTATGGGCAAGTATTGTCATTTCAAGTGCATCCCAAGGGTGGATGGTTTATGCTTCTGAGAGCTTTGTTGGCTTCTTCATGGCGGCTTTTTCTGGAAATGGTAGGCCGAGGGGCGGCTATGGCTAATGCCCAAGACACCACCACCCCTGCAGGGCAAAAGGCAGTCCCTACTCCCTCTCACACACAGACTCTGCTCCTTCTTTAAATACTTGCCCATAGAGAATAATTGGAGAATACTTGCAGAATACAGTACTTGCCTATAGGGATACAGTGGGGAATACTTGCCCAAAGGGAAACATTGCAGACTACTTGCCTATGAGGAAACACTGGGAATTACTTGCCCATAGGGAAACAAAGGGGAATACTTGCCCGTTGGAATACATTGGAGAATACTTGTCCATAGAGAAACATAGGAGAATACTTGCCTATAGAGAAATATTGGGAATTACTTGCCCATAAGGATACATTAGAGAATACTTGCACATACATAAAGAAACACTGGAGAATAGTTGCCCATAGGGATACACTGGAATACTTGTCCATAGAGAAGCATAGGAGAATACTTGCTTATAGGAAAATATTGGGAATTACATGCCTATAAGGAAATATTGGGAATTACTTGCCCATAGGGAAACATTGGGGAATACGTGCCCATAGGAAAATATGGAGGAATACTTGCCTCTAGGGAAACATTGGGGAATACTTGCCCATAGAGAAACATAGGGGAATACTTGCCTATAGGGAAATATTGGGAATTACATGCCTATAAGAAAATATTGGAAATTACTTACCCATAGGGAAACATTGGGGAATACTTGCTTATAGGAAAATATTGGGAATTACATGCCTATAAGGAAATATTGGGAGTTACTTGACCATAGGGAAACATTGGGGAATACTTGCCCACAGGAAAATATGGAGAAATACTTGCCTCTAGGGCAGAGGTAGGCAACCTTTCCCCTTTAAGGGCCGAGGGACTTCAGCTCCCAGAATCCCAAGAGCTATTGGCCAACATGGGACTATTGGCCAACATGGCTGAGGCTTCTGGGAGCTGAAGTCCCTCGGCCCTTAAAGGGGAAAGGTTGCCTACCCCTGCTCTAGGGAAACATTGGGGAATACTTGCTTATAGAGAAACATCAGAAACATCTCCAGCGTTTCCCTATAGGCAAGTATTCCCCAATGATTCTCCTCTGTGGGCAAGTATGGTTTCCCTATGGGCCAGTACTGTCAATTGTTTTAGTTCGTCCCCTCAGTAATACATTGCCGTTCAAGGAGAACTCTTCGGGACAAAGACAGTCCCCTTCCCCGCCTGAAGTGTGGGGCTTCCAGGCCCAAGCGAGGAGGCCGCCTTCTTGGGCCCTCCGCCCCTCGAGCTTCCCCTCAGGAACCGGCTCAGGGCCCTTTCCGAGGCCGCCTCCTCCTCCTCCTCACCTTCTGCTCCTCGGCCGAGGCGGGCTCCGCGCTCTCCGCCGACATGGCTCCAACACAACCGCCGCGGCAGCGCCTTCCGCCGAGAGAAAGGAGGCCTCGAGCCGGCGAAGCGCAGCGAAGGCCGCACACCCAAAATGGCCGCCCTCCGCGACGACGGCGAGCCACAGGGCTCAAATTTCTTCTTCCCGGCCCGCGAGACGCCCTCCTTCGCCTCTCGACCCGGGAGCAAATGAATGAGCCGGGACGCCAGAGGGGGCGGGATTATGTGCAACTCTCGCGAGATCTTGGCGTTGACCGCGTCGATCTTCTCGGGCTCCGGCGCCTGCTGTGGCCTGCTGGGAGTTGTAGTTCAGTTGGGGAGAATTACTCGATGCGCGCGCAGCCCTCCCAGGTGGTTATGATAGCCCTGTTGAAGTATTTGAAGAGATATCCTATTGAGGAGGGAGCAAGCTTGTTTTCTGCTGCTCCAGAGACTAGAACCCAGAACAACGGATGCAAGCTACAGGAAGAGAGATTCCCCCTCAACATTAGGAGGAACTTCCTGACAGTAAGGGCGGTTCGACAGTGGAACACACTCCCTCAATGGAGATTTTGGTGGAGTCTCCTTCCTTGGAGGTCTTTAAGCAGAGGCTGGGTGGCCATCTCTTTTTTTTGGGGGGGGGGTTGCTTTGATTGTGAGTTCCTGCATGGCAGAATGGGGTTGGACTGGATGGCCCTTGAGGTCTTTTCCAACTCTTCTAGGCTTCTATGATCTATTAAACAGAAAAGAAATATACCTATCAAAAGTTCTGCTTTCAAGGGAAACAGAACCGTCCTATTGGAACTAACTGCACGATAAGCTAAAACTATGAGTAAAGGTAAAAAGGTAAAGGCAGGGGTAGTCAACCTTTCCCCTTTAAGGGCCGAGAATCCCAGAATCCCAGGAGCTATTGTCCAACATGGGACTATTGGCCAACGTGGCTGAGGCTTCTGGGAGCTGAAGTCCCTTGGCCTTTAAAGGGGCCTTTAAAGCATGGCTAATCATTCCCCACTGTTGGTCTGCTCACAAAAGCAACGTCATCATCAGCAGCAGCACCCTTTGGATCAGGGGTAGGCAACTTTTCCCCTTTAAGGGCCGAGGGACTTCAGCTCCCAGAAGCCTCAGCCATGTTGGCCAATAGTCCAGTGTTGGCCAGTAGCTCCTGGGATTCTGGGAGCTGAAGTCCCTCGGCCCTTAAAGGTTGCCTACCCGTTTGGATGCTGGCCTAGGACAGCGGACCAGACACATTTGGAAGCACCCACCTCTATTGTGGGAACTTAACAACGCTTGTAAACGAATTCTGAATATATATGCTTCATTTCATCTGATCAGGTTTCCTCCACCCAAGAAGCAGCTCTTCAGGTATTTCCACTGTAAAGGCTTCCTAAAATTCTGTACAGACTGCTATTCTTCCTTTGCCCCTCACTGTACGCTGGTTACTCATCTAGTCTCTTCACCTCCAGGCTAGTTTCCAATGCCAAACTGGTCTCGCCTCTTCATTTCCATGTACATTGACTTGTTCGCAAACGACCATTATTAAAATCGGACTTGCTACTTCAAGTCCATACATAAAGAATTTTGAATTTGAATTGACATTCTCTCATACCAATGGCGTATGTCTGTCTGTCCCTGGTTTCCACTCTACTAAATGCATCTGAGGAAGTAGACTGCAGTCTACAAAAGCTCATGCTGCCAACTTCATTTCAGTTAGTCTCAAAGGTGCTACAAGCTCTCTCTCTCTATTAGTTGTTATCTAAATGTATAATAATAATAATAATAATAATAATAATAAATTTTATTGAATACCCTGCCCCTCTGAAACCAATTGAGGTGGCTTACAAATGATAAAAAATTACATCATATAAAGTTGCTAAAGTTCCAGTACCTGCTTTGACACCTACCTCAAACTACTTTATGAATAAGCTGATAAACTGTTGAGGTTTGTACTTACAGGTATTCTTAAAAATTGGGGCTGTTTGGAAGCTTTTTAAACTAGTTCTTCCTAAACAATTACTTATGAGACAATGTATTTTATTTAATCTTAACATTTCTATCCTTTTCAGTTTTTCCAGTGCCCATAGTGGTTTGTTAAGGGCTGCTCTGGGATATGCAGGCTTCACATAAGAAACTGGCTTTTGATCTCCGAGATGCCTTTAAGCTACGGAGTCTTGACTTTAGAATTGGCTTGATCTTTCCACCCAAATGTTATCATGCTTTCTAATTCTTTCAAATATTTATTCTCAAATATTGATACATGTCACTGTAAGAGTACTGCAATTTCAAAGGAGTGAGTTGTTCAGTTGGAAAGACCTATGAACATGTGCATGGTTGAGTCTTTTGTAATTTTGTGTATTTGTGTGCCCGTTTGCGCTTTCAAGTCACCTGTTAACTTATGGCAACCCCATGAATTTCATAAGCTTTTCTTCAGCAAGGAATATTTATTGCAAACTGCAATAAAAGAGAAAGATTTCTAGAGCCACCTAGCGGCCAACACTGGACAAAAGTCTACTAAGAGTACAAAGACCATCTCAAAATAAAACCAGAATTCCGATATTGCTGTTTTCACATATATTTAAGATATAAATACTACTTTGTTTTCACAGTACATCTTTTTTAAAAACACAGTCTGAGAAAGTCAGGAATGGGACAGTAGTGTTATGTAAAGTTTTGGTAGTGACCATTAAGACAAAGTGAAATGCTCTGAGAAGGATTTGGGTGATTTTCTTTAAAGGGGAAGGGTTGCTAATTATGAGTTGGATCAATGAGTTGAATGAGAAGTCAAACAACTTTATAACATGGTTTCACGTGTTATCATGGAGCCCATGTGGGTAAAGAAATGAGTAAAATGGTGGGAAAACATTACACAACCCACCCTCCCCCTACATATTTGCATAGTATGATAATGCAATGGAAGTTCAGAATCCCATCCTTATTTTAAGCAGCGTTAAGTATCTCTTAAAAACACACCACACAGCAAAGTAAAGACTTTCTGTATATATTTCAGATTTCAATATTAATGTCAAAAATACGTAGTATGATTTTACATAGGATTTGTGCTACATTAGAACAGTAAAGACAAACATCACTTAAGTAAAAGAAACATTAAATATTAAATAACCAAAAAATAAAATAAGGTGTAAACACTAAACTAATTTGGGAAATCTGCTATTGCAACACATCCAATGAAGTGGTTTAAAACCGTATAAAAAGATTAGGACTAAGTATGTTCCAGTCTACTTGGAATACATGAAGCTCATTCCAGAAGCCTTTTTAAGAACTGGTCCAAGAGTCCAGAAGAGCCTTGATGGGACTGTCATCCCACTCTCTTTGCTATCTAACTTGTACTCAGTATGTTTTATGCCAATTGTTTGCCTTAAATAGTAATCTGATAATTGACCAAATAGTTTTCATTGTTGCATCCTGCTAGCATCGGGGTGAAAACTGGGGGTTTGTTGGCGAATCTGTGTAAGACTTGAGTTCATATGCAGCGCCACTGTCAACTTCCATGGATTTCCGAGAAAACAGGAGTCTTACATCTCTGTAGAGGTAGATCTTTCCAGACTTAGAACTCTGGAACCTGAAAAGTAATAAATGCAAGTATTAGTCATTGGTGAAAGCTGCCTACTATGTGCAAAACTGTAACAGTGATATCAAAAGCTTTGAGAAGAAATATATTAATATGAACAATTATTTTTGAGCTAGCTCAAAAAGAAACCATTACATTTCCATTTATCATGTATCATAACCCAAAAAAACTGAGTCACCTTATCCACGAGTCAATGTAGGTACTGTAAGTATTGTACAGTGGGCCTTCGGTATCTGCAGGCGATCTGTTCTGGATCCTCCCCCCATGGATACCAAAATCCTTGGATGCTCAAGTCTTGATGTCCCCAATGGTGCTATTAGGGACAATGGGACTCCTCAGATGTATGGAAAGCACCCAGGAGCCACTCTGCTGCTGAAGCCGAGCAAGAAGCCCTTCCGTGGGGTGGAACTGGAGGGCAGTGCTCCTCCTTGGACATCAGTATGGCTGGTGAGATGAGGCCATCTCACCTTCCATGACAAGGAGATTGAGGGTCCCCTCTGCCCACTGGAGAACTGAAGGGCAAGAGCTGAGAAGGGTGCTTATGTTGCCACCGCTGTCCCCAACAACCCTTCCCTCCCACCTCAACATGAACAGGTGGAAGGCTCTACCAATGCTCCCTGCCTGCCAGCCCTGCCACTGGCGTGCCCTAGCACCCAGCCAGGCTCTCTCTTTGGCCCCTGACCACCAGTCTACCACCAAGGGGTCCTTTCTGGGAAGTCCGCAGTGCCCAAGGTTGTAGGGAAGGAAGGCTTGGCAGAGATGATGAAGGCGATCTGTTCCTCCTCCTCCTCCTCCTCTGGCCCTGAAGAGGGAGACCAGGCTCGGCCGGGGAGGGAGGGAGGGAGGGCTCCAAGGCAGCCAGCAGGAACAGAAGAGGAGGAGGTGGGCCCAGCCAGGAGAAGGAAGTGGGGAAAAGGAAGGTAGCAGGGGTGCCATGCCAAGGGCTGAGGCACCAACGCCAACGCTCCTGCTCTGGCATGTTATGGGGGAGTGAGGAGACGAAGGGGGGGGGGACAAAGAGAGTGTGGAAGAAAGAGATAGGCACCTGTGGAGATATACAAGTGTATAGATAAACAACGGGGGCTTGCCGTCAATGGACAGTCAAATCCATGGATGGCAAGTCCGTGCATACCGAGGGCCCACTGTACTTTAACACTTATTTAAAAAGGAACCATCCCCTGGTGAAAAGGCAAAAATGTAATCTGTCCTGGAACCACTGACCCCCCCCCCCTCCCACCACCCCACTCTCTCATCCATCCAGTCTTTTATTTTGAACACAAACAGTTATGCCTGATGGAATTTTCTAAGTTCTTTGGCATTGTTTTCCTTTGTTTCACCTTCATCCCCTTTCTTACGTGCCCCTAAGTTTTATCCTCAGCTTATCCATGGGTCATATTAACATTCATAATTCTCACCCAAAACCCGCCCTCAACTTATATATGAGGTAAACTTATAGTCAAGTATATACAGTAACCCCTGCTTTGAGGATCAGGTTTCGGCTTAACTGAAGCAACAAGAACAAATGACAAATACTGGCTGAGATTTTTAATTGCTTTTTCTATTGAAGCAAACTGTTAGTAAAGAGTACTAATGCTTGTAGATTGGAATGCTGAGCTTATCAGCTTTTTATTCTTATATCTTGTTGGTCCTTCTGAACAGTCTTTTGCAGCACTGAAAAACCAGAAGTGTCCTTGGGGCAAAAGTAAGTGTATCCCTAGATGACCTCCTGAGACTTGCCTTTGACAATGAGGGCTTTAAAGGGACTTCTAAGTCTGTGCATCAGATTATTTGGAATATTTTATAGAAGCTGGTAAATTTATAAGTAGGGAAGTGTGGTTTGCACATCAATACAGTGTTCTTGGCAATGCATCAGAAAATTACATGCTAAGATTACAATCATGTAGGCAGGTAGAAAGGCAGCCTGCCAAAGCATCCAAGAGTTTGGATGAACACACAAACATAGGCATGAAAAGTTGCACAACCTATCTGACTCTTATGTTTTAAAAGATTGTTCTTGGTTTTAAAAAAAAATCCCTGTATGTCAAGTTTCGGCCCTGGGCAAATGTTTTTGCTGACAACCTCTTGCTAAGGGGATTTCACAATGGAAGCGCTGACAGAACTTTAATTAGGGCCTTCTAAATAGATGATGCCACAAAGCAGTTTACAGCTGTATGACTTCATTTGTTTTGGAGAGAACTTGTATGGTTTCAGCAGCTCAACTTGACTCTCTGGTTTTCAAGTCTATTGTTACAACAACAAAATGTGGAAAAAAACAACCACTACACAAAACCTGTTTGAATTTTAATTCAGAACAGGAATACATCAGTTAACAAAACCTTTGACAAAAAAGCTCCTTTTTATAAATTGTTTTTCCTCCTCATCCTTTGTCTAAGCTAGAATGTTTTTAGCAGAAACACCATTGGAAGGATGGTGAAGGTGTGCTAGAGAAAAAGAGACTTTTAGTGTTAGCTTGCAGCAGTGTGTCTGCAATGAACAATGAAATAAAGTTTGAGCTGAGAAAAATAGGATTTTACTCTAGTAAATTCTACTGTAGTGTTATGTGCCCACCCACAATATACAAGACAAATGGAAGTTGCCTCCACACGCCTTTACTGAATAAACTGTTGCGTTGTCATGAACAGATCACATCTTAGTCAGGTTTAGACTCACTGGGACTCGGAACCTCTGCAGGGGTAGATACTATTCAGGAGGGTTATGGTTCCAGATGCATTCCTGGTGGCTTTGGGGGGAATTTCTTGCTGCCTTGGAAGGTGATCCTGTCAAAGCCCTGGCTGATCTCTGGAATGGCGAAATGACCAGGGTGGTAGACACAATCTTAACATTGTGTCTCATGAAGCGGAGCTAAACCAGTTTTTTCTAAGACAGTTTTCTAAGCAGCTAGTAGAAATAAAATAAATGAGATGGAAACTAGAATGAGTCTGACTGAAAACAGGCTAAACTCTATCTGAGGTCATATAAGGAAGCAATAAAGGTTGCAAAAAAAGGCTTTCCTGTCTAACACTATTGCTTCTGCACAGAACTATTCAAGCAGAGCTGTTTACGTGGTCAGAGATGTGTTCCAATCTGGTCCAGAGAAGAATGTAAGCCGCTCAACAGCTTGTAGGGAAGAATCTGTCCACCATTTCACAGATAAAAGTGCTTGCAAATCCTCTGACTGAAGACACCAGAGTTGATATAGTTCAGGTTGATCTAACCTTGACCTCTGCTTGTCCAATGTTGATGGAAGCTTTTTAATTTGTGCAGCCTGAGGATGTGGAGGCATGAGAGCCAGCACATGTGTGCTGGACCCTTGCCCTTCCTGGCTAATTATGGGGAGTTGCAGACTGCCAGAATCAGTGCAAATTCAGTCCACTTTAAGGGTTAGGGTTAGGGAATCATGGGAACTGTAGTTTATTGTGGCACCAGAGCTCTCTGACAAAGAAGGCTCAATGTCTCAGGAAGAAAAAAAAAAAACAATTCCCATGATTCCCTAGCACTAAGCCTAACCCTAAAAGTGGACTCAATTTGCACTATTTCTGGCAGTCTGCAACCCCCCTAAATAGACTGGAGGAGGACCTGTTGTGGTAAGACCTCTTCTGAAAAAAAAATTCCCTACATCCTCTATACCAGATAACTATAGGCCAGTCTCCAACCTTCCATTTGTGGGCAAGTTATTAGAGCATGTGGTGGCTTCTCAACTCCAGGGGTTCCTGGATGAGGCAGATTATCTTGATTCATTTTAGTCTGTTTTCAGACCTGGTTATGGGATGGAGACCACTTTGGTCACCTTGGTGGATTACCTATGTAGGGAACTGGACAGGGGGAGTGTGTCCCTGTTGGTTCTGCTGAATCTCTCAGCAGCTTTTGATATCATCAACCATGGTATGCTTTTGAGTCACCTCTCTGGGATGGGGCCTGGAGGTGCTGTTCTACAGTAGCTCATTTCCTTCTTGGAGGGGCTCTCAGAGGGTATGCAAGGGGATTCCTGCTGGGGGATTCGTGCTTGACTTTTTGGCCATTGGCCTGTGGGGTCCCCTATGCTTAACATCTACATAAAACCACTAGGAAAAGTTGTCCAGAGTTTTGGAGTTGAATGTCACCAGTATGCTGATGTTATCCAGATCCATTACTTTTTTCCACCTGATTCCAAGGAAGCTGTTCCTGTGCTAAACTGGTGCCTGGTAACTATAACAATCTGGATGAGGGCAAAGAAACTGCAGTTTAATCCAGACACAACAGAGGTGCTCCTGGTTTGTCAAAAGACATATCTAGGAATAGGGATTCAGTCTGTGTTAGATGGGGTTACACGCCCTCTGAAAAGTCAGTTTGACAGATTGGGGGTTCTCTTGGATTCAGCTCTGAGCCTGGAGGCTGTGGTTTCAGCAGAGATTAGGAGTGATTTAGCACAGATAAAGCTAGTGCACCAACTATGGCTGTTCCTGAAGAGGTCAGATCTGGCTACCATGGGACATACCTTAGTTATATCCTGTTTGGATTACTGTAATGCACTCAATGTGGGGCTACCTTTGAAAAGTGTTCAGAAACTTCAGTTGACCCAAAGTGCTACAGCCAAGTTGCTAACTGGAACTGGCTACAGGAAGCACACAACTCCTTTGTTGCAACAGCTCCACTGGCTGTCAGTCCATTTCTGGGCACAATTCAAAGTGCTGGTTTTGACCTATAAATCCCTATATGGTCAAGGAAGTTGAAGGATCATATCTCCCTTTATTTATCAGCCTAGTAGAGCTACAAAATCCCCTGGAGAAGCCTTTCTCTCTTTCCCATCACCTTCTCATGTTTGTTTGGTGGTAAGAAGGGAGAAGACCTTTTCAGCAGCTGCTCCCAGATATCAGAGCTCTCCCTTTAGAAAAGGGCAAAGCAGATAAGCCTGTCTTACCAGTTAGCCCTAGCATATTATGAAACAAATAAATAAATAAAACTAAAATTAAAATTAAAAAAAAAATAAATCCCATAGATCTGCAAGTTTGGTCACTAGAATGAAAAACACAAGAAAATTGAAAGTTGCTGAAAGAAAAAACAATCCCTGGATGCATTTGTAAGAAGCTTTCAGGCGATCTCCAGAAGGTATCAAATGTTTGGGGTTTTTTAAAATTATTTTTAAAATAAATAAATAAATAAATTTATTCAATGTTTACCTGACCTTGTTTCATTTCACATATGCACATTGTTATGTTCTGGTTAAAAGGTTTGCTGAGACACGTACTGCTCTTTTTTTGTAGTGTAGGAACCTCATCCCATTCTTTCCATGTCCCTTTTTGCATTTTGTACATTTTCTATTGAAGAAGCAATGCCCAAGAACACATCTACTTTGTTAACTGAGGTGGCCATTGCCTTTTTCCAAAAGAATTTTCAGCATTAATTAAAAAGCAAAGTGATGGTCTGAACGGTACTGCATCACGTAAAATAGCATATAAGAATTAACTCAGTAGTCTTACCTCAGGTGAATGAGGTAGCGTAGTAGTCTTTCTTCTGTATGTCGAGTATTTTCTTTATTGATGTTTCTCTTTGTTTCTCGTCTCACCGGGACAGAAAAGGTTCTTTGTCGTAGGAATGTTTGATGATTGGCGGGCATCTCTCGTAAGTCATATATCACCACAAACATTTTCACCACAGTTTTGTTAGGGTTAAATAAGGTCTGAAAATGGACAAGAAAGTGCTTCAGAATGGCACTATTCCACTGACCAACTGTTCTCTTTCAGACAGAAAAATCTAAGTGCATTCAGTGTGTTGTATTCAACAGTGTTCCCTCTGCTATAGAAAACTAGTTCAAGTGAAGTTCTCTTTCAGTGGAACAAAGAGAGGGGACATTTTCTTCAACTTCCTCTTCCCTTTGTAGTTCCTGGGCCACTACCCAAACTGGTCTCTGGGTAATGGTGATGGGGGGAAGGATGCCAGTCTATCCTGGTCTTTTATAGAAGGTTTCATTGGTTCCAATAATGTTTTATAACAGAGGGACATTTCTGGATACCTCTCAGTTTCACACACACTGGTTGCCTCTGGGCACAATGTTTGTTATTCTTAGCAACCAATATAATGTTCTTCATATTAACAGAATGAATGGAGATCAATACCAGTAATCCATGCTATCAGCTACTATGCCATACAGCCAACTCAAAGTACACAATGTTTTGATTTTGTGTATACCAATTATTGTTATGGTGGTATTTTAGTACTATGTGTTTTAAACTGATTTTACTATGTACCATATGCCTTCTCAGAATATTATTTTTTGAAAAATTAATACCTTATTTTCCTGTGTATAAGACTACTTTTTAACCTGCAAAATCTGTGGTTAAAGTGGGGGGTCATCTTATGCGCCGCGTATAAGGATAAGGAGGATAGAGGTGCTAAAACTCTATATTTTGACTGGAAAAATGGGGGGTCGTCTTATACGCCGGAAAATACCGCAATTTTAATGAATGTCTTTGTCCTGCCTAAGGTATTTGTTATTGCAACCCTAAAATTATTTGCATAGCAATATGACTTTGCTAACTTAATAAATTCAGAGACTGCTGATAGTCTGCTGTAAGTACAGGCATTTCTCATGGTTATTACTCTATTTCACTCCCCCTCAATTCTATGTTTATATGCAAATCCCCACCTAGTGCTTATTTGTCCATCTTTGATTAATTTCATAAATTTTATTTTAACCTAGCAATTGAAATTTCTGTTTTTCTTATAACTTATTATAGCCACAACTTAAAAATGAAATTACTTTATGATCAAGGGAAAGGTACTGTTATGTTCATTTGATTTTATTGCCTTCTATTCACATTTCCTTTTAGCTACAAATTGCACAGAAATGTATTATATTCTATCCAAGCATTCTACTCTAAGCGATTACCAAAAGCAATTATCCAAAACTAAGCAATTATAAAAACATCATCCAAAACAAGTTCCTGTGAAGCACTAGTTGTGATCTTCCCACAACTTGACATAGATTCAATAATTATTATTCTGTGGGTATAAATTTCCAAAATAATATGTATTTATTCCAATGTAACACCTAAAATTTCTCCCATTTCTTATAGACATCCTATGAAAAGACATGTAAGTATTTACAAACAACTGAGCAGTCATAATAAACATATTTGTTTTTATTATACATTGTTGTTCTCTATCAATAGTTGTGCTGCATTTTCATAAATATATGGCTTATATGCACATTACATAAAGCAGTATTTTGCAAATATGATTAGTTTTTCGGTAACAAACAAATCAACCTCTCTAAACATCACTGTATTAAACAGGCTTGGCATGAGAACAAAAAGCATTCCAGCCATCACTTAGGTTTCACTGCCAAAAGGAAACCAGTGAAAGATTTCAGATGATCCTCACAGCACTGCAGTTAGCAACCCATGACTAAACACCCAGGTAGAACTGAGACCTAGACCTAGCTGCTTATAAGAACAAAGATATTCCTGTATCACTTTTTTAATCATCAGGAAATAATGGGGAAAATCCACTGCAGCTATTAGGCAACTGTTTGCACATCATCCCAAATGCTAGCATCACTGCTGGTTCTCTGGTTCTTTGGGGATGGACGGATACAGCATAACTGAAAAATATTTGGTGTAAGAAAGGGGTCTCAATCAACTAACACCCCTGAGGAGGTTCAGAATGGAATTCAAAAGAGGGGGAAGGAGGACATGAATTTTTCCACCAGGACCAGCAATACAAATTTAGCATCTCTCATGTCTTGTATGCACCTCTGCTATTTCCATCTCTCATACCTATGTGGGCAACCAAGTGATTTCCTGATAGATGCAAGAGTCCTGTTGTGTTTTCTTTAGAAACCAGTGTTTAGTTGTATGGTGGAAAGAAGACTGTTAATGTAACTGTGTAGCACAGAGTACATACCACTTGTATTGTTCCTGAAGGAGGTACCCGATAACCCCTTTTACCAAGGGACTCTAGAGCAATTACACCCTAGTTGGGGGGAACAGAAAAAAAGAAACAGAAGATTACAGATTTGTACCCCAGTGTAAGCTTTAGAGCATCAAGGTGCTTAACTCATAAAATTAAACACAATAGAGCAAAAAACCAAAACATCCTCCCCCCCCCCCCCCCCCCCCCCCCCCAGGATTACACCCTTTTGCCCAACCTGAGAAGCTCTCTGGAGCTTGCTTACACGAAGTAACACATCAGTTAGGAACCCACAAAAGTGCCATTAATTAGTAGAGGACATGTTCACAGTCACTACAGCAATTTCTCTTTGCAAGTATTCTTTCTAAGAGGACAATGCCTGTTTCAAAGTACACATTTAGAATTGATTATCAAGGACCAACAGTATTCACATATTCTTAACTACAGCAGTAAAAGGCAGTGTTGAGCCTGCTGAGAAATAATTACAAAATCAATGCCTGTGTTTATAGGAGGAAAGACAAAATAGCCACATTTAATAGCTTTCATTCTTTAGCAATGACTGGGTTATAGTGAGGCACTCCCAGAATCTCCTCAACTGAATCCAAACTAGCTCAAGTTCTCTGTAATCCCCATTCTGTCCCTGGAGCTGAATCTAGCTCTCCCAAGATCCCAATACTGCCTTTTGGGTTCCCACAGATGGCTAAGCCACTATGACACCAGCGTTTGGATGTTCCAGCTTTTGTACAGTTTCTACCAGTTCTGAAAAGCTGAAGTTCTACTAAGGCTTAGCTACTGGCCATAAGAGCATTAAGCTAAAATACGCTGACTTTTTTGTTCTCAACCTTTTGTTCACCACAGAATGTGGCTTCTAGAATTTCCATGAAACTGAATTCAGCTCATAGGATGAAAAGGTTGCCCAGTCTTGATACACACACACACACACACACACACACACACACACACACACAC
>CM034709.1:9586697-9620587 GCA_020142125.1 Phrynosoma platyrhinos | reverse complement strand
GGGGGGGGGGGCTCTTCCAGATTAGTCTAAAGAAGTGTGAGCTCTCACACCTTAATTTTGCTGCTTTTCCAGATTTTGCTGATTGTTGTTGCCTCCATGTCCACCTCAATCCATTATTTTCTACATTTGTTTGTAGTGATTACTTCAAACTGTACTAGGACTCTTTTTTTAAAAAAAAAAAACTCAGGTGGTATACTTCACAGCAGTACTATGGTCTGAAGGGCAAATTTTCTCCTCTGCTATTTTTTAAAGAGTCAATAGGGCTATAGTGCAAACGTGCCCATTCACTGATACACTTTTAACTTTTAAAAAAAAGTTAAAAAGAGAAAGAAGTGAAGGATACTTGTCTGTTCCAATATGTAATCAGAATTAAAAAGAAATCTACTCAAGGGAGGGAAGAAAATGTTGCAGCTAGTGCTCAAAATGCCAGAAAATAGTCTGGGACAACAAAAACATCATTTTTGATTTAAAAAAAACAACACCACTTGAGACAGCAAACACTTGCAACCTCCAGACACATTTCCCCTATGTAGAGGAGACATTTTATCAATCAAACAAGCGGGAATCTCTTTTTCAATAAACCTTATAAATTTTGCTTTCTTTTGTAAATAAGCCAAGCCACTAATAATAAAAGTTCAAAACTTATCTGCTCTTGGTGATTCTCTTTACTCAGAAAAGTTTCTTAAATATTTAGTTTACCTGGGACATGGATGAAAGACAAGCAAGTATGACCGCCATCAAACACATCTATACTAGACAACACTGACTTCAACACACAGTTAGGACATTTACCACAGTTTCCTATGTAAGTGTTGTTTTATACATTATATCCCTTGCACAAAATTTAAGAAGCTGTAACAATTTCTCATCAGTTGAAAAAGACTGTTTCTGTTACTTTCTGTTTTGGACTTCAGATTCAACTGTGCCAAATAGTTTAAATGTCAATGCATACAAGAGAGTACTGACAGTCACAAACATGCATACTAATTTAAAAGGCTGAGATTCTGTATGCAACATACATGGGTGTTGACTGGGGGGGGATGAATTTGTACTTTCATGTTTTATTTGCAGGGAAACTCAGCCATTTAAAATATGTGCAGGTAAACAACTTGGAATAACAAAGTTTACACAAGGAAAAGGATGACTTTTTCTAGAAGAAAGAAAGAAAGAAAGGAGGAATATTCAGCATAAATAAATATTTCCATGTATTTCTATGGCTAATTATATAGCTCAAATACATACCATATAGGGAGAGGGTGCATTGTCATCAGAAACACTGTAGAATGAAACCTCCACTGGAAGAGTCATGTGTGTTGGACAAAAAACTCCACTTGCTCCCACTTCAGCTGTGAAGCCATCTACAATGCCCAGGGGATCTAAACGGTAATTCAGTACAGATTCCTAGAACAACAGAGCAAACACTGTTGAAAAAGCCACCTATGAAATCACCTATGAAGTCTCTAGTAGTGTATCACAGGAAGCGGCCTGATACCAGGGGCCCTTTTTGAAATTATATACAATTAGACTGCTATGATTCCAATTTAACTGCTGTGGCTGCATCTTATGGAATCCTAGAATTTGTAGGGTGGTGAGGAACTAGAGCTCTCTAGCTGAGACTACAAATCCCAGGATATAACCATGTCAGTCAAAAGTGCAATTAGAGTGCTATGTTTATGCAGTATGAAAAGGGCCCTGGTCAGATTACGTGTCTATTTAGTACACTACCATCTCTTCCAGCAGCATCCCTCCATTTCTCAAAGAGAGCTCTTTCCCATCCTTGCTACCTCATCCTTTTATAACTGCAAGTGACAAAAGTCTGAACCCAGGATCTTCTGCATAATAGCGACAATTTGGAGTAGTTAATTCTTTCATCACAACTCTAGTGTGAAAAGTTATTATAATTCACTGACAGAAGTGAGACATTGCTTGGGTAATTAGCACTCCAGAGGTCAGTAGCTGGAAAAAGCAAGATAGGAATAGAGAGAAGAATATTCAGGGTCCAGATTCAAGGGTCCAGAAAGCAAAGCAGAGTCTCTGAGCTGGCTTGGGTGTCCTTTCCATGTTACTTCCAATGGCTGACAAGTGTTTTCTTGCCTGCTTTATCTAGGCAGGCTGATTGTTCAGTGAACATGGCTAGAGCAGCACCACCTGAACTGCAGGTATGCCAAGGCCCTCCCCAAACATGCTTGTACTGCCACTATCCCAGAGGGAGCCATAACAGAAATATAGTTTAAAAAACTAAATTTTCTAGCTCTGGCAGTAATATTACCTGAAATGTGTTTCGTTAACCTAGGTCCAAAACACACTGCAGAAATAGTCCAGTTTGAGATTGCTCTAACTGGCCTGGCTCAGTGCTATGGAATCCTGGGAATTTTAGTTTATTGTGGCCCCAGAGCTCTGAGTTCCCAGAATTCTCTAGCACTGAGCCGAGGCAGTTAAAGTGGTCTCAAACTGGATTATTTCAGCAGTGTGTTTTGGATCCTAGTTAACTAAAACTGCCTTCTTAAGCACACTTATCAGACTAGATATCAATACCAACTTCGTATGTTTTCCTGCATAAATTGATTGAAATCAGTAGGATTTTATTTCAGTATACTAGATTATAACCCATTTAGTTTAATCCATTAAATAGATTTTAAAATCATCTTTCAGGATCCATCATAAACATTAGGCAGAACAGTCAAAACAATATATTAATATTATAAAATATTAAAAGAGCACTAAAATCTAATTAGACCAAACAATAAAATAAAAATATCAGCAGCAATTTTTTTTAAAAATTGAAGCAACAGAAGCAGGTAGAGCAATTACTATTATCCATGTTACCTAATTTCACAGTGCCTACTACAGTTTAAACATAATACATAATAAAAAGCCCAGCTGAGAAATACTTGTAGATCCATAAAGCAATTATGCTTTCTGGCAAAAGCAAAACTGGCAAAAACAAGCTCTAAATTAACTTCCCTAAGCAATATATTCCCGAGAGTATCAGGACATCAGTTATAAGGAACAGAGCAATTTTGGAATATATACATTACCTCAAAGTTTCCTAGGAGACTAAGACTTGTTACAGGTGGTGCACTTGAACTCAGAAATGGTTTCTCATGGACATCTGGATCATGTTCTTTGTTTATACACTGTTGTGGACTAGTTCAAATAGTTGTATGAAGCCAGAGTTAGTATTTTTCTCTTCCATAGTTATAACCATGCAAGCATAATTGTTTTTAAGCTTTTTATTTACTTATGTGGTCTTTGAATTGCTTACACTTTGAAGCTAAAGGAATGTACAGAATTTCAGAACTACTGCACTGAACAAGCTGCTCCTAAAAATGCTAGCTCAATTCATAACTGTCATAGAATCCACCAGAGTTTGGAAAAGTTTGGCCACAACTCAGAGAATCTCCAGCCAGAATGGCATATAGACAATTTTGGAAAACTGTACCCCAAAGAATAACTTTTTCAAAGCACTAGAATCTTCCTCCATAGAGATAAACTGCTAGTACAAAGTTACATGAGAGAATAGTCTAGCATACCAGTATAATCTGAGCACCCTTCTGTGGAACTGTCTGGAAATTCTCAATGTTAAACTTAACATTCTACAAGAGGTTGGTGTGCCTTCAGCAACACAAGCTGAACACAAACCTATTTTAGCCTGCTAGTTTAAAAAGTCTGTTTTGTTTCAGCGACAAGGCACTATTAACCCAGGTCATACTGTTAAATCTGGGCATTGTGCCATCATCAGTAAATTAAGAGTTATGAATAGGAATTCCTTCTAAATTATACAGGGATCCATTTTTTTAAACCGCATTGCTACTCAAGAATTTAAAGAAAGGATGCTTTCTGATTAGAGAAGGCTTAGGGCCTTTGCAGATTGCTAGAAATAGTGCAAATTGAGCCCACTTTAACTGCCCTGGCTCAGTGCTAGGGAATCATGGGCATTGTATTTTTTTCTGAGACATTGAGACTTCCCTATCAGAGAGCTCTGGTGCCACAATAAACTACAGTTCCCATGATTCCCTAGCACTGAGTCAAGGCAGTTAAAGTGGACTCAGTTTGCACTATTTCTGGCAGTCTGCAAAGGCCCTTAGCTAATTTATTAACTAAAACTAATTTAGCTCTGCATATGACTGAACAATAGCTTTGAATAAAAACTGTTTTAATGGGATATTTACCGGTAAATGTTTTGAATGAAGCAGGCAAAAAAGCCATCTTAAAATAATCATTCCTCTCCTTCTCTCACACAGGTGTTAATGTCTTTTCGGACACAGCAAATTTATAAAAAAAAAAATTAAAATTTCTGTATCAGAGGTAACCTCTCAGTTATTAGAAAGGTTTGTGAAATCCACTGAATGCTGCAGTCCTAATAATATATAATATTCATACATTGGTTGAGTCCATATGGATTTCTTCAAAATATATTTATTTATCCAAAAAAAAAATTAAAATACCTTTTAGAGGAAAAACATTTCAGATGCAGTAATGACGTATCTAGATCAAAGCATCCAGATCGTGTTTTTCTTTCAGGAACCTGAAAATGAAGAGAGGTGAGAAGAAAGAGATTATTAGTTCAGATTATGTGACCTTAAACTAAATTTGAAGATTTTAATATAAAAAAGTAGAACACTTTATAGGACCACAGGATCAAATAAGACAATGGAGCCAACTTGTCCATTGGATATTAGTTCCAAATGGGCAATGGACAAGTTGGTTCTTTGTTACAAACACCAGAACTGCCATTTTACATAATAGAAAATCAACTAATGTAAATTAGCTCTTACTATTGAAATTAACTTGGACCAATACAAACAAGAAAGGCAGGTCATGCACACCTCTGAGCATAAACTGCAAGTGGACAAGCTAGCAATCTAAATTACAGAGTCACAGTAACAGCCCTAAATGCAAACAGAAAGCTCCAAATACCCAATGTGCACTGATGTGTACCAATCCAGTAAGGGTTATCTGCAGAACGTTCTTCCTTCTAGATGAGGTTTTGCTCATGTAAACAGGGGACAAGTGGGACTGGAGATCACTCACATCCAGTAGGTAAGGATGTACACACTGTTCCTGCATTATGTGTATCTGTTCAATAAGTCATGGCACTCTCACCTCTGACATCCCCAATCATTTTTTGTGAAAAATGAGATAACCCATTCAAGGTGCTCCCTTCTCCAATAGGAAATCAGCATCATCCATGTAAATGACAGAGACAGATTTATCTAGAAACAGTATCTTCTGGTCCTCATGATACTGATTTCCTCATCCTTTTTGGTCACATTTCAAAAAATTTCAATCTGCATTCTTTTAAAAAGGAAAAAAGAATATAGACAAGTGAGGCTACTTGTCATTTCCCAACAAGTGATGCCAGGCTGTTCTTTTTAAAATGCATTTTATCTTTGTCAATATTTTACTAGGTAAAATATCATAGCATGTGCAGAAAATAAAAGCTAAAATGTCTGGAGCACAGACATGATGGTTTGTATTTATCTTTTTGCATTGCTCATATAGTACCCAGGAACCATTTCCTGGGTGGTTTACAGAAAATAATTGAATGTAAAAGAGAATTAGCACACCAATTATGTTAAAAAATCTAAAAGCAGGATGAAATGAACAGCTGAAAATAACATTAGTTTGAAGAATCTCACTAAATGGTATCAGGATTTTAAAGTCTGAGAATACAAAGGGGGAAAAATGTGAAAGGGAAAGAAGTACAGAATAGTTACTTACAGGACTTGAAAGTAGAGGTAATCCAGTTCGAGGATGGAAAGCTTTAGTAGAAGTCCCATCCAAATGGTGACAACTGTTTTTATGCCACACACGTTTGAGTGATACTGTCCTCTGTATATACAAGACAGAAAATCAATTGTAATGCCCATTTAAAAGTTCATGTTTGAATATTTTACATCACATTTGTGGAAATGAATTCTCATGAACAATGGCTGTCTGTAAAGTGGAGTGCTTGTCTGTGCCATCCAGAAAATAACCCTACACATGCATATGTCTATTTTTAATCACTGCTGAGGTTGGTATTCCTTCCTTCTCTCCATGTCATATCCATAGGCATATGGATCTGTCATGATAAGGGAATAGGTTGGTGGATATAGGAATAAATTGATAGGATGAAATAGCTAAAGAATTGAATGGCTAAAGGATTGATGGGGGATAGTACTCAGAAGGGGAGGCAAGGCTGGGAACCAAACAGGCAGCACAGGAGGGATTACAGTTTATGGCCTTGTTTATTTCCTGTTGCAGGACACTGATGGTAAAAGAAGAACACCTTCTTTCCTGGGATAGATGAAATGATAATGGCGATGCGGAGTTGAGGAAAAGGGGAAAGTTTAAAGAATCACTTTGATCTAGATCAAAGACCACAGACCGTGGTTTGGGAAGGGTTGGGGAAAAATCAGATCTGACACAGCCAAGACTGTGGTGAACTTCTGCCTTAAAATCCAAAATAAATCTTTAGTTTTTTACACTACGATGCTGTCTTGGTTTTTGAAATCTGAGTCCGCCAAACATGACACTCCACAACAACCAAAACTCCATCTACCCAGACCTACTGTAGAGCTTCTGAAGCTCTCCACATATTATGTTTTGAAATTAGTTTACTTCAGAAGACTGAAGTACAGTTTATAAAGAAACTAATTTACATTTGAACCAGCTAGCTAGTACAGTACATGGTGACTCACTTTTGTTATGACACAAACAGGCATTGTTTATTTGTGAAATCTAGCAGCCATTATAGAACATGATTCCTAACATTGCCAAGTCTAAATCAGTGGACACTATGGAGCTTTCCTTGAGGACTGGGACACCTTTGTTTTATAGCAGCATGATGTTTTGGACCACAGTTGCCCCTTCCAATTCATAGGAGATCCATTCCACCCTTCCCCACGAAAATGGCAGCTCGCTAATATTGGAGCCCCATTGAAACTAATGGCCTATGGTGCACGCACAACCATTTTAAATATAGACACTTGTCCCTCCCCCCGAAGAGCGAGACTGCAGACTCAAAGTCTACAAACGGGGAGGAACAACTGTAATAGCTAATCTTTCAGAAAATACACAGTGGCCAATTAAAGCCCTGGTACACCCCTCTGTATGTATATTATTAAGAAATAATATAAATGGTTCACATTTTGCTTGCAGTAATGATCTATTGCTCAAGATGCTGCCCTTTTGCTAATAAACAGTGGTCTTAAACACACTGCAGAATTAATCCAGTTTGAGACTGCTTAAACTACTCTGGCTCAGTGCTAGGGAATCCTGGGAATGTTAGTTTATTGTGACCCCAGAGCTCTCTGACAGAGAAGGCTAAATGTTTCACAAAACTATAGTTTCCAGAATTCCCTAGCATTGAGCCAGGGCAGTTGAAACTGTCTCAAACTGGATTACTTCTGTAGTGTGCTTTGGACGAGTGAGTTATAGATAGGAGGTATCCTTCCAAATTACGTACACAGGATAAAATCATTGTCATTTATGCAGTCATCTTGAGCATTTTTGAGGTGATGGGGAGAGGCAGGATAAAAAGTGATTACATTGGTGATCATATACATGAACAAACATGCAAGTTAACAGTGCCACTCACCAATAACTCCGCATTCTTCTTTTGTTCAAACAAAGCCACCAAGCAGTCTTCAACAGGCTTCTTCTGAGAACATTTTTGTACTTCATAATCTGTTGGGTCTTCATTCTCATCATTTGCATTTTTTACCTTGTCTTGCTTAGTTTTGCATTTGAAATTTTCAAGGCCTTTGTGTAAATAGTTTTCAATACTAGCCAGTTGGGAATTTTGTTCAGAAATATTTGGTTGCTTAGAGTCTTTATTTAAGGGCTTAAGCTCAGTTTTGTGCAAACTATCAGATCCCTGCATTACAGTCACTTTTATGTTTTCAAGTATGTTGGACTGATCAAACTGGGGATTGTTTAAACAGTCTGGGTTGCTATTTTCACTAGTGATTGTTCTGTTCTTACATTTATCTGTACGAATCTGTTCATCACTACTGTTGAAATGTGAATACTGCTTGGCAATACCTTTCTTTGCCACTTGTTTATGGGAGCAACCAGAAAAGACAGATTCCAATTTATCTGCCAATTCTGATTTGGCAGATAATTTTTCTTCTTTGTTACATGATTGGTTGAGGCAAGTTAATGGACTTTTATTTCTATTGGCAGAAGATTGCTGAAATGCATTTTGGACTACTTCATTGGGCTCTGAAAGCAGCAGTTTTCTTCTTACTTGAGAGTTTGGAGATACCTTCAGTTCATCATCAGATCTAAGTGAACAACAAGGGGTTGCTGGCATTTTACCTTTTCTCTTTTGGTTGTCTTCTGTTAAAGTCAGTTTTGAAACCTCTGAAGAGGCTTCTTTGCATTTCTTCAACAGGTTGTCCTCTTCATAGGGACAGTGCAAAGCCTTTGGATTAACTGACCTCATTTCTTGAACATGAAACACAGGATGAGCAATGTGTGATATTGGTGGATCACAGTGAATCAGATGTTGAGCAATCCTTGCTATAACTTCTTGCCGCTCTTGAAGTAAAGAGCTTATAAGAGGATTTGTTTCCTCTACAGTTTGGCGGGAGCAATGGTTCACTGGAATATAGGAACTGGATAATGGTGTTTCCGGTACTATTTGGGCTTTCCTAATACTACTGTTTTCAGATGAAGTAAGTTCTGTGGAAATAGTAGTAGAAACAGAGGATGATTCCCTTCCCTTCTTCATCAAATTTTCTTCATGTGTACTATGCAAAACCTTTGAGTTTACCAAGCCTGTTTCATTCATGTTGAATGGCCGCCCCATAACTGGTGATGTTGCTGGATCACAGTGAATCAGATGTTGGGCAATTCTTGCTATAACTTCATGCCGCTCTTGGAGTAAAGAACCTATTAAAGGAATAGATTCACCTAATGACTGGCGGGAAGAGTAGCCATTATGGACATGGGAATCAGCGAAGCAGAAAGATTTTGAAGATCTCTCAGATGGTTCTTGCAATAGCTTCTTATTGTCAACAGCAGCTGTAAAGCACTGAACTTTAGACTCTGATGCCCCGAAGTCAGACAAAAGTCCAGTTGATGGGTAAAGTTTCAGGTTTTTGACAGCTGTACTTAACTCAGGGCCTTTTTTCCCACTAAGCACGCCTTCAGTCCACATCAGTTTGCTACAAGCACGTTGTGAGGTGGGGGCACTGCATTGCTCTGTCTTGATGGAATCACAGTGCTGGTGTCCATTATGCTCTTCTATTCTCTTTTCATAAAAGCCAAGGTTGGTGTGAATACTGCAAGTCAGGACTGGATAGTTAGACTGTCTGGGCAAAGACTGGACACTGACTTTCAAGGCCACATTGTGAGAAACATTAGGAACAGGGAAAAAATGTTCTGTTGGCGTCTGGGAAAATGTCCACTGGAGATCCACATGTGCAGCACTCACTCTGAAAAAAACCCAAAATATATAGTGACTTTAATATAGAACCTGTTCATCAGATAAACAATTTAGCACAACAGTGTTTTTTTTCCTGAGGCCTAAAGCATGTTTGCTTTTAAGTTATTTTTTAAAGCTAAACTGATTTTCCTCTAAATAAGGATGTGCAGAATAACACAACCAGCAAAGCCACATAAAAGCTTTTTCATAGTCACCTGATGTCTGCTAAGAACAAATGAATGGCAATTTCTGCTTGACACCTACCGATAGAGAATATTACGAGGGACTGCTCCATGGGAGACACTCAGCCAAGCACTTAACTGAGAAAAGAACACAAAAGAACGGACAGCCAATAAGAGGGTCTTTTCTTCGATAAATCGATCACCGCTTCTAAAAGTATAGTAAAGAGAAAATGCATGTGTTGGTGAAAAAGATTACATACAAAAGACAAAAAACCTAACAACATAACTTATCTTGAGTGCAAATATGCTGAAAGATGAAAACATCAAGGGCCTTTGCAGACTGCCAGAAATAGTGCACATTAAATTGAGGCACTGCCCTGGCTCAGTGCTAGGGAATCATGGGAACTGTAATTTATTGTGGCACCAGAGCTCTCTGACAGAGATGGCTCAATGTCCCAGAAAAAATACAATTCCCATGACTCCCTAGCACTGAGCCAGGGCAGTGCCTCAATTTAATGTGCACTATTTCTGGCAGTCTGCAAAGGCCCTAAGTCTATCAAATACAATAAAAATTTATTGCAATCACTCCTTTTCCACTCTCATTAACATTTTTGTGAAACATCCTAAAAGACAGTAATATATTATTAAAATTGCACAAGAACACAAGGCTTATCAAACAGCATAAAAATGGAAAGTTCAGGTTTGCTTTCTAACTTGAAGCATACCCACAAAATATCAATATTTTAATCAAGAATATTATCAGTTTGTACAAATGGAGTGAGCTATTAGTTCAATCTTAAATATACTAAAATTACAGAAAAGTAGGTTTCAACTTAAAATTAAGTATCTTCTCTATATAAAAATGGAACAAGGAAACTTACAAAATGGAACTAAAGCATCAATCCATGATAAACCCAGAGGCAGAAACATATACACTCCTTTCTCCTATATGCACTTGCCTTAAGAAGCTAGACCAAAATTTCATACATAAACTTACTGTCGTGGAACTGGCTCCAAAATCCATCTTTCTAATAACAGTGCATCTTGCTTGATTGCTGGGTCATTTAAGTCACTCCCTTCTGTGGTGGGTCCTTCATCACTATAGCAACAGTCTGGAAGTAGCATCACTTCTATCATGATAGGAATATTATTCTTCCACAGCAACGTAACCTCAGACCTAGTGCGTCTAGCTTGACGACACTTGAACAAAGACAACAGAATATTAGCTCTGAAATCTTATGCACAAGCCAGACAGAAAAATCCCAGCTGTAGTTCTTTAAGATACAAAGAAATCCTATGCATTTTGGTGGCTCTATTTGTTGAAACACTTCTGTCTTAAACTACTTCCAGTTCAGCCAGCTGCCAAAATTAAAATGTATATGGCCAACATTAATATGGAAAGAAACAAAACAAAATGCTGTAACTTCTAAAATGTGTTGATTTCCCAAACTTTAAAAAATGATTACATTAGAGTTGGCTGAACAGCTATGATCTTGAATGCTAAGTGTCAAGATTTGTTAATACTGGAATATTAAGGGACAAAAGGCACTCTTATCATTGGGAGTCAAGTTCAAATCCTCCAGCCAAGATTTCTCCAAGTTTTGAATCTCCATACATATCACTTGACCTCTAGGAGTTCCACAGTAGTTAAAACAGAGTTTTTATCCATTTTATTACAGTGCTTCAGGATAATAGGGATTCCTGCATATTCTCAGAGCATAAATACAGAAAGCCTTTACATGTTCTAGAAATGTGGATATTTAAGATCATATAGCATATTTTACTGGAAGAATCAGTTTAGACAAGAGAATAATCAACAATGAAAATTAAGACTACTGTGCCTCATACCTGGGCAAGTTTGTCACTGCATTCATGCTTAGTTCTTATTGGTTGACTTGACTGCGCTGGAGGACAGTGGAGGCCTTCGGTCCTCCCCTTTACAGAATATTCTGGTGTTCTCCCTTCAGTAATCAGCAAGGCCAAGTTGACAAGGAATTCCTCAGCTTCATATTCAAAGTATTCATCTAAAGTATCTAACAGATATCAAAGCACCCAATGAGAGCACATATAGGAAGTTTAAAATACACAAAAACGCACATTACACGTGTACATACATGATGGACATGACATTTATAATACATTACACTTACTCTGACAAAATTCAAACTAGGTTCAGTATTTAATTCTTTTAAAAACTGCACTATATAATTTGAATCTGTGAGGGACACTTTAGCTATAAATTACCGCACCAGCAGCAGTTGGATTAGATGACCCTTGGGTTCTCTGCTGACTACAGTCCTGTGACTCTGTTTATCAGAACACTATAAAACTGTACACTTTCTCTTTTTGCCTATCATAAAATCAGAAATTGCTTCCTACATCCCCCTTTAATGGCTTTAAGGGCCAAGCATGTTTACAGCAGTAAAGACCATTATGTTTTTTAGTGGCAAGATCCCAGTATCTCCGCTATGTACACAGAAATAATCTGTCTATGTAGCGCTATGTGAGCGCTGTCATTGGATAGTGTGAACAAGCTGTTATTGGCTTCTTTCTCTGGTTTGTTGGCCTAAACCCAAGTGATAAAATAAACCAACCACAGAGCAACATTTTTGGAACATGGATAGGTTATACCAGGGATAGGCAACCTTTCCCCTTTAAGGGCCGAGGGACTTCAGCTCCCAGAAGCCTCAGCCATGTTGGCCAATAGTCCCATGTTGGCCAATAGCTCCTGGGATTCTGGGAGCTGAAGTCCCTCGGCCCTTAAAGGGGAAAGGTTGCCTACCCCTGGGTTATACAGTCAAAGGTGAAATGTAGAGATATGTGTGTGGAATTTTCCTCATGGGAACAACATCTAGAGAAACCAAGAGAACTCGGCCCAGATGGCCAAGAAGTCATAACAATTATAGTTTTAGCTGGGAAAAAGATAGTCAGTGCATCAATATCTGAGATCATGAGAAAAACAGTCACATGGGGGATGATAGACAGCAAAGGGCTGGGTTAATAATAATAATAATAATAATAATAATAATAATAATAATATTTATTTATACCCCACTTAAATGAAGACAATCTAAGCGGCTTACATCAGTTAATACACATCATACAGACATTATCCAATTAACATAAGGTTAACACCCAGAAGGTGGAGTATGGGAAGGGCCAAGAGAATCTTTTGTTTACGCTTGTTTAAAAACACTGTGAGTGTGTGGGTGTCCTGGCAGTGGTTTTAACCATGGAGATATCTGGCTTTTAGTTTTTGGGTATGTTTATACTGCCTTTACAATGTAACTCCTGGATCTGGAAACATGGATTTGTAACTTCTTCTTAACTTTCAACTACAACAAGTTGGGATCCTATGCTTTTGGGATTGTTAAAGATGTAATCTCTCATGGCTGAACTGGATACGTTCATCACAATGGATTTTACTTAGTTATCTTATTTTTTCTTTTATATGCATTAATAAAACTATACTTTTGGACTTTACAATGTGTCTTCTTGACTGAGGAAGACAGGATCCTGAAGAAGAGAAGCTAAGCTAGTTGATGGTAAGAGATACAAAGTGGCTGTGGATCACAGCAGCCAGCTTGTCCTGCAGATTCTGCTGAGTGTCAAAGAGCACCACTGCAACACCCATCATCCACACACTGACAAAAACCCCACTCCCTCTATAAGTAGAAACGATTAAGCAGAGTATGCTGGCATAGTGCAAATTCCTAACAAACCAGGATCTCTGCAGATCTCTCGCTTATTATGTTTTAAACCCCCACCCTACAAGTTTCTGAATCATCATGTCAGGTTTTGCATTAAGTCCAGATGGCACTGACTGTTGAGTCAAAAGGGATGTGAAAACTGCACTGAGTAAGAAAGTATAGAGCTTGTGCTCCTATCATACACAATAATTTAGAAAGTAGATTTTAAGAATAAACACTTCTTGTGTCAAGAAAGGTTTGCAAGGAACACAATGGGTATTCTTTGTTATAGCATAAGTCCAGTCTAAACTTGTATAAGGAATTAAAATTCAGCAACTCTCAGCAGATAAAGCAGCAGCTGGCAGGGCTCTTCATAAATTACACTGAGATACTTGATTTTAGCAGATGCATAATGTAACCAATTCCCTTGTTTTAAGTTTCTATCACACAACCATCCCATTGTGCAATACTGCAGAAGGCCTTATTTGCATTCTGCCTCAGTGACACTGTGTTCAAGCACTTTTAATTATTACAGTATTTTTAAATGCAAGTTTATGATTCACAATGGTTTCATTACACCAAGTGTACAGACCCATCTAAACCCTATTTTAGTAGGAATACTAAAACTGTATTTCTAAGATGGTAGACAAGGGGCAGGTATCATAACAAGTAAGATTCCAGTTTGTAATGCCAACAGAAGTCCGAGGAGCCAAAAAATACAACTATGTTAGTACTCAAATATAACATCACCATGGAAAGATAAATAAATACTTAGTATTTGCTTTGCAAGATTGTATCTCAAATTATCCCTTCACACTGATACAATGGGCAGCATATAGACATAATTAAAAGAGGCCCAAGATTAACCTATGCCCTATTTGTTTAAAAGAGTTTACTCTAAGTTTGTTTAACACTAGATCCAAACCATTATGTATGAATTTCTTGCATGCTTAAGTTTTTCCAATTTATGTATGTACTGTCTTTTTACTAGAATATATAAGGTGGCACTGTACACTGCTTAGTATAATTTATTTATTGTATGTATTTATTTTACTTCTTTAATTGTATTAAATAAATGTATGACCAAATAAAAAGCTCTTTATCTGTTTGTGGAAGCAGAGCAGGGCCAGGGCCAGGGCCAGTTCAATTTCCCATAGGGGAAAATTCCACAGCCACCAAGAAGGCTCCTTCTCGTCTCTGCACCTAGTGTACTTGTGAGAGTTGTAGGAATGAGAGAAAAGAAAGCCACTGTGGATTAGTGGTTTAAGTCAAGAGTCGGCAACTTACGGACCGTGGGCCGCACCCGGCCCGCCAACCCCCGCCGACCCCATTTTGTTTTCCAAAATGGCTGCCGCGACTCATTTGCGCATGCGCAGCACTCCTGCGCATGCGCGAATGAGTCACAGCCACCATTTTAGAAAACAAATTGGCGGCGGTGGCGGGGGCCACGCGTGTGAGCATTTGCGCTGCCATTTCCCCCCCCTCAGCCCGGCGGAAGACCTGGAGACCAGCAACCGGCCCCAGGTAAGTAAATCTTGCCAACCCCTGGTTTAAGTGTTGGACTAGAACACTAGGAGACCAGGGTTCGAATCCACGCTCAGCCACTGAGTAAGCTTGGGCAAATCAAAAACCATCCTGAATAAATTTTGCCAAAAAATCCCATTATTAGGGTCACCATAAATCAGAAAGTCAATGGGAGGAATAATATAGGGTGACAATATCTACTTGGCAGCAGTAGTAGTGGTGGGTGTCACTGACAAGAGTGAACTGCAGTGACACCATAGCTAACATTGGTTGGCACTGCACACAAGGAGGTGTAGGTGGCCCTCCTTGTGTAGAGCTTGTAAACCCTATGATGAGACATCCCAAGTGAGACACAAGCAGGAACAGAGCATTAACAGAAAGGGAAGGAGGGGGAGATAAAGAGATATCACATTTGCAAGATTAGCCGAGGGCACAAGAAAGATGCCAACACAAATAGCAGACACCCTTAAGGCAAATTGCATCCAAAGCAGCATTGCACGTAAAATAGGGTGTGGAATGTGAGGAGCATGAGCCAAGGGAAGCTGGACGTAGTAAAAATGGAAATGGAACACATGAACATAGCAGTACTGGGGGTGAGTGAGTTAAAATGGACAGGAATGGGCCACTTTGAATCAGACCACCACCCAAGTGTTCTACTCAGGCAATGAAAAGACAAGAAGAACACATATATTTAAGACAAACACTTTCAATAAATAAAAAGAAAGAGAAAAAAATGGGTGACAGAAAAAAACAGGATACAGAAAGAGGTCACAGGAATTAAGGGGTTGCAGGAATTAAGCAGAGCAGTGGAGGACAGAAGGTCCTGGAGATATCTCATCCTTAGTGTCGCTATGAGTTGAGATCGGCTCTAGGGCAGTTAACAGCAACAACAAAGTCAGAAATTGAAAAGCCAACAAGGTGTAGTGGTTTGAGTTGGGTTACAGTTCTGGAGACCAGGGTTCGAATCCCCAATTGGCCATGGAAACTGACTGGGTGGCCTCGGCCAAGTCACACTCTTAGCCTCAGAGGAAGCCAAAGGCAAACCTGCTATAAACAAATCTTGCCAAGAGAACTCAGCACGTTTGGATAGTTTCACCAACTATCACTCTGTGATAGTTTTACCTTAGGGTTGCCTTAAGTCAGAAACAACTTGAAGGCACACAACAACAACAACCAAATCAGAAAAGATTTGAAGGCACACAATAACAACAAGAACAAGATGGAATGAGGGAAAGCCTTCCTTCTGGATCTTAAAAACTTAAAAGCTCATAAAGTTTCCTATAATGCCCCTACAAAATAATTTTTGAAGCCAAGCTAGCAAACCTGAATAAACATAGGCATTCAAAACAACGGCAATATTCCTGATTTTTTTTTTAAAAAAAAAGTTATTTAAAAAGGGCCACCTAAAGCAGGCAGTGAAGAGGTTTGGTATATTTTTCACAGAAAATAATTTCTAAAGCCTGGGTGTTACAACTGGAAGACACAAGGGGAGGAAGCGATCGGAACCAGAATACATAGAACTATGGCAGTTTAGGGCTATTTAAAATATTAATGTGTGTGTTGTGTGCCTTCAACTCACTCCTGACTGATGGTGACCCTATCATGGGGTTTTCTTGGCAAAATTTGTTCCAAAGTTTGCCATTGCTTTCCTTTGAAGCTGAGAGCATGGGACTTGCTCAAGGTCACCCAGCAGGTATTAATGGCTCAGCGGAAATCGAACCCTGGTCGCCAGAGTCACAATCCAACACTCAAACCACTATGCCACACTGGCTCTCTATACAAAACCCTTATTTCGAGATTTAGTCCAGGGGTAGGCAACCTTTTTGAGCCAGGGGCCGGGTTGCTGTCCCTCAGACAATTGGGGGGCCGAAGCACCAAAAATAAATAAATAAAAATAAAAAATTTAAAAACAATTTAAAAAAATTTAAAAAATATGCATGCACACTCTCTCAGCCCCAGAAAAGCCATGGCAAAACCCCTGTGGAGATTTTGCCAAGAAAACCCAAAGAACAAGTAATAACAACAATAATCAATATCATCATGGCGGGCGGGGGGCAGCGGCGGCAGGACCAGTTTGGGACTGGTCCAAAGGCCTCGGGGGGCCGCATCTGGGCCTTAGGTTGCCTGCCCCTGATTTAGTCTGTATTTCTAGATGGAATTTTAATTGTTGTAAGCCGCCCCAATTGTTCGACAGAGGGGCGGGACATAAATAAATAAATAAACAAATTATTGTTGCTATTATTATTATTATTATTATTATTATGTCTGGGATTACAATCACTGTCAGGTTTACAACCATTTTACAAACTTATAAGTAGTCATGAAGAACAAACTTCAGGTTTGCACACAGCAGAGGATAATGGTATAACATATTCTGAATTAAAGTTTTGTGTAGCAAAAACTCAAAGATTCATATGTACAGAATTCCAAAGCAAAAGTACTAACATTTTAAGCCATGGTGTTGCACAGAAAGGGACCCTCACAGATCAATACTATGGTGACGTTGGACCTTACTGAACTATAATGTGATTAAGTACTCCCAAAGCCACTTCAGATGCAGTGGGGCAGAGAAAGCTTTCTACCAGTGTAACATGTGTGACACAAGTGGTACAGAACATGTAATTCTCCTTCACATACCATAGGAAATCTCTAAAGCCCTTGCTATTTTAAAGTCACAATTCAATCTCAGGCAAATACAGGTAAGTGGAAAACACTCAAGTTGGTCCTTGGGCTCTTCAAGGTGGCCTTCTATTGTCATGTGGTGGTTAAGAGGATATAAAATTTCATATATTTAAAACAGTCCTATGTACTTTTCTTTGAATTCCAGTCCCACTTGTATTAAATGGGGCTTAGCTTACTTAGGGTGTGTTTCAACTGTAGTAAAGTTCTGAGTAACAGCACTTAGGACACACATTTGTCTTTCACACAAGATTTTTTTTTTTTAAAAAAAAGAAAACGTTTAAGGGAGCCACAAGGATTATTTCTATATTAATTATATAACAGAAGGCTAAAAGGACACGTATCCTTAGAAAAAGTTAAACAAAGGGAAAATCTGGAGCAGCCACTTAGTTTTTAGAAACACAGATAATTAAGTTATTTGAATAGTCATCCATTTCAGGAAGTACTCTGAAAGACATAATTGAAGGCTGCACCTTTGTTCAAGAGATGTTCTACAATTTAGTTCAACCTTGTGCTATTTGTTGACATTTACCAAATTCTGGGTTGCAATCTTTGACTTATTTCATGAATATAATAGCTAAGTATTTTTTCCTCTGGTGGCAAGTTCACACAATTCTCTGAAGTACAGATAGACAAAGTGACACAGCCAGGAGTAAATCTTGGGTTCACATAGATCTACTCATGGTTATGATCATATATACATTCTGTGTACATACCCTGAAAGTACAGTCCATTCACCATGAAAATGGGAGGGACAAATTGTGTATCTGAGGGCCTCAGATGCTCATACAGAAGTGTTTATTAAAGTGTTAATATGAAACATGAGATGTACACCATGAAATAAGTCAGGGGTAGGCAACCTAAGGCCCGGGGGCCGGATGTGGCCCACCGAGGCCTTTGGACCGGCCCCAAGCCGATCCTGCCGCCGCCGCCGCCCACCATGATGATATTGATTGTTGTTGTTATTACTTGTTCTTGGGGTTTTCTTGGCAAAATCTCCACAGGGGTTTTGCCATGGCTTTTCTGGGGCTGAGAGAGTGTGCATGCATATTTTTTTAAAAAATATGTATTTATTTATTTATTTATTTTTGGTGCTTCGGCCCCCCCAATTGTCTGAGGGGCATAAGCCCGGCCCCAGCTCAAAAAGGTTGCCTACCCCTGGAATAAGTTGTCCAATATTGCATTATGTATGAATAGTATGCACTCTGACAGCCAGCGTGATATAGTAGTTTGAATGCTGGACTAGAACTCTGGAAGACCAGGGTTTGAATTCCTGTTCAACCTTGGCAACCCAGTAGACAACCTTGGGCAAGTCATGTTCTCTCAGCCTCAAGGCAGTAGCAAACCCTCTGAACAAATGTTGTCAAGAAAACCCCTACGGATTTGCATAAGCTTGAATCAACTTAAAGAAACACAATGATAACAAGTACACACTCTGTACAAACACACAACTGAATCAAGGCAATATGACCCAAACCTGAATCAGTTGTTTCCACTTGGGTACTAAACATCAGTTTCAAGACAAGTTTCTAAGTTTTAAACAGAAGAGACTATATTGGACTGAAAACAACAACAACAAGGTTGCAGAGGGCATAAGAAATTTGTAATGGGAACTTCTGGAGCCATCACCGCATTAAGCAATTATTAATCTTTGATTAATGCCTTTAATACTGTTCTGACCCCAAAACAACCTCCTTCAAGAGCCTTGTTGCAGATAAGTAGCACTAAAAGACCCAAACCTGAATCAGTTGTTACACAGTGTTAACAGGAAAATAGTAGATGTATTGCATTGCAAAAATAACATCCTTTAAAATTTGACAGGAAAGACCAAAAATGCCAGGCTTTATAATGATGAACTACATATAAAGGAGTTAAGTCTCTCACAGATGTATAAATTATATAAAAAAGTATCAGTGTACTGCTTGATGCACAATAATTCAGTACTAAAAAGATCAGGAAGTAATATCTGGAAAATGAAGTACAGTGGGACTACCATATCAGTGGGCTAGCAATCAGCAAATTCAGCCACCTGCAGATTACCATGGCCCATATTATTCATTGGTGGCTAGTGCACATAGATGCAATGATGTGGATACATGTACATCACTGCCCAATTAATAATATGAGGAGCAACTGTCCATGTGTTTGCTCGTCCAATGGAAACAGAACCCCTGTGGATGGGATGGGTCCACAGTATATACATTTGTGTGATATATTTGTTCAACAGTTCCTGGCCAATTCCTCATCTGGGCTGTATCACCTGTGCCAGCCAAAATGATCCCAGGTCCCATCAGTCTTCATGTGATTTGAAGGTGCCTGCTATGCTGAATCAGCACACTAACCAAGTGGAAAGAAATTCAGATATAAGATTAAATCATCTTGGGGCAGAGAGCTGTCTCTCAGGGCATTTTCACACTACACATTTATACCATTATGACTGCACTTTAGCTGCTATGGCAACAACCTATGAAATCCTGGGGTTTGTAATTTGGGGAGCCACTAGAGCTCTTTGGATGAGCATTTGAAATACCCCTCCCTAAACTGCGAAGGATTAATTCCATAAAATTTTTCCATGGCAGTTAAAGTGGAACTGCAGCACTATAACTATGTAGCGTGAAAAGCCCTCAGTTGTAAGTAATCAGCTGGGTCTGGGGGTAGGAAAGTGGAAAACAACATTCACCTTTGCTTTCTGGTCTCAAAGCTAGTCAGTGGTTTAAAATTAATCATCTGGCTGTTCATTAGTTCCCACACGTTACATGCTTATGTTAGAAAAAAGATCCTTGGCCTCACTATGAGTTTATCACATGGGAGGCAAAGTGATTTAAAACCCGGAAAAAAACCCACAGAAGTGGGTTGATTTTCAATCACATCAGGGCTAATGAGCATTATCGCAACATTAACCTGGATAGAAAGTCGACAAAACGTGCCATTTTTTACTTTTGGGGTAAAAAGCAGCACATTTTGTTGACTTTCTGTCCGGCTTAATGTTGCGTTAATGCTCATTAACCCCAAGGTCATCTGAAAAGCAATCCACTTTTGCTGGTTTTTTCCACTTTCTGTCCAGATAAATGTCTGACATCATCTGAAAATCAATCCACTTTTGCATTTCCCCCCTGGTTTATATCCCATTTCTACATGGGATCCCTACCATGTGATAAACTAGATTGTCTCCAACTATTTCAACAATATTCATCGTAACACAGCAAGAAAAAAAATGAGATGAAGCAGAGCATGGAAATGTTATAGCCATGGAGGAAGTGATAGTCCAAAAAGAATTTTTTCCAGTCTCTGAAAAGCAGCATATACTGTATCTCTGTCTGGATAACCTTTTGAAGGTACTGAACCTATAACCATAACAAAGGCAGCTGCCATATACAGCCATCTCTTTGTTCATATAGCTCAGCCTTGTCTGTCTGCACTTATTAACAGCAGCTCTTCAAAAGTTCAGATAGAAGTCTTTTCCAGCTTCACTTGGGAGACACCAGGAAATGAACCTAGGACTTTCTGCATACAAAGCCTATTTCCTGGCACCGAATTATAGCCTTTACCCTAGCCTTAGTGTTTAATAATTAGAGTTTAATTTCAGCAGTATCTCTTGGTAATAAAACAACAGCCATTATCCTCTATTCTCCAGAGAGGGAGCCACATGTTTGCAGTCCTGGAATGACTGAAGAAATAGGAAGAAGAGAGGAACACAACTGGTAGCCTCAGCCATTTCTGTTGTTCTGCAGAGATGTATATCTTTTCACTACAAACAGCCAGAGAGGAAGAAAAGGGAAATCAGGTTGTCACACTAAGGGCCTGCATAACTCCACAACAAAAGGTTGTGTGAGCTTCTCTGAACCATCCTAATAGGAAGCTTCTCTAGCCTTGTGTCTGGCTCCACTTTAATTTGGGAGTAACCTGTGGAGTGAAACTCTTGGCTACTTTTCTTTCCTAAAGAACAAGAAATGCTTCCTTCATGTGCCAACAGCTTTAGACGACAGGTGTTTAGGAAGCAACTAAGGTGTTTTTCTTAGCAACTATGTCTGTGCCTCCCATGCAGGGAATTGTAAGGTTATCCTGCGATGTATGGGAAGGATGTATGGGAAGGGTATAGCATAATGCTTTTCATGATGAAGAACCAGGTTTAACTTCTGGCATCTCCAAACAAGGCTAGGAAAGAATTCTTCTGCCTGATGTTGTGGAGAACCACTGTTGGTCAAAATTTACAATACCAGAATATATGGTCAATGGTTGGACTCAGCAGATGGATGTTTTCTTCTGCACAGTGTTGTTAGCCCTGTGGTACCTAAGGAACAGATCAAGCCTGACCTCTCCCTGGAAGCCAAGTTGATGAAACTGAGGCTATAGTACTTTGGCCACATCATGAGAAGGCATGACTCACTAACAAAGACAATATTGCTGGGCAAGGTGGAAGACCACACACCAGATGGAAAGACTCAGTTAGGGAAGCCACAAGCCTGAATTTACAGGATCAGAGTAATGGAGGACAGGGGATGTTTCATCCATAGGAGTCAGCAGTGATTCGAGTGCAGTTAACAACAACAAAACCTAAGAAAAACACACATTGCCCAGTTTCGCAATATCACATTAATACTTAACATCAAACTCATGAAGCTTTCTTAAAGCCAAAGGAAAGAAGATTTGGAAAAATTGTATGTAGAGAGATCTTGTAGCACCTTTGAGACTCACTGAAAGAAAGAAATTGGCAGGCAGCATGAGCTTTCGTAGACTTCAGTCAACTTCCTCAGATGCATTGGAGAAATTGGTTTGCCTTTAAGGGACATTGGGGAAAAGTAACACAAGCAGATCAATTGAAAAAATAACAAACTGATATTCAGAATTTAAGGAGGTGCTAAACCTTGACCGTGCATTATTTTCTAATTGAACAGCTTTTTCATTCCTAAACACTACAACAAATGTGTTACAATAGCATTTGAGAAGATGTGCATTATAAAAGATATTGAAACATATTTATACTCATTAATGATTTAAAAAACTCCACATCAACAGATTCTTTTTCCATGGATTCATCAATCCATGGCTTGAAAATATTCCAAAAATATATAAATCACAAAAAGCAAATACTGATTTTACCATTTTATAAAATGTATATAATGGGACTTTAGCATCCACAGATTTTGGTATCCGTGTGGGGGGTATCCAGAACCAAACCCTCCAGATACTAAGGACCCACTGTATATGAATCCAAGAATACGCAGGAAACAGCTGAGGAAATAATAATGATAATAATAATAATAATAATAATAATAATAATAATAATAATAATAATAATAATATGGTTTATTTATCCCACCTCTCCCTGCGGATGGAAAACTTCATGCTGTCAAATGTCCCTGTACACATGAATTCAAATGAGAAATAAGAAAGATGCACTTGAACTCTTAACACAAGAAGGCAAATATGATTTAGAGGCATTATTCAAATCAGGTAAGATGAGATCCTTGACTCTCCTCTGTTGGGAGATTTTTAAATGGCTTGGGGGAGGCAGCAAGATGGCATGAGGGCAGATGCACATGAGTAAGCTCCTCCCTGTGTCTGCAGGAATGCTAGAAGTTTTCGTTTTGTTGGACCTTATCAATAACTAAAGCTACTTGCTGGAAGAAAGAAAACAACAAGATACCAAGAAATCTTCAAGGCCAAAAGGCAGAAGAAAGAAAAAGATTTACTACCTCCTCACTAGTGTTGTTGATGTGTTCAACTCCACTCCCTGGTAAGGGTGTTTTTGCCTTTTTTCATCTTTTCACAGTAGCTGAAGCAAGAGAACTTTATTATACTACTCACCTCGGATGACAGCAGTAAATCTTGGAATGCTAATTCTCATTTATTAGTTGTAAATCACTTTCTCCGTTATGGTTCTTACAAGACAGGCACCTAAGAAGTTGCTGGTCCCTTCCCCTCTGGGGCTAGATCTTCCTCAAAGAAAAAGATCCAGATAAATTAAAATTCTGTCCTATTTGCCTTCAAATAAGGAAGCTAAGAAAAGAAAAGAATGACCCAAATAAATATATCAGCTCCTTTGACTGAAGTAATGTAAGGAAGGGCCTTGATTTTGATTTGGAAGAAAGTAAATAGCAAGCAATAGATCTGGAAATGGAAATTGCCCATGCTGAATTACTAGCGGGAGTTATCCCTGGAAACTGGAGAAGTTTTCACCTTCCTTCTCTAGCTGACACACCTGGGCCAGTTTTGCAAAGTCCCTCTTTCCAATCTAATGAGGAAAGAGTTTCTGAGGTTAATTTAAATCCATGCTGTGAACTAAACCTCCCAGAGGGAAATGTTACAATTTCAACCTCATGTTCCAACTCAGTCCCTAGAGATTACCCTTACCTCAGGAAAATCAAACTTCAAAGAATACTAAATTGGTGAAATACTTGGCCTAAATAAATAAAGATTTGAACCTAATTAAGAAATTCCTGACAGAAAGCTACAGCTTACTACTTACTTTGGTTGAACTCTATAAGCGAGATAAGACGTCTCTCACTCCAAAAGAAAATGATACCAAGAGTGAACCTCAGTTAAGGGAGGAAGATGCTGTTGTCAGTTTCCAAAAGAGAGAGGAAAATAAAAATTCTAGCAATGGAATGAAGAAAAGGACGAAGGAAGCTGCCTAGAAAATGTGTAAAAACATCAAATCTTCCAGGAAAGGTCTAAATACAACTAAACAGCAGAAGAAAATTTTAAAAGGTTTAATTTATTAGAGGACTCTCCAAAGAAGTCCCCCAAAAATTTTTAAAAAGGGGAGTCTCCAAAACCAAGAGACAGGAAGTACATTCCCCAAACAGATAAAGAGTATGTAATGAACCATTTCCTCATGATGGGGAAAACTGGATTAATACCACCAGTTGGCATAATACAAGACCCAGGGCAACATGTAATAGATGAAGGTGCAAGTCCAAAGAATAAGTCACAAGAGCTTAATCAAGATCAAGATAAATCAAAACCTCAAATACACAAGAAATGAGGTCTGAGATTAAACCTTCAGAAGCTGTTTTTTTCTCAGCTTCCCAAAACCTAAAGGCCTGCTTGCTTTCCAACAAAAAGCCCATTTTTTGGATTTATTGAACAAAATATTGTACAGTCATCCCTCCCAATTCGTGGGCTATCCATTCTGGACATCCATTCTGCAAATTGGGAGAAACGCAAATATTCAAGTCTCATTGAATAAAATGGCGGCATGCACGAATGACATTTTGTCCCTCCTGGCTTCCTGTCCACAGAAACTCAAGACTGCGAACAGGAAGTCAGTGAATCCGGAGGGACAACTGTAGCTATATATAGTCCCTTAATACTGACAATATTCTTAATATAGGATATTTGTTTTATAGTGATCATAGTCTCCGTACTGTGGTGAGATTTGGGAATTGGGCCATTGCTAAGATATTATACAAGGACAGAAATAAATTCCTTCATGTGGGCTTGTCAGTGGCCAGGTTTGCCTTATTTTACAAACAATCTAGTCATAACAAAAGACCCAGTGGGGTTGATCCAGCTATCATCCTGGAGGATGCTCAAAATCAATGCTCATCATAACAAGATGAGTCATAGCCCAAGGAAAGAATATAAACCAAATGCAAAATACTTAAAAATTGGCTTCGATCCAGATGAAGTGAATCTTCTAAACTCTTCCTAGTCCTACTTCCACAATCACAAGAGGAAATAACGAGATGTTCTTATCCACTCTAGGTCTACAGAGAATGAGACATAGAGTCAACTTGCAGTCAGGTAAGATCATCTAATTGGAAAAGAGAAGAAGCCGGTTGTTTAAGTAAAACTGATAATACCTTTGGAGTGTGCCATTTGCCCCCTAAAGAATATAATTTTTGTGTACCATCAGAGGCCCAATGACCAGTGCAAAATGGCTGCAGATGACATATTTGCACTCTGATGAATTGGGTCAGTCTGCTCCATTGCTAAAATTTCAGACTGTACCAGATAAGGTTGAATTTATTAACCCCCCAAAAGGAGCAGATGAGACCAAGGAGCTAAACTAAATCATTGAGTTAAATTGACAAACTCCGCAACAAGATGGTCCCCTAATTAATGCCTTTCCTCCTCTCCCTGATAGCTGTCTCTGTGTCGAACAGAAAACCTTGCCCAAGGCATGTGCACACATAAATTTGTCTCATGGAATATAGTAGGGTGGGCTTCCAAGTATAACGATCCCAAGGTTTTGGATTATCTAAAAGCCCATGATGTGATTTTTATTCAGGAAACCTGGGCCACCCAAAAAGCTATCTAAATGGGTATTTGGTAAATGATATCTGTGTTGAGTCTAATAAAGGAAAGGGTAGACCTAAGGCTGGTTTGACAATATTGATATCTACAGCTCTCCAAGTAACCATCAAGTGGATTCCCCCTTGTGGGAAAATCGCAATGGTCGGTTATATAGAATTTGGAGTAAAGCACCGTTTGTCAATTGATGTTTACATCCCCCCTCTAGGAACAAAAGAATAGAGACCTGGAAAGTTTTGGAAAATTACATAATATAGTTAGAATCTAAATTCCCCAGGGCTTATTTAATTATAATGGGTAATTTCAATGTGAAACTTGGACCAAATAATAATATACTTTTTTCCTCCAGTAAATGGGGAGCAATAGATAATGAGATCTTTATCTTTAATCATGACAGAAGTTCTAAAGACCTTAGGGTCAATTATGATGGTGTTTGACTCAAATGGTGAGCCCCCTCACCCTTTTGATTTTAAATGGTTTTTTCCATTTTGTTAAATGTGCTGAATTCACCTATGTATCTGCATACAAAAAGAGTATGGTGGATTATATGCTGATCTCACATTCTTCATCCAGCAGGGTGTCTGATTTTATGGTAGGAGATAGGCTTGAGAGTGATCATTTTCCTCTCAAGGTGATGCTCTCCTTACCAAATGTTGTCCACTTGGGTGCTAAACATCAGTTTCAAGACAAGTTTCTAAGTTTTAAACAGAAGAGACTATATTGGATTGAAAACAACTACAACAAGGTTGCAGATTTCTTTAATTCTTCTATGGCAGAGGCCATAAGAAATTTGGTAATGGGAACTTCTGGAGCCATCACCGCATTAAGCAATTATTCATCTTTGATTAATGCCTTTAATGCTGTTCTGACCCCAAAACAACCTCCTTCAAGAGCCTTGTTGCAGATAAGTGACCCTAAAAGGTTTGATAGGGATTGCCGTATAGTCAAGAAGCAACTGAGAAAGGTATATAATCACTACAGAAGGGAAAATCTAAATGCCTTACCACAGAAATATTATGAAATTAAAAAGAAATAGAAATCTTTGATAGCTTCTAGCAAGAGACAAGCACTTCAGAAGGATTGGAATGCACTGACTGGAGCTTCACTAAATAAAAATTCTAAACTTTTTTGGGCATTAGTTAGCAAAGCCCTGGGCTCCTCTTTAAATGCACTCTGCTGAAATATTCCAGCAGACATTTGGGAACAGCATTTTTCCACTCTACTGGTGGATGACATAAAGTACATAGTGGCTCGTTCTTCTACCACAGGCTTAAACGATATCCCTTTATGGAATCCAGTTTTGCAGACTGAAATAAAGTCTCTGATAAGTTGTCTTAAATCAGGTAAAGTGCCAGGAATAGATTCCATCGTCCCAGAAATGTTGAAGGCAAACATAGATTGGTGGGAGGCCCTTCTAACAAATCTGTTTTCCCATATTAACAACTCAGGTAAATTCCCTCTTGCCTGGCTGGAGGCCATTGTCATATCAATTTTTAAGAAAGGAGATAGAGAGGAGCCATCAAACTATAGACCCATTACTTTACTTTCGTTATTTAAATCAAAGACTAGCCTCTTGGATAGAGAATGAAAATATTTTGAGAAATGAACAGGCAGGTTTCAGAAAAGGCAGTTCAACAATAGATCACACTACTGTCTTAAACCATTTAGCAGAAAAATACAAGACCACTTTTGGGAAGGGCCTTTATATCGCCTTTATAGATTTAAAATCTGCCTTTGACTCAATACCAAGAGATAAATTATAGCTGAAGTAACTTCATACCACTATAGATAAAAGACTCCTGTATCTTATCAAATGTGTCTACCCAGGGTACCACATTATGTGTAAGATGTGAAATAGAAGGGAATTTGACAAGATCAATACCTGTCACCTGGCTCCTTTGCTATTTAACTTATATTTAAATGACCTGATTGAGTGTTGTTTAGTTTTAGATTTCCATTCACCTAGACTGGCTGAGACTAAATGCCCTTTATTGCTGTATGTGGATGATGGTGTCCTAATGTCACTATCAAAGGTAGGCCTTAAACACCTAATGCAGGCATTTATGTCTTATTGCAAGACCAACCAGTTAGCAAACCTAAAATCTTTGCTGGGCATGCACCATTAAACAAGTGGAAAATCAATGTTCAATGTATTGACCAAGTTAAACAGTTTAAATATCTGGGCATTACGTTCCACCACAATCTTCTCTGGGCTGCCCACAGAGCAACTCAGAATACTATCAAGGCCATTTCTCACTTTTTCTTCAGTAAGGGGTGTCAATTCATACCTGCTGCCATCCAGGTTTTTAAGTCCAAGATTTTGCCTCAACTGCTGTATGGAATCCCAATTTGGATTCAAGGATTCCATTCAAATATTGAGAATGTTCTCTCAAACTTTTAAAGATCTATTATTGGGTTGCAAAGATGTGCATCCGCAGCAGCCTTAAAACTTGAGGTAGGCATTGCATCATTAGAAAGCATGGCCTGGCTATATGCTTTCAGATATTGGACCAAAGTGTATTCAAATACTTCTGCAAGTTATGTAAACCTTCTACAAAAATATGTTTATACTAGTTCTTGGTTTAAAACCTTTTCTATTAAACTGCATTTATTAGGTCTGTCTATGGAGCTTCTTTAAACCCATGAGCTCAAAGCATTTAATTTTATTTTAGAAAATCGGATTAAGAACATAGATCTTCAATAATCCTTATCAAATGCCAGTAAAATCTGCTCACTTCTGCATTTTGGCTTGAATTCTGAATTCCATAAAAGTGCTAGGTATTTGGAAAATTTTGACTATTCCAAAATATCAACAGTGTTTTTTCAAGAGCCAGATTTAATTGCCTATTGTCTGCAGTTTTAGATGGACGCTATCATGGTGTGACATATGAGAATAGACTATGCCCCTGAGAAGAAATTGAATCTATTGAGCATGTTCTCATTACATGTAACTTTTATAGGGATGAGCCTACCAAACGCCTTGGTCCTGTATTGAGTAACTTTCCTGGCAGGACCTTGGACTGGCACTTAAAACATTTCCTACAGGATACAAACAAGTCTATTGCAGAGCTAGTGGCTAAGTTTCTTTTTTCTGCACAAAGAATGTGCAAGTCAATTCTTTCCCCTGTTCCATAACATTAATTTGGTTTTTAAGGTATGTTGTGTAAATTTTAAATGTTTTAAACTGTTTTTATATATTTTATGAGTTTTGTTGGGTCTGTGACCACAAAATATATTATTATTATTATTATTATTATTATTATTATTATTATTATTATTATTATTATTATTATTATAAATGGCCATCTCTCAGGGATATTTTAGCTATGGATTCTTGTACTGAAAAAGGATTGGACTAGATGACCAACTCTGCAAGTCTAGTTTAAAGAAAACATAACCAGGTTTTAGAAAGACAGAGTGCTCTGATGGAGGATAAGGAGGAAAGTGTAGTACAATTTTTGCAACAAGTAAACAAATTAAGCTATACAAATTCACACAGCTTTTCAAAGTCTACCCATTAAGCATGTTGGGATTTTTCATATGTGGCTATTAGTCATATCTACATATCCTCCAACATTTCAAAAATGAAAACTGGGACAGGTGAAGCCAAGCAACATAAGAGTATGGTCAAGACGGCAGAAGTTATTAATGAGGAAGAACACATAAGATAAGAGAGGCTCCATCAGTTTGCTTTTGACTGAGGGACAAGATTCCACCCTTGCCTCTCCTCTCCCTCCTGCTGAGTTAATTGAATGTAAACTACTTTGCACTTTTAATTCAGTTAACTCAACTGAAGTAAGGTGAGGACAAAGGCAGAAATGGGAAAATAAAAGAGAGGAAAACTGGGACATTTTAAAAGCAGCTGGAAAAATGGGACAGCAGATGATTAATTAGGGCTGCTCCTGCCAAATGCAGTAAGTTGGAGGGTATCTGCAAGATCCTAGATCTTTAGAGAAATTGCAAAATTACACAATCACTGTACAGCTTCTCCAATACCCCTGACTTTTCTTGGGGGTACATAGAGATGATACACAAGATTCATGCAGAAACTTGAATCAAACATTTGCTAAAATGTAGTAATTAAAACAAATCCCTTTGAGAAATAAGTTACAATTTATACACATTATTTTGGGAATTAATAAATTTAGATGCCTTTTAGAAGAAAAGTTCTACAACAGTGGTTCTAAAAGTCTTACTGTCCAATATATTGTGGACTCCTATTAAGTCTCAGGCAGTATGGCCAATACTTGGGAATACTGGGAGGTGAAGTCTTAAATTTATGGGCCAAAGTTTCAGAACCACTATTCTACAAGATGGAATACTACCTATTATTGCACTAATTCAACACTGAGACCTGATGAGACCTTAGGCAAACTTTTCTTTTATCATCAGGGAATCACACAAGGTTATTCTCAGAGTGTGAGACCAACTATAACTAATGAAACTTGAGAAGATCTATTTTAAATTCTGTAATTGTAGACTATCAGTAAATATACACATGTTCAAGACAGTATCATTTTGCACAGCTTAAGCTCATGCCCTAGTTGACTGAGTGTTTAGAGTAACACAAAGATAATTTCAATAATGCACACTCAGGAAAAAAAAATTCTAATGACTTGACATATTACAGATCTAGTTTTTAAGCTTGATTTGGGTGCTAAAATGTTGCCAGAATCATTTTATATATTTGATTCTAAAAATAGGCTTTCCCTTTTTTGGTTTAAGTGAAAATTATAGGCTCTCAGTTACCAAGAGAGCTATACGTGGCTCAAACTGTAAGCATGGTGCTTGACTATCCCAAGAGGCCACAGGACTGGTTCCAGGTAAGTATATCAAGGATTGACTTGAGTGTGTGCGTGAGTGCACACTTTAAAGTCACTTGTGAACCTATGGTGACCCCATGGATTTCATATCATTTTCTTACCAAGGAAAACTCAAGATATAGTTTGCCAGTTCTTTCCTCTGAAATATAGCATAGAACACTTGGTATTCATTGGCATTCTCATCCAAGTACTAACCAGAGCTGACCCTGCTTAGCTTCCCAGATCAGACAGGATCTGGTGCATTTAGTAGACAGTGCACACTAACTATAAACTAACAACAAATCAGGAGGTCCATACCACTACCCCTTAGAGTCAGTGGTCAACAACTCATACTTTTGGGGCTTAACTAAAAATTCAGTGGGCCCTTGGAATCCACTAAGGTTTGGTTCCAGACCCTCCACAGATATCAAAATCTGTGGATGCTCAAGTCCCATTAAATACAATGGCATAGTAAAGTGGTATCCCTTATATCAAATGATAAATTCAAGGTTTGCTTATTGGAATATATATATTTTTTAAAATATTTTCAAGCCATAGATAGTGGAATCTGTAGATAAGGAATTTGTCGGTATGGAGGGCCGACTGTACTAGTGTTGTAATCCTACTCAAAGGATTGATGAGTAAGGGACAAAGGAAAAATAATAAACCAGATTTTTTAAAAATCCAAGATGAACAAATAAATGAAACAGGCAGAAATTAAGGACCATTTTCATATTATTTGATCCAACATAGTACAGTCAGCCTTCCGTTTTTGCAAGGGAGCCTGAGAAAATGGAGATTCGCCAATATTCAAGCCCCATAGGCTTGCATGGGGCATGTGCCCACAGGGGCACACCCCATTGATTTTAATAGAGGTTGCCCCTCCGTGAATATGCAAAACCATGGACTTCATGTCTGTGAAAACAAAAGGGTGACTATATAATGGTTTGACTGTAAGATTTAATATTCTGGAGATTGTGGTTTGAGTCCCTACTTAGCCATGGAAACCTGCTGGGTGACCTTGAATAAGTCACACACTCTCAGTCTCTAACTTTATGTCTTATGGTTGGCATGAGTTGGAAATGACTTCAAGGCACACAACAGCAGCAACAAAAGCAAGAGTGGGCAGAAAGTGGCCCATGGGCTGCAAGTGGCTGTCAGGGTCGTTTTGTGCCCCCCTGGGCTACCCAGGGGTCCAAAATAATTTCTTTGTTGTTGTTCCAGAATGTACTCTAGTGGATGTAATAGGCATTTTCTCAATGTTTGAAGGCCCCTGGACACTCCAGGGGTTAAAAAGAATTTTTCCAAATTTTTTCAAGATAAATGTTTGCTCCAAAATGTCAACTAGCAGGTGTAGGACATATTTCCACCATGTTTTGCACCCCTCCAACCAATTCAAGCAATTGTAATATTGTAATATGGTGGAAGTGCCCTCATATGTTTGAGAGACATTTAGGGGCAAAAAAATGTGGTTTGCCCCGCAGGATCAGATGCCACAATCCAAGGTCTTCTGGGGACTAATATAGCCCCCTAGCCTTTCTCAGTTGCCCACCCCGGTCAAAAGCCATGAAACACACAGGCTGAATTGCAATAGTATATTTCACAGCTCTGACCTAGTTTCACCCTGTTATCCCAGGGTGTTATTCCAGTTGCAAGCCTCTCCTGAGGGGCGGTTATTGTTGCATGTATGTTTTGTAACAGCTTGTGCTGTATATTCTTAGAACATGTTTTATAAGAACCAAGATTCACAGCTCAAAATATATAGCTCCAGAGTAACTCCCTGAGTCTCCATCCCCCATCATTGCAATAAAAACAGGTTTAACAGCTGCATGGCTTTTCTAATCAAGTGTTGCATTCTTCCATCCCTGAATAGGAGAAAGGAGAGGAGATCCACCAGTCACAATGCTGACAGCAGATCAAATACGCAAGTATTAACAAAGAGAGAAAGATCCCTGTTCCTAGGAATGGCTTGAGTACTGTTTCTGAAGGAGAAAGAAATATTGCTAGAAAATGGCATGATTGTTCTCTTTTACTACAGTATTTTGCTGCCAGTGTATCAATATTTACTTAGAAACAACATTGAGGATTTTTTTTTCTTTACTTCTGGCCCCAGTTCTATGTTGTTCTACATTATTCCATTCTTACACCTAAAATACTGGAACACGACAATAGGTTTCACTGAGTAGGGGAAAACATTTGCCCTTTTTTGGATCTGCCACTGTATCTCTTTACTCTATGACCTACTTTCTCAAGGTTTAATATTAAGAAAAAGCCACAAAAGAGGGTAAAAATTGTTTCTCAGGCCTGTTTTCTAGAAGTTCCTTGATCTCAACTCTTACAGACCTAATCTTAGGAAAGCAGTTTCTGAGCAGCCATATTGAGTGGGTGAGTATTTAAATTCTTTTTAAAAACACTTGGGGAGAGTGTGACTGTTGCTGAGCGGGTGGGGCTTTGGTGAGTCACATTTGTGAGTCAATAGGGAGGTGGAACTAGCCAATTAGTTCTATGCAACTTCTCCCAGAGGCTTCCGGGTGAGTTTCTGCCAGGAAGAAGGAGGAAAGCAGTTTCTGAGCAGCCATATTGAGTGGGGATAAGCCCACAGTCCTGTTTCAGTGCTTGCTTAAGATTTCTCAATATGGACACTGAGGGAGTTGCTGCAGTCACCTGCAACACTTGTGGGATGTTTGTCTTCTTGCCAAGAGATGCAGGGAACTTCACCTGCATCAAGTGCAAGTTTGTAGCTCTCCTGGAAGAGAAAGTCAAGCAGCTGGAGGCCCGAGTAGCTACACTTCAGCACATTAGGAAGCAAGAAGTTTTCCTGGACAGAGCAGAACGAGCAGTCTTGGACCAGGACCACACAGAGAAAGTTGTTGAGGAGGAGGTCATTTCATGCACACAGGAGGTGGACACCTGGAGGAATGTCACACACAGAAGTAGGGAAACCAGGGATCATTCTGGGAGCTTGCAGCTACAGAATCGATTTGAAGCTCTCTCTCTTATCAAGGATGAAGAGGAAGAGCAGCAGAGACAATCCTCAGGGGCAGTGCAGGGGACCCTAAGAGTACCATTGTAGGGAACAGCTACTGCTAAGCCTCGGAGGAGGTGTGTGGTGGTGGTTGTGGACTCCTTGTTGAGGGGTACAGAAGCAGTGGTCTGTATGTCCCTGGAGGTATGTTGTCTCCCTGGGGCAAAAATCCATGATGTGACAGCATGGCTGACAAGACTTGTCAAGCCTACTGACCATTACCCCTTCCTCTTGTCCATGTGGAAACCAATGATACTGCAAGATACAGTCTTCAGAATATCAGAAGGGATTATGAGGCTTTGGGTAGAAAGC
>CM034709.1:9566350-9581717 GCA_020142125.1 Phrynosoma platyrhinos | reverse complement strand
GGGGCGGGCTATAAATAAAACTTATTATTATTATATTATTATTATTATCATACAGCCAAATCTCATGCAGAAACGGGATTTAAAACCAGGAAAATCTGGGAAAATCCCGCAAAAGTGGGATTGTTTTCAGACAACATCCACACAGAAAGTGGACAAAATCTGGGGAAATCCCGCAAAAGCGGGATCGTTTTCAGACATCGGGGGCACTGAGCATTAATGCAACATTAACCTGCACAGAAAGTGGACAAAATCGGCCGCTTTTTAATTTCCCGAAAGTAAAAAGCGTCCAATTTTGTCCACTTCCTGTGTAGTTTAATGTCATATTAATGCTCATTACCTCCGATGCATCTGAAAACAATCCCACTTTTGTGGGATTTTTTCTGGGATTTAAATCCCATTTCTGCATGGGATTTGGCCACTTAGCCTCCTGTGTGATAAACTCCATAGTCTAAAGTCCCTTTGGCTAACAGACTTCATGGTTCTCTGAGAAAATGGTCAAAGGGTCACACTTGGAAAAGAGACTAATTTCAGGATTCACCCATATGCAGCTAGCTGTCAGAGGGGAGTCCAGAGTTGTTGGGCCAAGGAGCCAGAGCCAGAACAGAGACCAGAGCCAGGAGACTGTTGTTGCACAGGAAGTGTTCCAGCCCAAACAGGAAGTCCTCTACCTACCTTCCTGTCTACACAGGACCAATTGGCAACCTTGGTGGGCGGGGCTAGTTTAGACTATGCTCCAAGTCAGAGATCTGGTGGATCACCACACAAAGAGTTTCCAACAGCTCTTGGTAATCACTTGGAGAAAGTACTTTTTTGGGCAATTCCCAGATTTTTTTGGGTAAGTCCCAACTGATGCCCCAAAAGATGACCTTTCCAAGTTTTGTTCCTGATACTGTCAAGGTGGTGTTTGACCAGGGACAGCTGGATTTAAATCTCTACACAAATGATGCTCACTCTTTCCTAGGGCTATATATGCTGCATCAACCTAACCTCTGAGTTGTTGCAGTAAAACCCTGAATGCCACCTGGAGCTCCCTGAACAATAATGGGATACAAACCTGATGAACAAATGAGAGACCTAGCATGAATGATGGGATAGAAACACGATAAACAAATGAGAGCAAGCCAGTGTAGTGCAGTAGTTTGAATGTTAAATTAGGACTCTGGGAGACCAGGGTTTAAATTCCCAACTAGCCATAACCCTGGGGTAAGTCACACTCTCTCAGCTTCAGAGGAAGGGAATGGCAACTGCCCTCTGAACAAATCCTGCCAAGCAAAACCTGTAACAGGTTTGCTTTAGGGTTCTAATTAAGTCAGAAATGACTTGAAGGCACACAACAACATGTTTTAAATGACAAGTTGTTTTTATGTTATTTCAATGAACATAAAGATGCCAACATTTGTAGCTTGTAGCTCTAAAGTAGTATTTGTAATCTAAAATTAACTTCTAGTGTAAAAACCATGACAGCAGCTTTAGAAAATATACAGCACACAGTTGGGGGGAGGGATACAAAGTTTTAAATTTTTTTACTTGCTACTTTAAAACTGATCATTTTTATTTTCAGGTTTCCTCAAAATGTTTACCTCAAAAAATAAAACAAAAACAGTTAAAGCTTTCAGAACTATATTTATCTATATTGAGAATTCTGAATCCAAACTGACCACAGTCACTTGTTTAGGACTCTAACATCTCAGTGTCAGAAGGAATGGAAGAATAAACATATAACCCATATTTTCCATTTAGGCCATAATCTGAGACTCAACCTTAGCTGTCATTTCCTGCGGGCAATTTGGAGTCAGCATTACAAGTTAGCAACTAGGCACACCCATGGTATCAAATAAGGATACAAAAATCTTCTGCACTTCCCCACTGTTTCCAGGTTTTCAGACAAAGACTCCAAATACCAACTGTGTACAGTTTATATCTACAGAATTAGCTTTGTAGCAGTACAAACAAAAACGTTAGGTGTATGCCAGGAGCAGCAATAAAATATTAGGTCAGCAGATGGTTGAAAGGGAGAGGGCCAACAACTGGCAAGTTCACCACATCCCATTCAAAACTGCTTTTTAGTGGAGACTGGATCTTATGCTTGATATTCCATAGCTGGAACAATTTTCAGTAGAAGTGTCATAAGTGCCAATTTCAACAAATAAGACTTATGAAGATTGGTCTTTGGTCATTCCTGAATGACAGTTCACCAATTTAACATTGTACGTAATGTAGAGAAATATAAAGCTTCTACAACTTGGAACTGAAACCAGAGTTATGCTTTGTGCTCATATCTGAAATAAAAGTCAGCCAAGCAATTCCAACTGCAACATATTCATCAACACAAGATCCTTTTCAGTACAGAGTGTTTAAAGTCTGAAGTTCACCACAACATTGGAATTGTTACTACAGTAAATGTGACTTCTGCAACTAAAACATTCTTCAAGAAAAACAATAAGGAGTCTTGTGGCATCTTAAAGACAGGCAGGTTTTTACAGTTAGCCCTCCATATCCACTGATTATTTATCCACGGATTCAAGCATCCACGGCTTGAAAATATTTAAAATATATATAAATTCCAAAAAGCAAACTGTGATTTTGCCATTTTCTATAGGTGTGGCAAAAGTTGGCATCCACTAATATCGACAGAAGGTTACAATTTCTAAGTCAAATGTTACACTCTGATATGTCCCCCAGAGTTAGACTAGGGCCTAATGGATTTTTATCTGACAGCATTCCCATAGAAAGAGGAGTATGACAGGGATGTCTTTTGGCCCACTTTTTAATTCAATTTTTATATAAACCACATTGCTAGAGATCTACAGGGGCCAAAGTACCTTTCAGCATAGTATCCAACCTGGAAACTAAACTCTTGGTACTCCTACATGCTGATATTGTTTTGACTTCTGCCACTTTGTTTAGGATGAGGAGACTATTAAACAAGCTGAATGCTTTCTGCTCAAGAGAACGACTAATTGTCAATCATACTAAAACTAAAGTAGTAGTTTAGGGGGAAAAGAGAAAAATTCTTAGATGAGTCTAAATACAAAACTTATAGAACAATCTTACTTTAAATCAGGGGTAGGCAACCTTTCCCCTTTAAGGGCCGAGGGACTTCAGTTCCCAGAATCCCAGGAGCTATTGGCCAACATGGGACTATTGGCCAACATGGCTGAGGCTTCTGGGAGCTGAAGTCCCTCGGCCCTTAAAGGGGAAAGGTTGCCTAGCCCTGCTTTAGAACCTATACAAAATGTATTCTTGAAATCCCTACTGGTTGTACCCAAAGGCACTCCTTTCCCTCTTTTAAGAGCAGAAACAGGGCTAGTCTCTCTGCAAACTAGTCTCTCTCTGCAAACGGGATGAAGCGAGTTAGAATGAGTGACTCGTCTCACAAAAAAAAATTTTTTATAGCAACTACAATCTTCAGCTCAATGCTCCTGAGCAAAGTCAGTAAATTTGATACTTTTTTCTTATGGGATCAACGTAGAAGGCTTACAAATCTGTTCTTCAAACAGAATTAAACAATTGGTCAAGGGAAAAAATTACGTTGGGTCCAAGCAGGGGGATCTATCCATGCTCTATTATACAGCATTTTCCCCATGGTACACTATATAAAACATCATTTGGAATGGAGCATTATTTTTTTTTTATCTCACACTGACCCCACTAAGAAAAGTGTATACAGCAATATGATTTCAGTATATGCTGACTGTTTATTTGAAAGGAAGATATAACAAAATTCTGTGACCCAAAGGATTTGCATTTGAAAGTCTGGGGAACTGGAGGACTTACAACACTATCTTCTGAAATGTCCTCTCTACATATCCCCAAGACAGAAGTTCTTAGTTATATTCTCCATTCCCTTGCCATCTCTTGAGCAAATCTGTATGCTATCAGCAGGCAAGGACTTATATATTACTGAGATAGTGGCAAAATATGAGTTCGATATAACAATCCTTAGTTAAGAATTTTATTGTGTTGATTTGCTAGAATGTTTTAAACTTGCTACATTTTTATACTTTTGGCAATTTTTGTTTTATCTGTATTTTGTAGTTGGTGCCAAATTTTAAAATGTGATTTTGCCATTGGATTATTTTATTTAAAGTATATGGATTTACAACCGCTTATAGCTTTTAGCAATAAACTTAACTTCCCATATAAGGGATACCATTTTACTATGCCACTGTATTTAATGGGACTTGAGCATCCATGGATTTTGGTATCCATGGAGGGTCCTGGAACAAAACTCCAGCAGATACCAAGGGCCCATTGTTTTGATATAAGCTTTCACAGAATCATAGGGTTGGAAGAAACCACATGGGTCATCCAGTCCAACCCTTTGTCATGCAGGAATACACAAAGTACTCATGAAAGATGGCCATCCAGCCTCTGTTTTAAAACTTCCGAAGGAGGAGATTCCACTACATTCTGAGGCAGCGTATTCCACTGTCAAACAGCTCTTACCATCAGGAAGTTTCCTGTTTTAAGAGGAATCTCTTTTCCTGTAGTTTGAATCCATTGCTCCATGTTCTAGTCTTTGAAGCAGCTGAAAACAAGCTTGCTCCATACCTACTATCACACCTATTTCACTATTTTGTCTCATCCTCCTCTGGACACACTTCCGCTTGTCCCTCTCCTCTGAGCACAATTATATTAAGACAAATAATGACCACAGATGATGTACATAACTTGAAAGCAGGAAATAAAGACATTGAAAAGCTAAAGATTTTCCATACCATGGCTCAATCATTTATTAGAATTGAGACTGTAGTCAAGAAGAAGATTATGACTTGGAAGAGCAGCTATGAAAGAACTAGACAAGATCCTGACATATAAAGAAATGTAACTGAATACTCTAGTCAAGACTGTCCATGCCATTGTATTCCCAATTTCTAGATATGGTTGTGAAAACTAGACAGTGAAGAAAGCTGACAGGAAGAAAGTCAACTTAACTGAAATGTGGTGCTGGGGAGGACTTCTATCAGACACCATGAACTGCTAAAAAGATAATTAAATGGGTCCAAAGTAAATCAGCCCTGAACTCTGCCTAGAAGCCAAGATGACTAAACTGAGACTGTTGTACTTTGGACATATAATGATAATACATAACTCACTAGAAAAGACAGTAATACTTAGTAAGATAGAAGAGAGTACTGAAAGAGGAGGACCACATTACAAATGGATGGACTCAATCAAGGAAGCAACAGCCCTGAGTCCGCAAAACCTGAGCAGGGTTGTTGATGATTGGGTGATTTGAAAGTCTCCAATTCATAAGACTGCCATAAGGTGATGGCAGATAACAAGAGAGGGAACACTTTTTACATCAACTGTCCTCTTTGGTAATGGAGAAGAATGTGAAGAGGCAAAACTTGTTGGTTATCTGGAGCAAGATCAGGAAGCAATACCCTCATTCTGAATAACTTTCATGGCATCACAAAGATATCATGATATTATCACGTTAATTATATGAACAATGAGAACAAGAATAGTCAGGGAAAGCCAAAGCAGGGAGCAGAGGAGAATGATGGCAAACAGACAGCAGTTACTATAAAGCAGAAACTATAAACAGTAAAAAGGGAAGGGAAGCTTTTCTAGGAACATCTGTGGTCCCCTAGAAGCACCCCTTTAATCTCTCTAATATTGCAAATAGCTTATACCAGGATCAGTTCTAGGTACCATATTTTATGATGGATATGGATAAAATGGGAAGAATAAATTAGAGAACAAAATGAACGGATCTAAAAGACCAATCCTATTTAAAAAGGCTAAAGTATTGGGCATGTTTAGTACAAGATTAAGGTCAAATACAGTAGATGCTGACAGTTTTTCAGATTTTAAAGATTCAAGACCTTCTTGTACAATCAATTTGCTGCCCCCAAATATGCCTTTATCAATCCTCACCGAGTCCACAAAAGGTAATAAATAAACCATGCTATAGCAAAATTACTACCAAATCCAAAGATATTCCCAGAAACTTTCCTTTAATTTCTCATATTATTTATACTGGCCACTAAGGATAGGATAAGGAAATTATTTAAACGATAGAACATTTTTTAAAAAACCATAAAGTTCCTACTTTTAGGAGAATAAACAATTAGAATGATCATCTAATAAGTATTATAGTTTTAAAGAAAGAAGATCTCTTGGAAAATGGTGCAATTTTTTCCCCAGGAGGTTTTCAAGAGGAGGTCAGATAGACATTCATCATAACAGTTTTAGGTGCAGATGTTCCACTTCATAGCAGAAAGATGACCTAGAATATATGTTCCTTCTAGATTTGAGAATTAGGTACGGTTAAATCAGTTGCTCAAAATAAATGTACAAATATATTTCTGAAAAAAGCAAGACCATAGTTTTAATTTATCTAGTAGAAGATGTCGCAAAGGCAAACAAAAGCTGGTTTGCCATAAAACTAAGGGAATTTTCCCCTTATAGTGAAAGTGTGTTGCTGACAGGTATTACATCAGCCCTCCCCAACTTGGCACCCTCCAGAGGCATGGCTATTCTGGCTTGAAATTATATAAAATTTTACTCGAATGCATCCAAGGGACATCCAAATGGGGAAGGTTGTACTATGCCCTATGTTTTACCTTTCAAATGCCTTCCTCTAAAGAAGAATGAGGGGTTATAGACTTTATTGTTTGGCCTTACTGCTGTACTGCAGCCACTCACTCATAGACCACAAGGTTGTGAGTTCAATACTAGCCAGGACTCAGGCTAGACTCAGGCTTGCATCCTTCCGAGGTCGCTAAAACGAGTACCCAGCTGTTGGAGGGCAATGAGCTTACAGTTGTAAACCGCTTAGACATCCCATAGTGCGATATGAAGCGGTATATAAATGAAGTGTACAGAAAATTTACTCCACTTTCGTCCATCATAGAACTTGAGATACTGCATGTGGGGTTCCCAGATCATGCAGAAGTCACACATATACCCTCACCTCATTCATCTAGATATAGCATGATACATTATATAAGCACATCTATATCATGGTTATGCATTTTTGATTAATTTAATCAATGATGCCAGTGAAACAATTTGCTTACCTATAAAGAAGGAATATTCACTTTGTCAAAATTGTTATTTTGCTTCTTACCAGAACTTCTCAAGGCTCTCATATGCACAAAAAGACACACATCACATACACATTGTTTTTATTTGTTTATACACAAACAAATGCTTTAGGTACAGAAGATTTTAACAGGATAGCATAACTTCTCAGATGACTCTGATCCGGCAATTTGGGCATACATTGATACCAAGAACCTCAGTTCAAGTAGATTTCACTTCACTTATGATAAAGTTGTAGCTTTCCTAATTCAGAGGAGCAGGCATGTATCACGAACCACCAAAAGCAACCTGTGTGTTTTCATGTGTGCACTGAAGCACTCTAAAGGAACTTTTAGATTTAACTATTTGTCTACAATGAACATGGACACATGTCATCAGGATTCCCATGGTCTTCTACAGAGATGGAAAGTCAAAGATTTGATATACATTTGGAGTTTCTCAGCTCTTCCTCACCCCAAGAAGTCCAAACTTATGCACCCTTCTCTATTACAATGCCACAACTAAGTTTAATGGATATATTTATTTATAAGAGCTAGCTTGGGGGGAAAGCTAATCTGCAAGAAATCTTCAGCCACCTTTGGTATCATTGGCTGCTACAATGTTTTTCATTCAAAATTAGTATTCTTCTAGATTTGAAAGAATGTAGTCCAGTGGAAATATTCTATCCTGCCTTTCTACCCCCTTCAGAAGGAATGTTGCTGTATTTCACAAACATACTGGCTATAAGGTGACACTTCATATAGAATTATCATCCACTACCTGGTTATGATTAGTCTTGTCTTTCTTGAAAATCTCATCCGACACAGTGCCATCGATGAAGGATGGTGTGTCCATTTTCAATATTTCCTTAGTTTCCTTTGTTGAGTGGTAGCTTGAAATAGGTACACACCAGACCTCTGATTACAAGTTATCACTGTTTAAAGGAAATAAACCTGCTTCTCAGGTTGCCCAACTGGTGGGTTCTATATATACATTTCCTCAGCCTAAAGCAAGAGAATTACAAATTACAGAAGATGGACAGTGTATTTATTAATGCTACATATACACAAACAGTACAATCGTATAATAATCCCCTTGTGTTGCGAAAGAACTTACATAACCTATATAAATGGAAAAACACACAAAAGAAAGTCAGCTAAGCCTTCCATTTTCACAATGAACAATAAAGAAAGCATTCATGTATGCCTAGTATTAGCTCTTCCATGGCAACATATATCTAAGATATGCAATTCATAGTTGCATGTTGCAGGAAAAAATGCCCCCCTGCAAATTTAATATGGTCAGGTTCCTTCCAAAACCCTTTATTCATTTTAATAGGTACAGCACTAGAATAAAGGAAAAACAAACATATTAACTATGGAAAGTAAAAACTTTAAAGCATGATAGTAAGATTTCAGTAGTGTTAAAAACAATCCCATCTTAAGTTAGAGGTTCTGATGGGTCTATTTAATAATAAAAACAACCTAATTCCACTTCCTACAAAAGAAATCTTTTAGTCAGGTAACTCTAAAAAAAATCCTGACAGCACCTTGTTCTCCCTTACTTTCCCTCCTCCCCCCTTTGTTCAGAATGAAGAATTCCTCATTTTATCATTGCTGTTTTTCAACAGTGAACTCTGAAACTATTCTATGAAAATCTTGTACGTGAAAGATTTTCATGCAGACAAAACAAACAGAGTCAAGGACAAGTCTATTAAAAAAGGGGGGGGGGAGGAAGAGAACACACATTCAGGTTCGTAAACAACTTACAAGAACATTTAAGCATTTAGAATCACTTCTTTCGTTTTTACACACCTTCTCTAGGCAGCCCTTTGTTTCCACTGTAAACCATACTGGAATCGTGGGTGGAAATGAAGTTGCCTTCCGGCAGCAAAATGGGCTACACTGTCAGAAGTAATTCAGGGATCCAGATGTCTGCAGTGGCTAACACAGAAATGTTCGGCTTTGGGTACATATTCAGCCTTTCTGTGCAAGACATTTTTTCCACAAAGAAGGCAGAGTAAGAGTGCACATAGCAACAGCACTGGCTGCCCATTGGACAGAAGGCGCAGCAGCGGTGCTTCAACCCTTCGCTGCTCACAAGGTCTACTACAGTTTCCTGTCTCTTTGGCAGGAGGATCATGTTTTCTTTTCTCCTCTTGTGAACCCAGCTGTGTTTGGGCAATTTGAGAGGAAAGAAAAAGCAGAACAACAAGTAGCAGGACACACTAAATGTGGCACTCAGGGTTGCTGCTATTTATCATTATTATTATTATTACTCTTTATTTTATTTTTTTATTTTTGCTATTATAGCTTTATTCCAAAGGACTTACATGCAACAAAGATAACATCTAGAGCTGTTTCTATAAAACAGAAAGGCATCAATATAAATTGAACCATACACAGACACTTCTTTGGCCTTCAGTGTATAAGCATAAGCCACAAGGCAAAAAAAAAAAAAAATGAAGATAACTTGCCCCAACTGGACAAACTCATTTTATCAATAAGCTTAAAAATCAAATTACAAAAGGTTATGCTGACTGCAGTTGTCAAAGCACTTCTAGTAACACTTTCCCTTTTTTTTTTTTACAAAAAATTATAAAAGATATATACAGCATACCAACAGTTTTGAATATTTTTTTAAAAGCTCAAATATACCCAAATGTCTACAGATAAGGAACATAGCAGAGGCCTGTGTGTTCACAATAGCTCGTTCACCTTGCAGTGTGTGTTATTTAACAGAGCTGTTTAAAAGCCACACACATCGCTAGCATTTGTACATGTAGATAGCATGTGTGAGATGTATGAAGTTAAGACAGCTAAGATTTTTCAGCATAAAAACTGAGAGCAGGAGATGTTCCCACACAATGTGCAACAAAAAATCTGATGACAAATGCAAATGTGGAGATCTTAATAACACAAACACATTTCTCAAAGAACCAAGTAAACCCCAAAAGCTTTCCAGTTATATAAAAATCCTGACTAGCACTGTACAAAAGTTGGCATAAAATGGAAGATATTGTTAGGCCTTAAGCCTTCCTAGTTACTCTAACTCAGTATATATTTTACATATAATGTGGGGGCAGTTGCAATTTTTTGTTTCCATTGTACCAATAATTGGCATTATATTTACAATTGGGGTGTGTGTGTGTGTGTGTGTGTGTGTGTGTGTGTAAACTCACCAGGGGACCATCAGCAAACAGCTCAGGGGCCAGAATTAGTCCAGGAAAGACCACTTTGAAAAGCATTGATGTAACACATATCTTAACTTTCTCACCTACAGTTTGGTTTGTGATCTCCCAGGCCTGGAGACCATCCCTTATCCACTCTATTGGACTCTAAAAGCTGCAGCTGGTTCTCCAGCTCAAGCCTTTACATCTAACTCAGCACAGTGGGGCCTCCTTATCCACAGGCTTCCTATCCACAGATTTAAGTATCTGCAGATGGCAAACTCACGTTGTCCCCAGCTGTGTGCATGCGACGCCGCCATTGGGGAGAATGGGGCTTGAGGTCCCGTGTTTTTTGGTATCCGTGGGGAGGGGGTGTTCCGGAACAGATCTCTGGCGGATGCCAAGGTCCAACTATATGTTGACTACTACTGCCATGCACCAATTCATACCTATTATCCAGCCCTAAAAGCATCACACATTCCATTTTTATCACTAAGTTCCTTTGCAAACAGTGGCATCACTGTATGGGTGCAGGGGGAGAATGCACCAGGTGACACCCCACAGGAGGGGTGTTAACCTAGTGGGGTCTTTCTCCCAATTCACTGGAGGGGCAAACACCCCTTGTGGCTTCACCAGCTCGGCTCTGTCCCCAGGGAGGGAGCCAGGCTGACAAAGAAGCCACGAGGGGTGAGCAGTGGTAGGGTGGGGCTGGCCACTGCCACCACCCCCCACTCAGTACCCCCTCACCAGGTGTCACCAAGTCTGGTGACACCATTGTTTCCATGTAGTATTCATAGAGGTCACCGTATTTGTATCAGGTAGCACTTCTGAGACTAAGGGCCGGAACAGACTGCCCCAAAGGGGCAGCTTGAAGCCACCCCTGAGAGAGTCAGGTTGCGGCAGCAGCAACCACATGCCACGGCCCCAACCTACCTTTTTGCTGGCCCAAAAAGAAGTGGCAAATTGCCACTCCTTTTTGAGCCAGCAAAAAGCTGGCTTTTCGTGCACCGCCATGGCTTTGCAGCACTTCTGCAGCATGCGGTGTGTAAACGCCATGCCGCCAGAGTGACGTAAAGCCAGCCCACATGTGGTTGGGCAGACAGCATGATGCCAGCTTCAGGGCATCATCGGGGTGTGTGGCATCTAAACGCCATGTCCCTAAGCCGCTGGGAAGCCAACATTTCGAGCTGGTATGTTTCAGCTCTAGTTTGTAAGAAAACATTTCTAGCATAGGCTGTTGTGGATTTTCCTGGGTATATCTGATGGGACTTTGTCTACAAAAGGGGGGGGGGGTTACTGAATTCCTGTATATCTTTGCATCCTTTACCTGGCCGGGGAGACACCATGATTACGAAGGTGGTTTTCCCAGGGTGAGGCTCATCCATTGCACTCCGGGTGTGCTGACCCCTGCGATTTCCCCAAATGCGGGAAACTCGACTGCATTCCTTGCAGACACTGGAAATATTATCACTAGGAACTATGCTAATACACATTTAGTTCAGGAATGGACAGACACAGTGTTAGAACCTCACTATTTCAGTGAAATTCAGTTATAGTTTTAGGGGTGTATTAAATCCGTGTTATTGTTAACAAGATCAGAGCCTGTATAGTGTAGTAGTTTGTGTGTTGGACTATGATCCTGGGAGATCAGGATTCAAACCCCTACTCAGCCAATGAAACCCACTGGGTGGTTTTGGGCATGTCACGCTCTCTCAGGCTTAGAAGGCAATGACAACCCACCTCTGAACAGATCTTGCTGAGATAATGTTGTGATAGGGTAACATTAGTGTCTCCATGAGTCTGAAACAAGTTGAAGGCGCACACCAAGAACAACTGTGAATGACAAATTATTAATATTAAACTCCTTTTTAACAATTTTTTTGCTCTCCTCCTTAATTTAACCTTTTCTTATCTCTTACTGTGATTTGACTATCTATTGCAGTGACAATAATGTAATGAAAATGTGCAGACTATCTTATTAAGCTGTATACACTCAGTATGTTGGAATAAAAAGTTTAAGCTTAAAATGAACTTACTTTACAGAAAAAGAATGCCTTTGGGGGATTTACTAGTAGTGTTCATTTTAATAGCTATGTTGGTTAATTTGGCCTAGGATCAAGAAATGAAGCAGGACAGTGACTTATTATTTTTTTTTTGAGACCAACAGTTTGTTGCAAACACATTCTTCAGCAACCTGACAGACAACTGTGGATGTGGATGTCACAAGACAGACAATACAGAAATCAAACAGACTGCATAATTAGAAGCAGAAGATAGAGAAACTCCATTCTCTCTGCAAAAACAAGACCAGAAGCAGATTGTGGCACAGACTATAAACTGCTAACAGCAAAAACTACAATACAGCTAAAGAATTACATTAAATCAATCGCAATGCCAAATACAATGTAAAAAACATTCCTAAAGAATTTAAAGATTCTGTTAAGAACAGGTTTCACTATTAAGCCTAATCAACCAGAACTCTGGACCAAACCTAGGAACATTATAAGGGAATAATAACACAAAGACTCTATCTGTAACCAAAAATAAAGAAAAGTCTCATTGGATTCTGAAGAAGCTCTTCAAACAACCAAGAACAGATGAGAAGCAAAATTATGAAGTAGCAGAAATAGGGTCAGAATCCTGAATGCAACTGTTCAATGACTCATATACAGGGACAAGAAGAACTATTATAATACTATGTGCAAAGTAACAGAGCAACAAAAAAGGAAGAATAAGAGACCTCTTTCACTAGAGCTGAGTAATAAAGGAAATTTTAAACTAAGGGAAAGGGTGCAATATCACCAATAGGAGAACACATTATTTGATTAGGGCAAAAATAAAAAGATGAAATATATATAAGAACTATACAAAAGAGATGAAAGGATGACAGATTCCTTTAAAATAGAATTTTCTGACAAAAACCTACAGTTTTAGAAAGTGAAATGGAAGCTGCTTTCAAAGACTTAGAAGAAATAAATCATCAGGAACAGACGTCCTATCAATACAGTTGTTTCAAGCTAGAGGGAAACGCTCAATATACATTCCAATCCCAAATAAAGGGTACACCAGGGACTATAAGAATCATTAGACCATTGCATTTATAGCCTATGCAAGCAAAATGATACACAAAATTTTATGACAAAGACCATTATAGCAAGAAATGCCAGACATCCAAGATGGGTTCAGAAAAGGAAAAGGCACTAGGGGTCATATTGCAAACACACTTTAGCAAACAGAATGCCCAAAAAATACCAGAAGGAAATCCATCTGTTTTTTAAAGATTACAACAAAACTTTTGGTTGTATATTTTTCACTGCCAATTACTCTAAAAGTATAGGAGCGTCACCACATTTTATAGTCTTGATGTATAATCCATATTCTGAAAGAAAGGCCACTGTTAGGTCAGAACAGTTTTCTATTGGTAAGAGTCAAGCTGCATTTATCACCCTATCTGTTTAATTTACACTCGGAATGTACCATATGTGGAATTAGGCTTAGAAGAAAACAACATAAAAAATGGAAGAACAAATTATGATAATTCAAACTATATAGATGACATCATACTACTAGCAGGAAAAAATATATGGAATGACTACTGATGAAACTTAAGAAGGAAGTGCAATAGCAGTATTGTAGTTGAATATTAAGAGGAAAAAAACCACAGAAGATTTACATAACTTTACATAATGATGATGACATGGAAATAGTTAATAATTTTCTATACTTTGGCTCAATCACCAATCAAAAAGTACACTGTAGTCAAAAAATGGTAAAAAGACTTGGAAATGCAACAATGAAGGTCCCTCCACATTTGCGGCTTTGACTTTTGCGGCTTTGATTATCCGTGCATTTTATTAATATGTTCTCTCTAGGAATATCTAGGTCCTCCTGAGCAACTCTATGGTCAACTTTAACCAAAAGTCACACTGAAGGACCTAGAGATCCCTAGAGAGAACATTCTGCTAGACATTTGTAGCTCCTCCAGTGCAATTCTATGGTCAATGTCTGGCAGATGTTGACCACAGAGTTGCACTGGAGGACACAGAGATTCCTAGAGAGGTGTTCTTTCAGGTAAAAACATAGTCTTTTTGTTATTTGAGGTTTTTCCACATTCACGGGGTTCCTGTGCCCCTAACCCCAGCAAATGTGGAGGGACGAGTATATTTCCAATTTCTGTGTATAACCATAAAAGCTGAAAAGAAGAAAATCAACTCCTTTGACGTGTGGTGCAGGAGAAGAGTGCTACAGATATTACAGATTGTCCAATAAATAAATAAATAAATAAATAAATAAATAAATAAATAAATAAATGGGCCTGAGGGCAAATAAAGTCTCAACAGAAGCCAAAATGACTGAGGCTATCACGCTTTGGGCATATCATAAGGTAACACATGATGGCTAAAACTGAAGGCAGTCGGGAAAGCAGAAAACCATATTATAGTTTGACTCATTCAAGGAAGCCACAGCACAGAATTTGTAAGACTGAGAAGGGCTGTTAACAAGGATTCTTGGAGGCTTCTAATTCATAAGGGCTGTTGAAGCTGACTTGACAGCATATAATAACCACTAGTAAGGCCAAAGATAAGTCATTGTTGCCTGTTGTAGACTTAACATGGGTGATAAGAGAACCATCACCTTTAGAGGTTTCCCAGCTGGGAATCCAAATTTGCTGGGAACCATGATGCAGTGAGCTTTAATGTTTCATAACAGCTCATTTTAAGAAACAATAGTAATCTATTTAAAGTAATTAATGCCTCCACTGCCTGTACATTCTAAAATACTGCTCAAGATTTACGCTTTGCAATGATCTAGCATTTATTTACATTTCTAAAGCATTTCATATTATCTATTTCAATTACCTTCTCAAAACACTCCTCTAAGGTAGGTCAGAAGTATTGTTTCAGTAATAATAGAACCAAATGGGATTGGGGTAGGTGAGACAGGGAAAGAGGGCTTGCCTAAGGCCACGATGATTTTGTAGCCAAATTTCCATCTGAATGATGGACCTTCTAGCTAACAGTTCATAATGTTTGGCACAATATTCCATCGGGACTCAATTACATTTAAGGTTAGTGAAGTACATTACCAATAATTGGTATAGTTTATGGTCCAAAACACAATGCACAAATAATCCAGTTCGAGATGGCTTTAACTGCCTTTGCA
>CM034709.1:9556094-9566250 GCA_020142125.1 Phrynosoma platyrhinos | reverse complement strand
AAATATGGTATATTAGATTACCAGATCAATACTTTCACTCCCAACCCAGTGAGATCCAACTTAACATATTTCATATAATCACACTTTCCACAACACAATGCTAAAGGGAATTACCAACACAGTGTCTTCTTTTCTGTAGCACCAACTTCTGGAGACTGCTGCTCTTAGGGCCAACCAAACCATGGAATCCCACATGAACTAACAGAGATCGGGTGAACTCTCTTGCTTCATGCTCCGTTTCCTAAGTCTCTGATCATCTCTTTCCTTCTGAAAAACAATCCTCTTGGATCATGACACCTGTTTCTGATTTGGGCCCATCTTCCCCAAAGTTCTTGGCTGGCTTCTTATAGTATGCAGCACACACAGCTACAGCAGGGCTGGCTACAACAGAATGTCATTTATCCCAATTGAAGCTTGATTGCATTGTTTACCTCAGATATGCTATTGAAATCTACACCAAAACTCTTGTGTTTCCCCAGCCCTCTTTCACCACCCACACAGTGCCAATGCTGCTAAAAATCTTCCAGCTAGACAGAGGAAGAAAGACTGGGTGGGCATTAAAAGAATTCCTAGAACAAAGCTTATCTGTCTGATGCTTTCTTAACTGAGGGATTTGTGTCACATCAAAGCAAACCTGACCTCCCTCAGACAGACCCTGATAACATGAAAACGCTACTATCCTGACAAAGCCCATACTTTTCTAAGTAATAGAATTTGGCAATGTTACCTTTTTGGATTGCATCTCCCAAAACCACCCAACCAACTTGAGTAAAGATATCAGCTGTTCACCATGAATGATTAACCACTTCTCAGGTTACATGAGACATAATTCTATTCATTTTAATGAAATACTACTCTCTCCATATGAATACCAAGCATGTCAAATTCTTTGTACCTATCTGTAATAATCATCCAAGAGCTTTGTCAGGCACTTCATTTAGTGCTTTCCTCCTGCTGTGTAGATGATCTTTGGTCTTCAAAATCGGTATGACACACGTCACATTGTTATGTCTTTAATACAACTCAGTAAAAAACAGTGCTTCTATTTTAGGGTGCACTGCATGTGTCAAATTAATGTTTATTAGTTTTCCTGTATATTATAATGCTTACCTTTCCCCTATCCCCCCTTTTTTTGTAAACTGCTTTGTGAATATTGTTGGTAAACTGGAAGGAACTTTAACAGATTACTCGGGGAGATTTCCAGACTGAGTCTATTTAAAGACATTTTATTTGCTAGATTGTTTCCCAGCCTGGTGAATCCAAATTTGTCTACATCTAAACAGTAGATTGCAGTTTTGATTCTGGTTCAATTTTGAGGGCAGCTAATATTAGGCATAACATTTGTTTCAAAGGTTTGTAGCTGCCAATATCACTATGCCACCATTGTTTATAAAATTTCAGTTTAGGCTTCTAAAAAAGTTTGGAACATATGTTTATATTAGCTTGCCTGGTCAGGACAAAAACATCTTAGCCTGCACCCTCCATATTGGGACTAAGGGTCTTTGCAGACTGCCAGAAATAGTGCAAATTGAGTCCACTTTAAGGGTTAGGGCTAGTGCTAGGGAATCATGGGAGTTGTTTGTGTTTTTTCTGAGACATTGACCCCTCTCTGTCAGAGAGCTCTGGTGCCACAATAAAATACAGTTCCCATGATTCCCTAACCCTAACCCTTAAAGTGGACTCAATTTGCACTATTTCTGGCAGTCTGCAAAACCCCTAAATTTAACTGCAGGTCCCCTGGATTGAAATCTATAATCAAATCTCCCCACCTTAATTTTTTCACCTCCTACCCTGATGTAAAGCACTGGAGAATTCAAATGTTTGCAGAGTGTTGTGCAATTGGTTCCAATCAAGGTATTGTCTACCTGTGGACTACACCATTTTGGCAAGAGTCACTACTATTTTGCCCTTTTCATAAGACTGGTTTTTTCAGGCATGCTCTGCTTGAGACACATCCTTCCACTCTCACTACTGTTTGGTTAAGATTATCTAACAGAATACAGTTTTGAGATTGCTTTGGAACAGCAGATTTAGAAACCCAGGAGACATAAACAGTGTTGCTAACTTTTTGTAGCAAATACAAAAATGGCTTATAATGTTAAAAAACCTTGTGGCTGGCACAATAGTTGTTGTTGTTGTTGCTGTGTGCCTCCAAGTTGTTTCTGACTTATGGCAACCCTACGACAAATCTATCACAGGATTTTCTGGGGCTGAGAGTATATGACTTGCCCAAAGTCACCCACTGGGTTTGCATGACTGATCAGGGAATCAAACCCTGATCTCCAGAGTGGTAGTCCAACACTCAAACCACTACACCACTCCAGTGAGAAAATGTAGGATTAAAATGGTTTAAAGACTAAGGACGTGTCTAAAATTAATTTTAGAACAGAATTTGAACCTAGCACTATTTTTTTATTTTCTACTTGACCTAAGCAAAGTACTAAGCAAAGTAGGCGACTATAATAACCCTGAAGCATTGGTTAAATACTTCATTAAAATAACTGAGAAATACACAATTTTATTAATTATATGAACTGTATCCAAACTGTAGTAGACTGTGACTAAGGGCCTTTACAGACTGCCAGAAATAATGCAGCTTGAGGCCACTTAACTGTCCTTGCTCAGTGCTAGGGAATCATGGGAACTGTAGTTTATTGTGGCACCAGAGCTCTCTGACAAAGAAGGCTCAATGTCTCAGAAAAAAACTACAGTTCCCATGATTCCCTAGCACTGAGCCAGGGCAGTTAATGTAGCCTCAAGTTGCATTATTTCTGGCAGTCTGTAAAGGCCCTAAGTTCTATCAACTGAAAAACAAACAAGTCCCAAGAAGTTAACTGTTATTTGATTCCTTGTTAGTAAACTAAAAATAGAATAGATTTATAGAAAATGAGTACCTAGTAGAGTCTAAAAAATGTGAACTGCCTGGGGATAAACGCTATGGGGGTGATTTGCAAACAAACTAGGTTTCTCTCCATTTTTCCTGGCTTTTCAGATCTGTATCACAACTTATCAATATGAAGCTAGGCCTGGTGGCTGTGGGGTGTGTGTGTGACTCACACCTGAATTTTTATGTGTTTCTGGTTAACTGGACTAATGTCTACAGAGAAGATAACAGAGTGTCTAAGGAGCAGATAACAGAAGAATATGTGTGAATGTATTTTAACACCTATCTAAGGAAATGCAGCTTAGCCTCAGTGATTACCTTCCTTAGACGAGTCATCTACATGAGAAAGGAAAGCCAGAAATTGGTGGAATAACCAGTTCTTGGATACATGAGTATCAATGGGGGTCCGAAAAACATTCCAAATTCTAAGGCATGAGAACAAGATGGAAAAAATGCCGCCATTCAGACACCTCTGAGTTTTCATCAGCCTTGTTAACATCCACTACACATCTCTTAGGGGATTAATACTTAGAATGGGATTGAGGGTTATGTGTGCCTCCAGAGGGACTGCAATTCCCATCCCCCCTGTTCGCCATAATTTGTCAGTGATGAAGAATCAGTAGAGCTGCAATTCAACAATACCTGAAAAAGGGAGACACATTCCTTATTCTTGGTTGTAATTTCCAATGGGTGTTTTGGAGGGCAGGATGGAATCTAAATTCATCAATTGCAGATTTATTTATTTATTTAAAGGGTCTATACCCAACTTTTCAGCCACAGAGGCTCTGAGAGCAGCTTACACATACCAAATTTGCAGGGATATTTGAAAGATTAATGGGGGGACCCCCCCATGGAAACGAGACAGAACTTAAGTTATGGAATGCCCAGTCAAAACTGTTCAAATACTAAAAGCAAGGATTTGAATTATGAGGCCCTACATTCATTAAACCATATACATTTTACCTATTTAGTAAGCTATGTGGAACTTTAAGAATAACTCCGAAGGACTTAAAACAGGACCAGAGCTTGAGACCAAACTCACCCACAAAAGCTCATGCATACAATTTGAGATGCCTATACCTCTTAAGGAAATACCTCTATCAATGCCTAAAAGTCCTGACTCATTAAACACACCAACATATCTCCTTAATACTAGACTGATTATAGGTAGTCCAAAGACAAATTACTTGTATACCAAACCCTTTATTTTCATGGCCAAATTATTCCAAGACTTCACTTTTTCTTTTAGAATTCTAAGTACTGAAAATTGAGTCAATTACGGGCAGAAAGTCAAAGATTTATCCTGCTTGACTCACCTAACTTGTTCCCTATACAGATTGCCTGGGCCATCTGGAATTGACAAATTAATGCACTGTTCTTCAGATTCATTAAGGCATTTTCAACGCATATTAGGAATCAGTTGTGATTTCAAAAAACAAAACAACAGAACTAGAGGCACTTATATGTCTAAAGAAGTTGCCATATATAAGCAAAATTGCTTTAATATCAAACACAAAAAGGTAACCACAGATGTCTGAAACACACTGCTTCTTTGTATCATAATATTTGAACATACTTGATCACTGGATTTTTAACATCTATTTGAATCTGGCATCTTTTCTCCCAATCTACATAACAAACTGCCCTCTAATGCCCTGAATGCTGTTCTCATTTTACAAAATTTTATATTACTTTTCAATTTCAAAAAATTCAGTAGTTTATGAAACACAGGAAGACAGTCTGATTTTCAGAACTTAAAATCTTAGATATTGCTATTGTTTATACCGTAATTTAATGAAAAACACATGCTCTATAACACACTAGCTATGCTATAAATTTAAGAATATTAATTTGGAATGAATAGGCATCTTGTATTATAAGGCATCATGATGTCACCAGAATGTTGACACCACTATCGGTTTTAATTCATGTACAAATATATGACAGCATATGTTACTAAAATCAAAGACACAAATGTTGGATGACTGCATAAGGTCCCAATATAATATGCACAGACTATTTTAACAGTATTTGGCAACAGAATGCAAGGAGACGAAAACAGTGTGCATATATTACTGAATTACAGACTCAGTGTGTCCTCACAGAGGAGCCAAGGGCAAAACCAGCCAGAAATTATGAAGAGGCTTAATAGCAGAATAATTTTCATTTGATCTGAGAATGAAACAAGAGTTTTAAGTTAGTAACATTGTTTGCAGAAGGAACTTCAAATATAGCAGAAAATTTGGGTCCAATGTAGGCCACTCCTTTATCAATATGCTTTGATCAGAATAGCAGGCTGGGTATCAGTAGTAGTAGGCAACACATTACACCTTCCTCCACCTACTTAGAACAAAGGTGACCCCCATAAAGATTTGGATATGGACTTAATTGTGTCAAATCTCTACTGTATGAATTAAATATGCTGTTATGAATAATATAGTATATTAGTTTGTGCTCTAATTCTTTAGTATTGCTGCTTCCAAATGATTAAATCCAGATTGTCTACTTTCCATCCAAGATTCTTCATCATTATAAATGTTTACTTAGGGTTTCAACACCAAAAAAAAAAAAAGGTTATTAGTACTGAGCTACAGAATGTTGTTAGAAATGACAGAGCAGGTTAAAAATAATTACAGTTGTCCCTATTCGCAGGGATCTGTTCCAGACTCCCCCGTGAATTGGAAAAATTGCAAATATTCAAAGCCCATTGGTTAAAATGGGCGCACGTCTCAAGCATGCACACCACTTTGTCCCTCCCCACTTGTTGTCCGTGAAGGAGCAACACCATGGACTCCGAGTCCATGAATAGGGAGGGACGAGTGTACACAGCTAAATACCTCCAGAAAATCCTTCTACATCTAAATAAAAATTTCCAATTCCTTTTGTGTCTATTTTCCCCCTCTGGATTAAGGCAAGATTCCCAAAGCATCATCTAAACTAGTTAATCAGTAACATGATCAGCTGAACATCCTTATTTTAAAATTCCAAACCAGCACATTTCTTATGAAAGCAATCAGAATCAGAATCACAGATCTTTCTTTTACAAGTAGTTTCTGGAACATAATAGCCAGAAAAACAGCTTTCCTGATACAACAGGAAGTAGCATCGCTTCCAATTTATTGCCTCTTCCCTGCCTTTACCTGAGGCATCTATAACTAGAAGCACAGGCATTTTCAGAACAGCTGCCACTAGCTTGCTAAACAGGATGTAAGTTCACCTGCAGCTCATACACCTTGTTTATTATTAATTATCCCAAACTGGATTTAACACCTCTACGTGCAAAAGATGAGCAATACATGTTGCTTTATATGTCTACACAGATGTAAGTCTCACTATGGCTTACTCCCTGGTAGGACTATCATATAAGATTAAAGTCGTCCCTTCCAATTCACGGGGGATTCATTCCGGACCCCCCCCATCAAGAAAATCACAAATATTGGGGTCCCATTTGTTTTAATGGCCGTGAGCTCCCGCATGTGGCACTGCGTGTGCGCTTTGGGTGCACACGTCATTTTATCCCTTCCCGCTTGCTGTCCGCAAATGGGCGAGACCACAGCCTCCAAGCCTGCAAATGGGGAGGGACAAGTGTATTGAATAATTTCATATAAGTCAATGAACATTAACAAGAAGCCTTTTTAAGACACAGTGGGGGACCTTTCATCATCCAGAGGTTGTGGACTTCTATTCCCAGAAGCCACAGCTGACATAGCCAATAGCAAATGATTATGAGGGCTGAAATCCAAAATGTCTGAAGAGCCAAATTTCTATGTGTCTGTGCACATGCATGCACTCTTATGCTTTCAAGTCACCTTTTAACTTATGGAGAGCCCATGAATTTTATAGCATTATCTTAGCCAAGGAAACTGCCTTAATTCTAGAAGCAGTCTCCATATTTACATAGAACATCTGCCAACTCTTTTGTGGAAAGTCTGAAATGAAAGCACATATAACCCATAATTCCCAGTCCCACATTTCCAGTTATGCTTCTTTTTCAATTATTATATAAAAAGACCCAATAAATATACTGTGGAAATTTTGGGACTTATCTTTTGGCAATGTTTTAGTGCAATACTATACATCTCTCCTCAGAACTAAGGTCCATGGTGTTCAATGGAATTTACTATAATGTGTGTGTATGTGTGTGCAAACCTTCAGGTTGCCTGTCAAGTCAACTGAAATTAATGGGACTGAGAAGCCTTGAACTTTGGCACAAATAGGTCCTTAGTGAGTCCTTAGTTCAGAGTTAAAAGAAAACAGCAGTGATGATAACTGGTCAAGAACAAGGAATTATACTTATGTGCCTTACTTGAAAATGCGTAAGATTGGAAGGGTACTAGACCCACCTTCTTAAGGCCAGGTGGCCTTATCTATGAGGCTCAAAATATCCCCATATCTATGAGGATATCTATGAGGATTGAACTCAAGGGGAAATATTTCTAAATACGTCACCAGGTATCACCAGGTATCTTTCATGTATGTAAGAGAAAAGTTAATTCTGAGCTGCCCTCTTTCTATACATGTCTCCTCACATGTACTGAAGGTTTTAATGAATGCCCTTATTTTAGAACAAAATTCCTGATCCTCTGACTACCCTAACTTTTCTGCTACCAGTCCATTAGGGGAAAAAATCCTTAGTCACATATTCCCTTTCATTTAAACATAGGAAGTTAGCTCATTCTGCCTCCCATCATTTAAGAAAGGGAGTTTCTGAATGCTTTTTTTTCCTTAAGGTAACTGCTTTTCTATCCCAAACCCCAATTTTAAATAATCAGGCTGCAGCAAGATTTTAAAAAATTGCTACAAATAACTACCACTGGAAAAATACAAAGCAAATACTTGACAAACCTAACCTAGAAAGATAATAGCACACTAACACAAAAAAAAATTCTCCTTTATAGCTAATGCTGTTAGTCCAATATTAAACAGATTATACTGCAGTTTAAGTTAGAAGCACTGCTTATCCTGTGTCCTTCACTATTAATTTACAACTAATGGAAGCAGGTGATTGCACAGTTGATTGCTAACTTTGTGGTGCAGCTGCTGCGTTGAAAGCAACATATGTAAACTTTTGCATGACTTCTGCCTTCATAAGCCTATCTGTAGGCTGGATGTGGCATTTAGGCCACCATTTAACCCTATGTAGGTGGTTCATGTACAGTAACAAAAATATAAACAGTTAACTACCATAGGTACATTGTTAATTAACACTAAAGCTCCTGCTTGCTTTCAAAACTGCAACCTTTGTTTCAAGTTCTAACTTTCCCTTGTTGCTGAAAGATATAAAATAGTTTGCATTTTACTACAGTTAAAATTTCTAAAGCTTCTAGAGGCATTATAAGCTAATTATACCAAAAGTTAGATTTCCAAAATAGGTCTTAATTCATAGTTTCATTGCTCTTTTCATTATATTGACTGACTTACAGCATCCAATGGCATTGTCTTTCTCATGACACATCAGGGGTGAGTTACCAAAGCCCTGAACATGTATCATCAAACTGTTGGGCTATGACAATGGTTGCAAATAATGACTCTCTGTTGTTGTTTTAATCTCAGTATATTTTGTCATTTGAATTGAGACTGCAAATATTAGGGGACATCCATCAGGAAGCAAATCATACAGATTGCTGTAGGTTTTATTTCTGAGTAAACATGTTGCACTGAAGTCAAACAAGTATTCTGCAAACAATAAACAAAATCACAGCACTCCCTTTTAAGGTTTCAAGTAGTTTTAAAACTATAAGATGCATATTCTATTGTCCCTTCAAGTATTCAAGTTACACATTAGTGAATAAAACCCTTGCATTAATAAGCAATCAACAAGCCCTAAGGGTTGTCAAAAGCAAAGTATTGTACTTACTATTTGTTCTTCCTGTTTTTAAACATCCTCTCTATCTGGACTATTAAAAAGTTTCTTATATATCAAATTATTCATACAACAGACTCTATGTGTGTTTCAGGTGACACAAGTAAAACAGCAAAGGAGGAATAGCTTGAGACTACAGTACTTACTGCTGCAATGGGAGACGTGAAATTTAAAGCCCTAGTTCTACCTGTTCTTACAAATAATTCCCAATAAATGTAATATGACTTCCAAGTGGACATATATAGAACTTTAAGAGAACACATGAACATGAGTTCACATTTAACTGACAATATAGTGATTGACAATATAGTGAAATAAATTTTTAGCAAAAAAAATTACAAACTCGTAATATTTGCTATTTTAATTTAGCAATCAGAACTCACTTAACTCTAGTGGTGTCAGCAACCTTTACAAAAGGTACACATATTCTGAATTAGTGAAAAAACCTACTGTTTGACCCATTGATTTTATCCACTAGCCACAAAATAATTAGAGGTAGGGCTGATAAAGAAAGAAGAGCTTGGGAATTTAAACAGAATGAGAAGTAGCTGCTTTGCATGAGTTTCGAGGTTGTTCATTATCAGTGTTTGTATCATCCGCAAAACAGATGATACCAATCATCCCCAATTGTAATCCGTGACTGATTTTTTTTGTAATGTTGCAATTATATGACAATACCTGAGGCACAAAGCTGTCTGACATTTCAAATGACATTATCACCCAAACCAAAGGGTGTTTTTCACAAGTAGTTTCCATCTCCCAATTTACCACTGATTAAGAAAATCCAATCAGTTTAGGCAACCCAAACACACACACTGACATACTCCACTTATCAACTTCAGGCATTCATTCTTCTCAGTGGAGTTCAACCTCCTATTTTTCTTGTCAGAATTAGGAACCATCCGCATCCCTTCTCAATAGCATGGCCTATTAACGTAAACTGCTTTCCCAGGAACCAAACAAACAAAATTCATGAATAGAAAATGTTTTATTAAACCATTTACCTCGGTCAGGCTTCATTTTGAGTCCAATCTTTGTTGTTGTTTTTTCCTCAAGGCTCGATCAAGGATGCCTTAACCAGGTTCTCTCTCTCTTTGTAGTGGTGTTGATGTTGCCTCCAGCTATCTCTCTCTCTCTCTTTGTTGTTGTTAATGGAATAAAATAAAACAAAATCCAACCCTTATCCTTAACAGCTTACAAGAATCTGTCGCAGCTAGGCCTCTTCCTGGCACTCATGGTGGAAACAGCAGCAATCTGAAAAGCTAAACAGTCAGCCAGCCAACCTCTCTCTCTCTTTCTCTCCAACTTGCCAATGTGTCTGTCCTTCCTTGACACAGCGTCTGGACAGGTCTATTTATAACCTGCAAGGGTAAAAGCTTAGACAACAAAAGCTGAACTCTAACCCCCCC
>CM034709.1:9529642-9543530 GCA_020142125.1 Phrynosoma platyrhinos | reverse complement strand
GCTTGACGCTGCCCCTTTGGGGCAGTCTGTTTCACCTCAAAGACGCTGAGCCAAGCTGCAGGCCAAGCAGCAACAGGGAATCTCTGTTTAGGACCAGCTGGTGTCAGGGCATTTAAGCTGGGTCTGCCTAAGGCTAGTGCTGGAAGCAACTCATCTGTTTTCTGGCCACCTTTCCTGTCCCTGATGCTTTTTTCCAGACTCCTGCACTTCAGACTTCCTGACTTCTTTGACCCTTGGACTGTGTTGACCTTGATTCTTGTTGCCTCCCTTGACTCGGACTGCCTTTCTCCTAACAGACTCCCTCAGGCAAGGATGCTTTCTCGCTGGCTTTTTTTACTGCCTCTGCCTGCACTGTCAGTTGATGTTTTTGTCCCAGCCAACCTGTGTAGATGTTTGGTGAATCAGAACAGATATCAATATTAGTACCAAAACGTAGCCTCCTTGAGCATATTGAATACAGTGTGCCCACAGAGACCCTTCTATTCACGGTGTCTCCCTCAAACCCTGTCTGAGCCACATCCTGCTTTCCATGGTCACCTTTCCAGGATAAGTAAACATGACCCCTTCTACATCTCTAAAATTCCACCATCCAATTTCTATATTTCTGTTTCAGTTAGCTCTGGGTGGTATGTTTGTTTTAATTACTATTGTGTGTTTGATTGCACTCTTGTGTATTTCTAAATAAAAATCTTATTATTCACCCAAACTTGGAGTCATCCTCCATTAATATTGGTATAAACAGTGGGGAGATAATTCTCAAGTTACCCAACCTCTCACCAGCTTCTATGAGCTAAGCAAATTCCCCTAACATTAGTAATTTTGATGTTGAAAAGTGGCCTCATTCCCTATTTAAAAGCTAAATTGTTTTACCTGAAGAAATAGTAAATCCATAAGCCAGGAATAATTGCAACTTTTGTAACCCTGCAAATGCCAATAACTTTAAAATAGGAAGTTGGGAGTGAGAACAGACTATTGTATTTTATTTTATTGTTGTTAACAAAAATCATTCTAATTTAAACTAATTTCCATATGATAAATTAATAAAATCCAGTTATATTTACTTGGTTCTGGAATAATTGATATCTAAAAGGCCACACAGGATTTTAACTAGTATCCCTAAACTGGGCTAAGCACCAAAAAGAACTGCAGCTACTAACTGCCTGGTAAAGTGACTTCTGTTGTCAGACGCAATCAGGTTATTTGCAGTTAACTGTTGTTGTGTGCCTTCAAGTCATTTCTGACTTACGGTGAAGCTATCACAGGGTTGTTGTTGTTTTTTGCAAGATTTGTTCAGAAGGGGTTTCCCTTTTCCGCTTTCTGAGCCCAAAAGAGTGTGACTTGCCCAAAGTCATCCAGTGGCTTTCCATTGCAGAAGTGGGTTTGAACCCTGGTCTCCAGAGTCCAATGCTCAAACAACTACAGCATGCTGGCTCTCTTATTTGCTAATAATACTTCTCTTCTTCAGCTCCTCCACCTTCTCCATGATACTTTAATAACCTTACGCAATGTGTACTTGAACTATGGACAAGGGGCCATAGTTCTGCATAGAACACACCAGTTGGAGGACCTGCAACAACAGCGACAAAACCACAAGACAGATGGCTTCTGTTCAAAGTTCTAGGTCTCTGTATGCTTTCTTCCAGAATAGTTGGTTTTATTGCCTTCCAATGTTCCTCACCTCTTCCACCATCCCAACAGTCAGGCCACACTTGGTGGCCACACTGAGAACATTAAATTGCCATATGTGCTTTTTTGTGGGTTTTTCGGGTTGTGTGGCCATGTTCTAGAAGAGTTTCTTTCTGATGTTTTGCCAGCATCTCTGACTGGCATCTTCTGGCAAAACGTCAGAAAGAAACTCTGCTAGAACATGGCCACACAGCTCGAAAAACCCACAAAAAACTATGGATGCCAGCCATGAAAGCCTTCAACTTCACATTGCCATATGTGCTGTTTTTAGAGCATTAACCCCATCAATTTTCCTCCAAATATTTTCTATTTCTGCAAATATTAGGCTTTTCCTATAACTGCTGTCATTTTTATTATTTGTGGATGCTGCTGTTTTAGTAGCATAAGGAACCACACTCAGATAATGAGGTTGAAATATCACCTGCACTTTGCAGGATGTGTCGCTTGCAGAAGGTATCAGGTTTGTTCCTGGCATCTCTAATTAATTCTGTATTGCCCAGTCTGGGTGCCCTCCAGATACACTGGTTGGGCTACAGGTCCACTAGTTTCCAGCTACCATGATAATTAATTGTAATGTTTTGGAATTATAAAACATATAACCTACCTGCAGAGATCTTGTAGCACCTTTGAGACTTACTGAAATAAAGAAGTTGGCAGCATGAGCTTTCCTAGACTAAAGTCTCCTTCCTCAGATGCATTTCATAGACTGAAGTCTACGGAGGCTCATGCTGCCAACTTCTTTATTTCAGTTAGTCTCAAAGGTGCTACAAGATCTCTCTACATACTGATTCTACAGCCTAACATGGCTATATCTTTGAATAATCTGCCATACTTAGAGAGCATCCAGGGAGGGAAAGGCTAATTATGAATTTGATTTCTAAGAGATGGGCTAGGAGAGGCCCTTCTGGGCCTGAAAACTTGGAAAGCTGGAGTTGGATTAAAGAGAACCAGGCTGGATGGACCAATGGTTTCAGAACAGTTTTTTTTTCTGTTTTTCCAAAAAACTTGCCACCAATTTAACTGGAATATGTTTTAGGTTAGTAAAGTATGTAAAAAGTTAGCACAGATGTTCTGATGGACTGTTGAGCTCACAGTTCAGCTTTCCCTCTATGGTGGTTTTGCAAGGCTGTTGAGTCTGTTTGTTCAAATGGGACAGGTTAATGATCATACTCATTGGGCAACTGAAAATAAGCAGTGCTATCAGGTGTCCACAGATTTTGGCTGACCCACATCTGTGTTTGCTCTAACTTCTTCCCTACTCAAGGTGTACAGTCTTTCCCTTGATGATATGCTGAGTTGCAAAAATAGTCATAGGATAGCAGGGAACGAATTCTAGGCTCACCTGCCCTCCCACAAACCTTAGACCGGAGGCAGGGGACACTCGGTGCCCCAGGATTTCCATGATTGTGATGGCAAATACTCTTTCCAGCTGGATCTTCTTTATGACATGTTCACCTTCACATTCACCAGAGAGCAATTGTGGTGAGCAAATGTCTAGACGCTGATGAATCCGTTGAGGATTCCTCACTGCTTCTTTCCTAATCTGTTGATTTAACTAAGAACAGGATTGTTAGTTTCTGTTCAACTTCAGTTCTGTGGGCTCTTCTCTTGCATTAATGCTTTGGAGGGCAAGTTGGAATCTTCCAAAGCAATGGAAGATTTGACATGTTCTTGCTCATCTTTTCAGTCTCTGTCTTCGTTCTGGAAAGATAATACACTGTTCACAGTGTGTGTGTATGTGTACCATTTTCAAAATGTACTTAGTTTATATATATCTTTCATAATTCCTACAGTGCTATGGGATAGCTCATTTTAATCACTGGATAATCCAGACTGGGAGAATCCTAACTTCATAAACAGTAATTTAACACTGATCTCTCTCTGGCTGCACCTGTACTGCAGAAATAATCCAGTTTGACACCACTTTAATTGCCATGGCTCAGTGCTATGGAATCCTGGGATTTATAGTTTGTTGTGGCTCCAGTGCTCTCTGAAAGAGAAGGCTAAATGTCTCATAAAACTACAAATCCCAGGATTCCATAACATTGAGCCATGACAATTAAAGTGGTGTCAAACTGGATTATTTCTACAATGCGGATTCAGCCTCTCTCAATCTCTCTCATAAAGACACATGCAACCAAACACTGTGCTCACTTAATGCTCCCTACTTTTGGATCAGCAAACTGGTAGAAGTGTAAAATTGTTCTCAAAATGGCAGACCATGGTGGAGGTGTGTCCTTTTACTCTCTTATTGTAATTAACACGTAACTGGTAACACTTCATGCAATTAAAATGTAACTGGTTCAGCCTCACTGATGTTAACCGATGTAACTACAGTTCTTTGGTTCTAATGGTGGCTTTATTCTCTGGCTGTGAATTGTAGTTTGCAGCAGGTGGTTTTAAAACTGCAGCATAGATGAGGGAGGACAAGTTTAAAAACTCATTCCCTGTACAAGATTACACTCGTCCCTCCACATTTGCTAGGGATAGGGGCACAGGACCCCCATGAACACCCCTGTAAGAATCTCTAGGCCCTCCAGTGCAAGTCTGTGGTCAACATCTGCCAGACATTGACCATAGAATTGGGCTGGAAGAGCTACAGATGCCTAGTGGAATGTTCTCTCTAGGGATCTCTAGGTCCTTCAGTGCAACGTTTGATTAAAGTTGACCACAAAGTTGTGCTGGAGGACCTAGATATTCCTAGAGAGAACATATACATCAAATCTGTGAATAATCAAATCCACAAAAGCCAGAGCTGCAAATGTGGAGGGACAAGTGTATATATATCATAGCTAGAACTCCATGTAGGGTTGCAGGATTACACCAGGGTAACTTGCAAAGCTGGAGTTGGATTAAAGAGAACCACGCTGAATGGACCAATGGTTTAAGAACAGTTTTTCTGTGTTGTTTTTTTCCCAAAGAACTTGCCACCAATTTACCTGGAATATATTTTAGGTTAGTAAAGCATGTAAAAAGTTAGCACAGATGTTCCGATGGACTGTCGATCTGTAAATCGACTACCATTAAATACGCTCCTTCCAAAGGCTGTAAATAGGTCTTTTCTTCTGTCTTCTCCCCAGCATACTTTTTTTCGTTTCTGGAATCCACAAGGACTGACATGTGTTGACAGATGGCTTTATTTTGCTACACATCATTTCCCCAACTTGCCCATCCTCCCCATGGCTCTGGACCAAGATGTTTTTAAAAAATCGACGCAGACATCGTGAGCTTGCCTTTGCAGGCTGTTGGCACATGAGGTGATCTACATAGCTGGGTTCTGATTCAAAATGGAAAACTGACGTCTAACCTGTATGGAGGATGACGTGTGCAGAGGTAGAGAAATTGGCCATGTACATCAGCTGTCAAGTTTGTCTAACTATTGTTTCCCCAAATGTGGGCTGGTTATTTGTCACTTGTAAAGCATGCTGCTTTCTGGGCGGAGGGCTGTTTATGTAAAGAAGCAAAAATCACGCTTGCAATGAGTTCATTTAGACAGAAAAAAATAGTACAGAAAACTAATACAAGAGGCAGAGAGATTAAAACCCTTTGAGGCTGCTCCCAGCGAAGGTATTTAACTATTTCATTACTTGCAAAGATCTTTCTCAGTGCCTTGGGTGGCCCTCATATTAGGCACAGTGAAGCGACTGCCTCAGGCAGCAGATTTAGGATGTCCTGAAAGAACAGCAACTGATTGTTGATTTAATTTATTATAATTTTATTTCTATTGTCAAGGATGGGGAGAATGCCGAGTGGGATTTTCTGCCCCATGCCCTGACGTAATGTGTTTGGCTGGATGTGGACTCCTCTCCAAGGAGAAAGGGTTTTTTTTTTAAAATGGGGGTACCATATTTTCTAAAAGATGAGCTTTTAAAATTGAATTTGATTAGTCCAGTATTACAGTTGGCCCTCCACATTTGTCAAGGCGCCAAGGGGAAGTCAAGGAAGGACAAGGATGGAACAGTGTTCATCCTTTGAGAGCAGTTTATCTGAAGTAAGCCTAAATTGGAGCCTCTTTACTCAAAAGGAAAAAGAAGTATGATCCATTTAAGGTCATAACCTGAAGCCTTGCTAGCAATGATTTAAACAACTAATTAATTTCTTATTATGGAAGTAAAACATAGCTGCAGTTGCATGAATGAAGACAAAGTATTAAGATCTCAGATTTTATTTTTCATCACAGGAGCAATTAAAATGGTTCTTCTCTCTCTCTCCTCTAGCCAGTTTGTGGCCTTCTCTGCAAAAGTATCCAAATACATCATGTTTGATGTATCCAAATACATCATCTTTGTAAAAACCAAACCAACAACAATGACCTCTCTGTAAAGGGGAAAAATACATACACCAAGGAAAGGCTGTGTTGTAACAATTTCCCATATTTTAATTTGCAGGAAAGTTCTCTCTCTGTGTGTATTTTAAACTGCAAATAAATTTTGGATATGTGTGTGGATTTTCCAGGTGTGGACCATTTAAAGGTGGCATTTTCTCACTTAACAGCATTAATCTATGAGTGGGTAAGCAAAGCAAAGGAAAGGTAGAGCAGGAAGAGTCCAGCCAGGTCAGTGCTATCACTTGTAGAATGATCTTTGTGCAAGTCTTCTGGATGATTACCATTTGCCAGAAATCTTGAGGACACCTTTGGAAGAACTTTGTTTGCAAATAAAGAATTTCAAGCTTGGAGGAATTGCTCATTTTCTGAGCAAGGTAATGGATCCACCATCAAGGGATGCAGTGTCGCTATCCAGAAATCACCTCAAGCAGCTGAATGCATTCGATAGACAAGAAGAATTGACCCACATTGGAGTCCATTAGGTCAAGTTACCAGTGGAGCCTCACATAGGAAAGATGATTCTCTTTGGAGCTTTATTCTGTTGCTTAGACCCTTATCTTATTCTCACCACACAGAGGTGGGCAACTTCCAGGGCAGCATCATCCTTGTCCTCTCAACCCAGACTCCAGAAGACTCTCTTTTTTCCTTGGCCCCTTTCTCCCTTCATTTTCTTTCTTCCTTGGACCCTTCCTCCCTCCATTTTCAGACCCCTTTTCCTTGGACTCTTTCTCTCTTCTCCCTTCGTTTTAGACCCCTTTTACTTGGACTATTCCTCCCTCCATTTTCAGACCCCTTTTCCTTGGACTCTTCCTCTCTTCTCCTTCCGTTTTCAGACCTCTCTTTCTTCCTTGGACTCTTTCTCCCTTCTCTCTCCGTTTTCAGGCTCCTCTTTCTTCCTTGGTTTCTTCCTTCTCCTATCTCTGTTTTCAGACCCCTCTTTCTGTCCCTGGCTTCCTTCTCCTTCTCTCCCCACTCCCCGTTCTCATCTTCCTCCTTCTCTACCCGGCGTATATTCACTTTATAAGACACACCAACTTCCCCACCCCCGTTTTGGGGAAGAAAAAGTGCATCTTATATGGCGAAAAATACGGTACATTCCTCTCTAACCATTCTATGCAATCCACTACAGAAAACACAAAACAAAACCCACTAATCTCTGGATGTGGAAAAAAAGCCAGAGGGCCAGGAGTGAATATGGTGTGTGTGTGTGTGATTGCATCCACTACAACAACAATAATAATAAAGTTTATTTATACCCCACCCCTCTGCTTAGCAATCGGGGGGGGGCTTCCAACATAAAAATACAATACAATAAAATCAACCCCAAGCCCCAACCCTCCCAACCCCTAAAAATTTATTAAACAGCGTCAAAATTTAAAACAGTTTAAAAATAAATTACAAATGTACAAATTATAATTGCAGCAGCAGCGAGTATAACAGCAGCTGGGAAGGGGGAAAAAAGAGGTACAGAGGACAGGTTCTATGACTGGGAGAACTAGAGAAAGCCTTTGACCATTTTTTTGGGGGGGATGGAATGGATGTGGGGGTGCCATTAGAGATAAATTTGGGTCCTCATACACAGAGTGCTACCTTGCCCACCCCTATGTTAGACTCTCCTCAGTGACTCACAGAGACATCAAATTAGAGGTGGCCCAGTTTCTAAATTTACTACCTAAAGCAGAGGTTTTATAAAAGTGCCAGCCCCAGTTTGGTAGGGACAGCCCTGATTAAATCTGTCAATCCACCTTTTGAGCTGTTTGCAAAATGTCCCATTTCCCCCCCCCCTTTGTCCTCAGCTTACAGCAAACTGAATTAGAAGTGTGGAAGTAGTTTGCGCTCAACTAACTTAGTAGAGGGAGAGAGTGTGCAATATTGCCTTTCCCAGGAAAACCAAGGCAAAAGGAAACAGCTGCAGCCTCTCCTAGCTTGTTCTGTATGCTCTTCCTCCTTAATAACTTTTGCCATCTTGACTACACTCCGATGACACTTGCCAACACACATTCCTCTGTGAAATGTTGAAAGATATGCTACTACGTTTTATGGCGCAGACAGTTTAGGTTTCCTCCTAAAGAATGACAAGTTTGGGAAATACAGAAGTAGGGAGTCTGTTGATCCTGAGTACACTCCACTTTCAGAAGATCAGTGGCCAACTTTACATGACATAGTGATAGAGGCGTGAAATCACTCCTGATAGTTTTGTGAGTGGTTTTACTTTTTCGTGTGGAGGAGAAGAGGGAGGGAGAGATGTACTGTGATGCAGTGATACATGGTTCCAACTTTGATCCAAATAAAAGTAGAAGGGAGGGTCATATAAATCAATTCATAAACCTTGTGTTTCAATAACATTTCCTTCTCTACAGTGTCTCTTCCATTTTTGCTCACACGCAGACAAGGTTGTTAAGCACACACGTGCGCATACCCACTGCAGCCTTGACTAAATTCAGAACCTTGTCCCTCAGTTTTTGCACTGAAAGCGAAAACCATTGATATCATTTCCTATTTTTGTTCATTAAACAAAAATTGCAAGGTGGCTGATCATATCCCAAGTAAAGAATCAGCAGCTGTGTTCACATGTTTTTGGACTATAGGTGTTATTGGACTATAACTTCCACAACCCTTCATCAGTGGCTGGATCGGACTGTGGTCTAAAACATCCGAAGGTTGGAGTTTATCACACAGGACAAATCCTGTGCAGAAACTAGATTTAAAGTGAAAACAACCCGCTTTTATGGGTTGTTTTTCACATGATATTTGGGGTTAACCCAAACAGAAAGTAGACAAAACCCGCAATTGCAGGTTGTTTTTCAGACGATGTTTGCGTGAAAGAGAAATAATACAAAAATAACCCAAATGGAAAGCTGACAAAACCCACTCCTTTTTACTTTCTGGAACTTCCAAAAATATAAAGGAGAGGGTTTTGGTGACTTTCCGTTTCGGTTAATATAGCGTTATTGCTCCTTTACACAAATACATCTGAAAAAAACCCCTCTTTTGCAGGGTTTTTTTTTTTATTTTTATATCCCGTTTCTGCATGGGAATTAAGCAATTTGCCTCTGTGAGATAAGGTCTGTTGTCAGATTGGAGAATCCTGGCACAAACTTTTTTTCTCAATAAGGCTACTTCTGTGCAGATTTACTGTGTTCATTGTTCAATCCTGTAGCTTCTATGGAAGTTCTGGTGGCAGATCCTACACATATTTACGGTGTGGAAGATATCTAGAAGTGTGAGAAATATTTCTATAAGAACAGACAATTTTCACCCAGGACAAAAATGCCTTCAAGGGTTGGAATCCTTTATGCCTAAACTGCATAGATCTTTCGGGTCAAACAAGGCTGTGTAGATTGGCTGTTAACCAATATATGCTTCTCATGAAATAAGCTGTAGTCTACAAAAGCTCATGCTTTAGCCTTTATACATGCTGCCAGGTCTCGGTTGTTTTGCTGCAAAAGACTAACACAGCTACCCTTTTGGAAATTGTTATAGTGTGGGCTGGAGCATTCTGTAATGTGCTGCACAGATCTTCATAACCAAAGCTATAATTGAATTTAGATGACCCGCGAACAACACATTTGTGGGATGACAACTCATCCTTCATGATCTTTCTTCCCACAAACATCTGCTGCTGTTATAGGAAGTGAAGGGACTCTCTAGGGATGAGTCACTTTGTGATATAAAGCAAAGCTAGGCTATCATATGATCATGGCAACAACTACACAGTCATTTCCATCCATCATAAATGATCCAGATACAAGTGTTTGTCCTTAGGCAAAGCTCAGTGATTGCTCATGTTTACGTTAACGCTAAGTTAAAGGAAATGCTAATTAGAAACATATATGTAGAGAGATCTTGTAGCTCCTTTGAGACTCACTAAAAGGAAGAAATTGGCAGCATGAGCTTTCCTAGACTTCAGTCTCCTTCCTCAAATGCATCTGAAGACGTACAACAAGTACTACAAGATCTTTCTACAGACTAACACAGCTATATCTCTGAATTCTACCACTATAGAAACATATATGTTTGCAGTTGGCGACTGCTGACAATCCTTAAGAGCCAGGTTGTCTCTTCACACACAAAAAGTTGTGGGAGAGGCTCATCTGAGTATCTCTCAGAAAATTTAGCTATCTGGGATATCCAAATACAAAGGGATCTTGTAGCACCTTTGAAACGAAAGACACTGTAGCATAAGCTTTCATAGACTTGGGGTTGAGCAGACAGGAGGGGGAAGAGCCAGCTTACCTCTGGGGTTTCCCAATTCACAGGGAGAACCTGCTGACCACACTGTCAGCTCCCACAATGGGCTGAACACCCACAGGCAGACCAATGCGTCCCCTTCACCTGAAAGGATGGACCTGCCAAAATGGGGCATTCACGGGTACAAGCTATGCTATGCCATTATATTTTTTCTCTTCTCCTCCAAAGATATGGACATACGGGCACTGATATGCCAGTAGTCACCAATCGTCTCCACATCCTGCACATCTGCCAGCCCGTTTGATGCCCCACATAACCAGCCATATGTCATGCCCTGCCTGAATGAGGACTTGGAGGACTCAGAGGACGAGCCAGGACTTCCTCCAGGTCCTGAGCCTACAGCAGAGGAGCCCCAGCCCGGCTTTAGCAGCCCTGTTTTTCCAACTCCCGCAGAGCCTCCAGCAGAGCCTGTGGCATCTCTGGAGGCTGCTCCACAGCCAAGCCTCCCGACGACAGAACCGTCGGACATGTAGGAGGATCGAAGGATTGTGCCCAACTTCAGTCAGTGTCGGGCAGAAAGAGTGGGCCTTTGGCCTTCAAGGAGGTTTTATGAAAAATGCCGAAGTAATCAAGGTGATCAGCCCCAGTTGAGCTCTGGCAGCTTGGGGATTTAAGCAGGTATGGAAGCACTGCCTTGGTGCTAGAGATTATCTGAGCTTCCTGGTGAAAGCCTCTGACTCTGGCTCTCCTTGTTTGTTGGCCTGAACCCTCGGCTCTTGGCTTATCGTGGACTACTGGAACCCTCGACCCTAGGACCACTGACTACTCTTGGACTTCTGGAACCCTTGACCTTTGGACTGCCTTGTCTCTCAGCTTCTCTGGAACCCTCGACCTTCAGACCGTGTTTGACCCTTCACTGGCTGACCCTTTGGATTGGTAACTAGGACTTGGTTTGGGACTTTCCCTTGCCTTGGCTATCAGCCCTGCTGTCAGCTTTCCAGGACACCATACAACTTGCCCACAACTGATCAACCACCCACACAACACATCTATCAGTGACACAATGGCACAACATGTACATGCCCCCTTTCCTTCCAGCTCCCCCGTTGGACCATCCAATTTGTTAATGCTATGATTAAATCCATTGTATTGTTGGTGATACCCCGTGTTGGTCATCATTTAGCTTCGTGGGGAGTGTGATAGGTCAGTGGTGTAACTGACCATTTGTGCAATCCATTTGTGGACAGGTAACAAAAAAAGTTATGGGCAGCAATGGTGTCAGCGGCTCTCCAGCCTCTTCCTCCATCTCTTTGGCACTATTCCAAAGGAGAGTACTTTTTTGCCCTCTGCTCTTTTGTAAAATAAAACTTCAACAATTTAACCAATTTTCCATACATTAGGACAGGTATGGGCAAACTCCAAGGTCATGTTTGCAGCCCTTGACCACCACAGATTTTCCTGGGCCATCCTTTTTCTAAATAGCCTCATTTGGCTGGTTGAACACTCTTCTGATACCTGACTCCTCCCCGCTTTCCATGCCTTGCTTCCCCCAACTTGCTTTCCTAAAACCCCTTTGCTCTAATATCTAAGAAGATTATCGCACGGGCTTTATCCCATCATTTTCCTTACAGGATAAATGCGCATTTAACCTCAAAGATGGGTTTTACTGCATTCTCCCGTCTGCAGCCCATCTGCAACCTGGGCTTATCCTTTGGCTTTTCAAGGACAGGATTTTTTTAAGTTAAATGTGCATTTATCCAGTTGGGAAAAAGACGGGATAAAGCCTTGTGCAATAATCTCCTTAGTTAAGATGGAAATAAAGAAAAGTTGAATGAGTGAAGGGAGAAAAAAGTAATGAGGGCATTGGTCCCCAAATGCTCCAGTTACTGTTGAAGTAAAACTTCCTGGCCCCTTTATATATGAATGGGAGGAATAGCAAAGTCTCCAGCTGTCTCAATTTGGCAGGGACAGTCCTCTCATCCAGCCTTTTGAACTGCTTTTAAATTGTCCCAGTTTCTCTCTCTTCCTCCCACTTTACCCCCTTGTCCTCAGCTGACTTCAGTTGCTGCAAGCAAACAAATTGCAGCACGGAGAGGAGACGGAGGGTTGGATTCTCACCCCAGTAGGCTCAGACAAAAGCAAACTGCTGTAGCCTCTCCTAGCTTGTGTGCTCTTCCTCATTAATAACTTCTGCTATCTTGACCACACTCTGATGTTATTTGGCCACATGTTCCGGTGTTCATCTATGAAATATTGGAGGATATATACAATATCTGTGTTGAAAACGTTTCTTATCATATCTAATGCTACTCCCTCAGACCATGTAGCCTCAGTTCTTTCACCAAGGTGTCAGAAAGCCCCAAATGCAGCCTTCACACTTATGCATGTATATTTGTGTGTGTTCACCTTCAGTTCGCCTGTTGACGTATGGATGCTTTCTTTTTTTGTTCTAGGCTGGTGCCAGAGATGATTCTCCATCAGTCGTGACTTGCTTTTAAATTATAACCAGGGAAACCAATGTGTGTAGCCTTCTTTCAGAGGTTGATGAAACAGGGAGGTTACAGTAGACAGAGGAATCAGGTCAAGACGGGAAGATTAAGGTCAAGCACTTCTTCTCTTGAGCAAGGGAGGGGACTGAATCCACCAAAGGATGTTGTAAGCTTGAGCACTTCAACCAGAACCTCAAGTTGAGAAGAGGTATCAATTGAAAGATCACCTACAGCCAAACTTTTGTCTAGAGCTATCAACTCCCATTTTCCTCTGTTGATCCAGTGAAGGACTAAAGGCCACATTCCTCTCTTTCCATCTTGCTTAGCCCATCCAAGTGCAACTTCTATGGCCTACCTATAAATGAGGCTAGTATCAGAAATCCCTATTCTTTGCCAGACTCACCAGGGGAGGCATCACTTGCTACTTATCATCCTATGATTTTGACATGGGCATGAGTCCCTTTGTGGACAGGGCACAGGGGGGCTATTTTCATGCCCTGGTTCTCCATCCAGAAATCTCCGATGCTTGGCAGCTGTCAGACCCTGGAAGGAGTTTTGCTCTTGGAGAGGATGGAGGGAAGGGAAGGAAGGTGATTCTGATCATGAAGATCCAGTTGCCCTGACCTCCCAGGGGAAGGAAAAGACAGGTGCACTCCATTTGAGATTGCACCCTTATCCCCCCCAATTGTGTGCAACTGAGCCGAGAGCAGCTGCTTCTCTGTGGTCTGAATCATGTTCCCCACTCTCTTTTCTACCAACAAGAAATAGCAACAGGACCCCCTCCTATAACTTGACAGATGCCAGGCGGTGGGAGGATGTGGAGCTGCACATGCAGAACTACATGCACATGTAGGATGGCAGCCCACAAGGGTTAGCTCTCAACCATCTGTGACCATTCTGCTGGAAGACTGTTTTGGACATCTGATGAGACCTAGAAATACAAGGCCTGCCTTGGTGTGCACACACACATACACACAGCTGCCTTGTTGCTCCAACAGCATTCCTCATCTTTACCATTATTGTTTTAGCAGCTGCACACTAAGATGTGCAAAAATGTGAAACCTAAGTGGGGCTGTTAGTCTCTTAGCATATGTGTGTTGTGTGCCTTCAAGTCATTTCTGACTTATGATGACCCTAAGGCAAATTTATCATGGGGTTTTATTGGAAAGGTTTATTTAGAGATTTGCAAAAGAGG
>CM034709.1:9445483-9489024 GCA_020142125.1 Phrynosoma platyrhinos | reverse complement strand
ATTATTATTATTATTATTATTATTATTATCCCTACCCATGGAGTCTAGGTGACCATAAGGAACCAACCATCTTCTGCATGGTTCTATGAAATCCCAAGACTAGCAACTCCTCTGGATTGTAAGCAGCTTCTTGCTCAAATAAGTCATTTGACTCCTCCAACTCTCTGCCAGACTGTCTGCCTCCCTATCCTATCTTTTTGCTTTGGGTTGCTATTTTGGTTTTGACATTTCACTCGCCTATGGATTTTGCAACTCCTTCCCTCCATCCGTCTCTGCCATCTGAAACCTACACTCTTGCTCAAGTCTGGTCTTGGCAAAACCCAAGAATGGAAGCCAGGACAGTTCAGACAGCTAACCCAAATTTCTGATTTCCTCTCACTTTTAAACCCTTGTTACTGTTATTTGCCAAATGCTTAAAATTCTTTTGTGTTATACTAGCAAGATCTGAGCAAATGGATGCTTTCTTCCCCAGTGGCTTCCAGTCTAGCAGGCACAGCAAAATAAAGAAAGACTTGGAAGCAGACAATAAGCAATTACAGATACTAAATCTTATATAATGAAATTACGTTATGACTGGCTGGAATTGCCTCCAGGGGACAGAGAGAGAGAATTCAAGGATGAAAGGAAAGGCAGAAATTCTCTGAAACCCTAGCAGTGGAAAGGCTGGATAGGGAAGGGAGGGAAGAATAGAAAAGCATTAAGTATAGAAAGATTTAAAAACCTCTCCTTGACTGTCTGGTATTGAGATCTGAATGTTGGACTAGACCAGGGTTCGAATCCCAAATAAACTGGGTGATCTTGGGCACTTCATACTCTCTCAGCCTCAGGGGAAGGCAACGGCAAATGCCCTCCGAACAAAACTTGCCAAGCAAACTCTGTGACAGTGTCACCTTAGGGTCTCCATAAGTCAGAAACAACTTAAAGGCACACAACAACAACAAAGTCCTGTCTTGTATGCCCTTTATGCCTCCATTTTAAAAAAGAAGAGCTACTTACATAGCCACCACCTTGGATCCCATCCTGGGAGAAAGATGGGGTATAAATCCAATAAATACATAAATAAGATTGTTGGTTAGAGATAAACAAGTTAGGGTGAAATAGATGGTTGGCAGGAAGCCAGCATGGCATAGTGGTTTGAGCATTGGACTAGGACGCTGGAGACCAGGGTTTAAATCCCAGATCAACCATATAAACCTACTGACTGACCTTGGGCACGTCACACTCTCTCAGCCTCAGATGATGGCAATGGCAAACCCCCTCTGAAGAAACATGCCAAGAAAACCCTGTGATAGGGTTGCCATAGGTTGGAAACGACAAACAAAGTGAGTTGGGAGCATCAAACTGCAATTCTGTAGATCAGCCTGGTAAAACCTAGTGCTTTAGAATATGCCCCCATTAATGGTCATCAATAATGACCATTGGAATGGATCATTGACCATTTGGAATCCAGCAGCATCTGGAAGGCGGCGGCTTGGCAAAGATGCAACCTTACTAGAGAATAAGCGCCAATGAAAACAATGATCCTGCCTTCTAAACAGACATGTATAGGATTGCACTCTGAGCCACTAGGCAGCTGAAACATAATAATAATAATAATAATAATAATAATAATAATAAATTATTTACTTATAGCCTGCCCAATCACAAGGGATCCGGGCAGGTTACAGCAATAAAAATACATAGAATACAATAAAATTCAAAATTAATCCCTTCTCCACCCCCACCCCCCAACTCAATACTAAATTTACAATTAAACAATCACAACTGAAGAACAAAAAGTAAAAAAGGTTTAAAAGAAAAGGGAGTTATTTGGTGGATAGAGCAATGCAGAATGCTTCAAAGAAAAGGGGCTTGCTTGCCTAAGACTTTTGATACTTTGGTAGTGTGGCTGCTGCAAGACCGCTTATCTACTTGTTCTAAGAGGAAACAGCACAGATAGAGAAAGGTATGGTTTTGCATGTGGTTTTCAGGTGCTTTGTGTATTTGCTCAGCATGCCCAGCATTTGCCAGCACTTTTTGCTGGAAGTGCTCTGGGTTATTCAACAGATCTGATTGGCAGAAGATTAAAGACAGAGAGAAGGAAGTACAGGGCAGAATAAATGTACAGAATTTGTGACCTGAAGATGCGATATGAACAGCTCAGTTAGAAATGGCTCTCAAGAAAATTAAAATTAAATTAATGCGTGCATAACAATTTCTGAAGATGGGGCAACCATGTCAGTTTATCACAGTAAAACAGCCACGTGTCACCTTAAAGACCAGCAAATGTATTGCGGCAAACACAGGTTTGTCATTGCCTTCCCCTGAGGCTGAGAGAGTGTGACTTGCCCAAAGTCACCCAGAGGATTTAATGGCCGAACTGGGACTCGAAGAAAGTAGTCCATGCCTAGGTTAGAATTAGAGTTGGCAAATCTCAGGGCCTGGCCTTGTCTTCAATTTTCGTGGATCATCCCCAGTCAGGAATGAGGGTACAGATTCTCCAGTTTGAGGGGGCTCAGCTTCAGGCAAGAGGAAAGGGCTGAGTATAAATCTCCAGCTCAGCTAGTAGACAGCGTCTTGCTACAATTATTAAGGCTTAATTGATCCCTTGCTACAACTGATAAAAACTCTCCAGGGATCTATCTATGTATTTACTTTGATAGCTTCCTCCCTTCCTTCCAGTCTTTGTGGGGCCAGAGCTCACCATCCGCTCTACTCTGCATCTATCTTCTGGCTAAGAGCACATGAGTGCGCACGTGTGTGTTGTGTACCATAAAGTAGTTTCTGACTTATGGACACCATCCTAAGGCTCATGGGGTTTTCTTGGCAAGATTTGTTCAGAGGAGGTTTCCCATTGCCTTCCCCTGAGGCTGAGAGCATGTGACTTGCCCAAGGTTAACCAGTGGGTTTCATGGCCCAGCTGGGAACCAAACCCTGGTCTCCAGAGTCGTAGCCCAACACTCAGACCACACCGGCTCAGCATCATAGCCTAGATTAAATGTTTCTTGTCTCATCTCCCTAAATAAGTGAGAAGAATAGTCTCATTTCATTTTGATCTGGGAACAGCCCCTTACCTAAAATTTCTGTCTTAATCTCCAGAAAAGAAAACAAGTTCTCTCTCAATGTATGTGTGTGAAAAGAGAATGGATAATGAGCTGTGAGCAACTTTGGTTGGTACCTAGGCCATACCTGCTTAATGCCATCACCAGGAGCCACCCATAGATCTCAGATTTTAGCCCAGGAATTTCAGGGTCTAAGAAGATCCTGAACTGGGAACCCGAATGATGGACTGGGAGAACTGGGCAACCCCATTGGCCACCAAGTCATAAAATTTGCTAGATGACTTTGGCCAAATCCAGCTCCTTCTCCACGTTTGTATGTTGTGTGCCTTCAAGTCATTTCCAACTTATGCCAACCCTAAGGTGTAACTTATCACAAGGTTTTCTGGGGCTGAGAGGGTGTGACTTGCCCAGTGGGTTTCCACGGCTGAGTGGGAAATTTAACTCTGGTCCCTAGGGTTGTAGGGCCTGTACAGACTGCCAGAAATAATTCAGTTTGAGACTACTTCTTGGCTCAGTGCTAGGGAATCATGGGAATTGTAGTTTTTCTGAGACATTGAACCTTCTCTGTCAGAGAGCTCTGGTGCCACAATAAACTATAGTTCCCATGATTCCCTAGCACTGAGTCAGGGCAGTTAAAGTGGTCTCAAACTGGATTATTTCTGGCAGTCTGTACAGTCTTGTAGTCTGACACTCAAACCATGAAGCCATGATGTCTGCTAAATGACCTCGGCCGAGTCCAGCTCCTTCTCCACCTTTGCTGTTGTTGTTGTTGTTGTTTTTGTTGTTGTGTTGTTGTTGTTTTGTTGTTGTTGTGTGCCTTCAAGTCGTTTCCGACTTCTGGAGACCCTAAGACAACCCTATCATGGGGTTTGGTTGGCAAGACTTGTTCAGAAGGGGTTTGCCATTCTCATCCTCTGAGGCTGAGAGAGTGTGACTTTGCCCAAGGTCACAACAGTGGGTTTCCATGCCTGAGCTGGGATTCGAACCCTGGTCTCCAGAGTCCTAATCCAATGCTCAAACCACAACACCACACTAGTCTTCCTCAAACAATTCTGAGGTTAATTTTGGGAGGATCAGCAGCATCAAGAATTTAACTTTCCACTTCATTTGAAGGGAAAAGCAGGATCTACAATAAAATGTTACATTGCAACAATGAAACAAAGAAACATCCTCTGTTCTTGCCTGAATATTCTCTTTTTCTTACTGCTGGTGGGTTAGAGGCTTGTTATATTCTGATTCAGAATTTTATATTGGATGCTTTTTCATACAGGGGCAGGCAACCTTTCCCCTTTAAGGGCCGAGGGACTTCAGCTCCCAGAAGCCTCAGGCATGTTGGCCAATAGTCCCATGTTGGCCAATAGCTCCTGGGATTCTGGGAGCTGAAGTCCCTCGGCCCTTAAAGGGGAAAGGTTGCCTACCCCTTTCTATACCACATAAAGGCATGCCAACCAAATCTTATAGTGTCACTCTCCAGGCTTAACAATCTTTCATTTTCCAAATGTATCCAATCTTCTATCCAGTTCATAGGGCAGGCATAGTAATATAATTTAAAATTTGAAAAAGAGCAACCTCCCTTCTCTCTAGTCTCTACTAGGCTGGAGCATCTTATTTATTCTGGGCTTCTTAGGGCGTTTGCAGACTGCCAGAAATAGTGCAAATTGAATCCGCTTTAACTGTCCTGGCTCAGTGCTAAGGAATCATGGGAACTGTAGTTTATTGTGGCACCAGAGCTCTCTGACAGAGGAGGCTCAATGTCTCAGAAAAAAATACAATTCCCATGATTCCTAGCACTGAGCCAGGGCGGTTAAAGCAGACTCAATTTGCACTATTTCTAGCAGTCTGAAAAGGCCCTTACTTGCCACAGGAATTTAGGGATTCCCTTTCGCCATATTGTCAAACCATTTGTCATTATAGATTATAGGAATATTTTGGAATAGATGCTGGAGTTTGGGCAGTATATTCATCTTTATTTTACAAGAGTACGGTAAATTAGCAGGATTCAAAGTAAACCAGGAAAAGACAGCAATCATAACAATGAATATGTCCCAAAAAAAAAGAGATGGGGAATTATTGAAAGGGGGGGGGGAATCAAAGTTTAAGAATAGAAAAGAAGGTGAAATATTTGGGAATATATCTAACAAAAAGAAATGCCGATTTGTACGAGGATAACTACAATAAAGTATGGAGAGGTATTCAGAAAGACTTGGTAAGATGGTCAAGATTACCGATTTAATTATTAGGAAGAATATCACATATTGTGTGACTTTGGATTGTTTTTAGGATGTAAGCCTAAGCTTTGAGTTCACTTTTACAAAGTGAGGTGCAAGTTATTGTTGGGTACCTTGAAGTTATTTCTGACTTATGGCAACCCTAAGGTGAACCTATTCTGAGGTTTTCGTGGCAAGTTTCTTCAGAGGAGGTTTGACATTGCCGTCCTCTGAGGCTGAGAGAGTGTGACTTGCCCAAGGTCACCCAGTGGGTTTACATGGCCAAGCTGGGATTTGAACCCTGGTCTCCAAAGTCAGTCTAATGCTCAAACCACTACACCACACTGTCTCTGCAAGTTATTAAACTGAATATACAAAATTTGTTATAAATGGTTTGGGTTTTTTAAGCAGAGGCTGGATGGCCATCGGTCACAATGGGGTGCTTTGATTGTGAGTTCCTGCATGGCAGAATGGGGTTGGACTGGATGGCCCTTCAGGTCTCTCCCAAACTTTATGATTCTACGACTCTACGAGAGTCCGCACTGCAGAAATAACCCAGTTTCACCCCACTTTAACCTGCCATGGCTCAATGCTATGGAATTCTGGGGAACTGTACTTTTTGTGAGGTCCTTTTTCTGTGAGACTGTACCTTTTGTACCTTTATTTTAATTAATCTGATTAATCTGTACAGCACTGTGCAAATTTGCAGTGCTTTATAAATAAAGTTTAATAATAATAATAATAGAAGAAGAAGAAGAAGAAGAAGAAGAAGAAGAAGAAGAAGAAGATGATGATGATGATGATGATATATAGGGCCTGAACCGATTGCCAGAAATAATCCATCTTGAGGTCAGTTTAACTGCCTTGGCTCAATGTTAGGGAATCATGGGAACTGTAGTTTATTGTGGCACCAGAGCTCTCTGACAGAGAAGGCTCAATGTCTCAGAAAAAAAACTACAATTCCCATGATTCCCTAGCATTGAGCCAGGGCAGTTAAAGTGGTCTCAAGCTGGACTATTTCTGGCAGTCTGTTCAGGTCCTTAGACATCTCTGTCAGAGAGCTCTGGCTCCACAACAAACTACAAATCCCAGGAGTCTGTAGCATGGAGCCATGGCAGTTAAAGTGGTATCAAACTGGGTTATTCCTACAGCCTAGGAGACCTGTGGAGACCAGGGTTCAATTCCAACTCGGCCATGGAAACCCACTGGGTGAGCTTGGGCGAGTCACACTCTCTCAGCCTCGGAGGAAGGCAATGGCAAACCTCCCCTGAACAAAGCTGGGCAAGAAAACCCCATGACAGGGTCGCCTCAGGATCTCCATAAAAGTCGGAAACGACTTGAAGGCACTCATTGAATGCTACCTATACCTTAAAAAACGAATGCGAATAATAAGCTCTGTGAGAGGGCTTCTTCCCCTCAGGTAAGTAAGCGCCTCAGCAAGGCCAGCCTTAGCCCCGCCCCCTCAACCGATGTGACTGTCAATCATCGCGCGGGTGCCTTTCGGTTGGCCGCCTCCCATTGGACCGTTAGTTCTTGTGACGCATCACTTCTCAATCCCTCCGCGGGGAACAATTCCGTCGAAGCGAGGAAGGGGTTTTAAAAAAATAGTCCTGAGTTGGATTCTCGGAACGTGATTGGCGGAGGAGGAGAGAAGGCCGGCGCGGAGGGATCTGAGGAGGTCTTCGCAGCCACCTTGACGCCGCGCGGGGCTGAGCGTCCCTTCAGAGAGGTAGAGACTCTCCGAGGCAACGGTCGTATCTGAGCAGGGAAGGTAAGGAAAGGAAGGTGAGGCAGGTAGGCGGATATCGGTGCGGCCTTTCAGGGGGAGCCTGAGGGGAAAACACTCCCTTCTCCCTTTCCCCTCACTCTATTTTGCCAGTGAACCTTTTTTAAAGTTTATATATATATATATATATATATATATATATATTCTCTCTCTCTGTTCTATATATAAATATATTCTATATTTCTATATGGGCAATTAGCCCATATTTCCTCTTAAATGCATAATTAATTATTATTTTTGAACTATAAAGCTTTTTAAAAGTGTCGAAAAAATTCAAAGTTCAAAAAAAATAATAATTATGCCTATATATATTCCTCTGCGACACTTTTAAAAAGCTTTATAATTAAAAAAATTAACTATGCCTATATATATGTATATATATATATATTCCTCTGCGACACTTAAAAAGCTTTATAGTTCAAAAAATAATTAATTATGCCATATACATATTATATATATGTGACACTTAAAAAGCTTTATAGTTCAAAAAATAATTTAGTATGCCTCTCTCTCTCTCTCTCTCTATATATGTATATATTCCTCTGCGTCACTTTTTATAAGCTTTATAGTTCAGAAATAATTATGCCTATATATATTCCTCTGCAACTCTTTTAAAGAGGTTTATAGTTAAAAATATATCTATACCTTTAGGAGGAAATAAGGGCTAATAGTAGGGTGACCAGGCGCCCTCCTTTTCCAGGACTTGTCCTCCATTTCCAGGAGGAATGCCGAAACGCCTGAGCAAAGCTGAGAAGCAGGGATTTATAATTCTATGGGTGTTTTCAGCTTTGGTTTGGGCACGTCCTCCATTTTGAGCACGATAAAGAACCAGGAATCTACATTTCTGCGTGTTTTATTTGGAATGTCCTCCATTTTGAGCATGGCTGAGAAGCACAGATTCACATTTCTCTGTGTTTTCTCTTTATTTGGCCACGTCCTCCATTTTCAGCATGATAAAGAAGCACGAATTTAGATTCCTGTGAGTGTTTCCAGCTTTCATTTGGTCACGTCCCCTGTTTTGAGCATGATAAAGAACCTCGAATTGACATTTTATCTGTGTTTTTATTTCGGCACTTCCTCCATTTTGGGTGTGATAAAGAAGCAGGATCTTACATGCCTATGAGTGCTTTCATCTTTTATTTTCATCTTTACACCAAAGGAGGACAAGATACCAGGAAATAGAGAGCATTCGAGGGGAGAAAAAACGAAGGATGTGACCCAATAATTTATAATTATATATAAATAAAAATTATATATATATATAATTATAAATTATTGGGTCACGTCCTTCGTTTTTTCTCCCCTCGAATGTCCTCCATTCCCTGGTGCCTTGTCCTCCTTTGGTGCTGAGGACCCCTGGTCACCCTGCCTGTTAGGGAAGGGGGGGGGAAATGGGGAGGAGGAGGAGGATGCTGGCCTTCTCCTTCACTTCCTGAGCAGATCCCAGCATCCTGGGCGTGGGCCTGTGTTAAGTAATGGCTTGGCACGCGGCCCTTTGTCCTGAACAAATCCTGCAAAGGAAGGAAGGAAGGAAGGAAGGAAAAAGGAAGGAGGGAGGGGAGGAAATCGTGGCTCTCGAGAGGCCACTTTCCATCCCATGATTTTTCCATTACTCTGGGAACAAAGTGAGGAATTGGACCGGATGGCCCTTGGGGTCCCTTCCAACTCTTTATGATTCTGTGAATTTGACTTGGGGATGAGAAAGGAGGGAAGAGAAAGGCCTGAATTTTCTGGGTGTAAGGCCCACTGCATCACTAAATGGTGAGTAAACCCGTTGTTGGAATATGTCTCTGGGAGACCTGGGTAGGAATCCCGGCTGGGCCCGTGAAAAACCGTTGGGTGACCTTGGGCGAGTCACAGCCTCTCAGCCCCAAGGAGGATGGCAAGGGCAAACGCCCTCTGAAGAATTCAAAGACATAGCCATGTTAGTCTGTAGAATCAGTATGTAGAGAGAGATCTTATAACACCTTTGAGACTAACTGAAAGAAAGAAGTTGGCAGCATGAGCTTTTGTAGACATAAGTCTACTTCTTCAGATGCATTTCTCTCTACATATTTCTGAAGAAATATTGTCAAGAAAGCCCCATGATAGGGGGTCGCCATAAGTCAGGAACGACTTGAAGACACATACAAACAACACACAAACACAAAAGGCCCCTCTACACACACGCACACACACACACACACACACACACACACACACATATATAGAGGAGGAAGATGTTTTGTATAAGTGTGTGTGTGTGTGCATGCTTGTGCACTGTATGCCTGAGGGGAAGGCAGTGTCAACCCTCTTCTGAAGAAACATACCAAGAAAACCCAGTGATAGGGTAACCTTAGGGCCTTCATGAAGCAAGGGTTCCAACCAGGTGCTCCACGGCTGCTCCAGGAAAATGAAAGAAATAAAAATTGAATGAAATTAAAGAATAAGAATATATTCTTACATATACTCCTAAATACCATTAATTTGCAAGACAGGGTAGGCCTCTTAGGGGCTCCCCCATAGAAATAAAGGCTCAGTGAGTCAAAAATGTTGGGAACCCCGCCATAAAGGAAAGGACTTGTAGGCGCACAACACACACACAAAGTCAACCCATAGGTAAATCCCATGGAGGGAACAGGTCTACTCCAGTTGGATCTAGCAGTATATTTCAGGCCAACAGGTAGGTGTGAGCACAGTACTTGGGGCAGAGGGGGATGGATGTTCTGTCCTTGAGGAGAACGTGCCTCCATGGACTTCAATGATGGCCACTTTCCCCATCCCTTTCTTTCCACACCTTCTCCCGCCCCCCTTCCTCCCCAGCTGTATTGAAAGCGGCTTTCTGCTCATGGTGGGAGTTGCTACTCATTCCCCAGTAGGGATGCTAGTGGGAAGGGAGTATCACATTGCACTCTGAGCCATTTCTGACCTGGGCCTGGCTGGCTCGGGTTTTCCCTGGGTTTTATAGATGTTACCAGATTGCAGAGCCAAGGAATCAAAGTCTTTTTAATCTCTCTCCCTTCATCTGTGCAGCACAAGCCCACAAAGATATATATGGAAGTAAGTTCTACACAGTTGGCAGCAGTTCTTATTCATAAGGAAGCAAGTATATGGTTTGCAGGCTTACTCTGATTTGCTCAGGTAGGATAGCCTTACTGCTCCCCCCATACCTCTCCTCTCTTTTCCAAAGTTATTTTTAAACCTTGGCATCTTTTTGGTTTAAGCACTGAGAAGGCAAGACTACTCCTTGGGAACACTAGTCAACCATGATAAGACATTTTTGCAGGGTGACCTTGACTACCGCAGCACTTCTCTACAGAGCAAAAGCGTCACACTTGTTGGAGTAGGAGCAGATAGCTCTTGCATTAAATGTGATTGCGTGCACTTTTTGTTGCTATCATGGCAGTACTGGGGTGATTTTTGAAAGAAATGCTGTTAATGGAGCATAGCATTTGCACCTTTTTGAGCTAAAATTAAATTTCATGGTTGTATCTGTTGGGGGAAGCTTGCATTCTCATGTGCGCAGGGAAATAATGAAACCTTTGCTTACAGCTCTAAAGGTTTAGCACCTTGTAATCCGTCTATCTCAAAAGAATAAAATTTATGTAAATGTCTCAATTATATTAAGAATGAAGATATGCATGACTAAGAATATTAGTCTTTAATGGGTACAAGAATTGTAGAGAAACCACTACATCAAAATGTCTGGTTCAATTATAACAGGGATACTCAGAAGCTATCCTTAGTTATAGTTCTGCTGTTATGCCAGAATCAGCTTGTGAATTCAGATTTTTCCAGAAATTGTGTGGGCCAGGATTTTCTGTAGTCTAGTCAAGTCTAGTTCTTGGGTGCTTACCTGGTACACTTTTTTTTTTACCTAGGGCAGCAAAAAATGAGCTAACCCTGCATTAAGGCCTAAAGTAACATGGTCTGGCCATGTACAATCAGTAATATCAGTTAGATTTGTTGGAAAATGCAGGTAAATGACTTAACTTGAATTAAGAAAATATCTGATACCTACAAAAATGGCTGCTAGTAACCTTTTTGGTGGAAATTTACTACCATTGAATGCCCTGTTCATGAAGGAGAATGGTCATGGTGGCGACGGGACATTTTACTATGCTATATCTACCATAGAGGAGATAGGTCTTGCCCCCTTCTCTGGTATATGTAGGAAACCTATAAAAGGAATCTGCTTTGTTTTTATTTCTAAAGGCGCAGCAAATCTGGCAAAATTCTGAGGATTCCTCCCTCAATTTCTGGGAAAATGCCTTCACATTTCTCCAGTCTTATTTTATAGCAGGGTTTGGAGATGGCCAGTCATATCTGGGTTTGAAGTGAAATTGCCTCCTGTGTTGAAGATCTCAAAATGTGCTCAAAACTTACCAAGGGAGGAGTCATTAATGACCACAAATACCAACAAACCATAGCTTTAGATACAGATGTGATGCAATTTCCAATTACTGAAAAAAGGAAATGACTGAGTGAATTTCACATTTACTGGAAAATTAAGAAATAAAAGTACTTCAGTTTCTGAGCTAGAGTGAGAATTATTTACAGCAGTTATATTTTAAATTGTGTCTTAGTCATTGCAGAATTAGACAGTACAAGGCCCATTTCGAACCTGCCAAAGCTTTGCCCTAACCTATCTAATAATGTTTTGTCATCATGTGGAAACTTGTCCATGGAATGCTTGTTCTGAAGAGGAAGGATTTAGCAAGCTGAATGTAGTGCCATAGTCGCAGATTGCCTTTCCTTCATATCAAACATCTGTAACTTTGTTTGAATTTTGTTTGTATTTTTGTTTGCATTTGCTAAATGGGCAACACAGCTACCCCTGAATGTTCTCTGTAACTTTGTCACCTGTGACATAATGCAGACCAGGTGGAATACCTGTAGCCTGTGCAACTTTTTCCATCAAGCTTCTGGCAAATGAAGTTGTAGATCTGCTTTCTCCAGTCTGGTTGTGTTGTGTTGCACTATAGTTTTCCCAGCCAGTATGGGTAATGATGGTCCTTGTAATCCAGCATACCTGGAGGGAATGCAATCAGAGAATGCTGGTGTGGATGCTTGGATAAGCATCAGTTTGACTTTTCAGGAAACAGAAAGATCCTTGTCCTTCTAGAAGGTTAATAAAATATTGTACACATTTTCCTGAAAATTGGCTGAGTCTCAGATTCATACTACACTATACAGACTCACCAACAGAAGTTTTGCAATAATGTTGCCTTGACTGTTCTTTGTATTTTATTGTTAACAGTTATGTTGCAATAAGTAACAACACAAGAGTTTAGTTCTTTTAATGGTTTGTTTTAGCTTATACTGTTACATCTCTTTATACAGTTTAGTCTATGAATAATATGTCACCTTGCATAGATACTTAAGTCATAGACTTAGATGGGACCATGTTTTTGCTTTTTTAAAAAAGTAACAATAACCATGCAGCACTACAATAATGCATTAGCAATACAAACTGGGGTAGTGTATCATTACAAAACCATGAGGTGATTATTCTCTTTCTATAAGAGAGTGAAAGCTGTAAATTAAAAATTACCTTAAAAGTGTTCATAGGCGGTTAGTTTTTTTCTGCTTTACTGTAGCAGAATATTTTAATAAGATTTATTCTGTAGCTTGTCATACTGAGCTCAAATTCATCCATAAAAATAGAATAATATAGCTTCAGGTAGATTCAGAACCCAGCTTTTTCATATTGTATTTAGCTTGCTGCAGTATGTTGTGCGGGTTGGCACGTAGGATTTCAAATAGGGCTGTAGTAACAACCTAGTACCACTACTGTTTCTGTGCGCAGTAAAGCTTCGGCCAAATAATGCAGCCAGTGATGACATGGCAGAAGTGTCTCTAAATTTAATTGAAGGCTTGTTCCCATCCCATTTGATGTAAAAAGTCATTTATTTCACTTCAGATAAGAAGGCATTTCTGAAAATAAAGATAGGCTAAACCTAGTCAATTTAAAATTTAAAAATGTGCTCCAGATTGCTCAGGATTAGGTTGGCACATATTTAATAGATGTTGTATGTGCTGTTTTTAAAAAATACCTAACATTATATGGTGGTTACTAGTTTTTTAGCCTGTGGGATTGCATCAGACAGTAAAATATTTATAGCCATGTTTGTTTTATAACACTGGAACTCTTGACCTGGAGTATCTTGAATCCTGTATCTTATAGCATCTTACCAACAATTCATGATAAGGATGAATTTAATTTGTCACATGATTCTTCTGCCTTAGTTGTATTATCTTGGCCTGCCGGTTTATCTGCCCTTGTTAAGAAAGGTGATAAGCTATATATTACAGAGGCAGGTGGATCCATACCAGAGTAAACTATTTTGCAGTCCAGAGTTTATACAGAAGTGAGGCTACATATGGCTTTGATTTGAGCATATACAGTGACATTTGGGCAAACGGATGTTAACATGGCTTTGAATTATAGAAAGTTTAGGACTATGGTATATTACAGAAAAAAATCTATATTTTTCTTCATAGTGTTTATACATATCTTTAAACACTTAACAAGGAAAACGCCAAAGAGTATTTTTGAGTGCTTTTTTTTTTAAAGCTCGTCATTTAAAGCTCCTGTGGAACTTAAGCATAAATTGCTGATCCAAAATTGGGCTAGGGAACTTTTGTTCCTGGGTCTTGATCTGGTGGCTTTTGAGCTTTTATTAGTGCTTTTTTTCTGTTCTAAAATTGAAATGCCTCTTGTAAAGTAGTAAGTGCTCCTGGTATTTTTGGTCCTGCTGAAATGAAACCCTCAATAATTTATCTGAAAAAAGATTTCAGGCCTACCCTTGCCTTAAAACATGTTCTAGTGCAAGAGTATCTGTTTTTCTTCTCATGCACTTTTTTCTACCTCCTTCCAAATATCCTAGACTTTTAAAGATAGCTAAAAACAAATAATTTTTTCTAGAAAATTATAGTGGATATTTATTCTAGGAGTATGAAATTATAGCTGTTAGCTGCTTTTTATTGATAGCTACTATATTGAATAATTTGGAATATGGCCAGGAAACCATATTTATCCTGTAGACCAGGGGTAGGCAACCTTTCCCCTTTAAGAGCCGAGGGACTTCAGCTCCCATAAGCCTCAGCCATGTTGGCCAATAGTCCCATGTTGGCCAATAGCTCCTGGGATTCTGGGAGCTGAAGTCCCTCGGCCCTTAAAGGGGAAAGGTTGCCTACCCCTGCTGTAGACTAATGGTTCTTAACCTTTTTTGGGTTCATAGACCTCTTTGAGAATCTCTTAGAAGCTACAGAATAACTCTCCAGAAAAAAAGCACATTAATATATATACACAGTTTTGCATACAATTTATCTTACTTTACAGGAAATTGATATCTTTTACATATACAGAATGTAAAAACAATCTTTACAAAGAATTATTTCTCTCTTGTTTTTTCATGCAAAAATTGCCACTTTCTGAAAAAACTGAAATAAATCCAATTTGTACTAATATTACAAGAAAAGTTTAATTCTGCTCAAAAGTAAATTTCAAGGAGAAGGCTGCTGTTGTTTGGCTTGAATAAGACGTTGAAATTCTGGAATAGTCTTTGACACAGCAGCACCCATGACATACAATCGAGTTCGACTTTTCATTTACATGGAAACAAGTGGGGAAAACCCTGACCCACAAAGGTATGTAGTAGTAAACAGAAAGAGGTATAAATAGAAAAAAAAAACTCATAAATTTGAAAGTAAGTGGAAAGAAATTTTTAAAAATTGCATCCCATTCAAATACCTTGAGAGTCATGAATCCCCAACAGGTTCATGTTTTAAAAATTCCTGCTATAGGTCATCCTGTTAACAAAGGTTTCAGAACAGTTAACAATAAAAATAAGATTTTTTTTTTTAAAAAAAAGAGTGGAGTACATTATGGTGCAGTATTAAAAGAAGCAGACCTACATAACTACATTACTGAATCATAAGAGTTGCCTCCCAATTTATACTAATTTGATGGTTATGATAATTTGAACTATAGAGGCAAACACAAGCAGAAAAACATGCTACTTCAAGACTGCATAAATATCTTTTTGCAGAAGCCTATGTTGAGATTGATATGAATCTGGAAGCATGAGGCTCTTACTGCTTTTGCTGCAGTTTCCCCTCCTGAATCACTGTTTTTAGAGACTTACTAGTGTTATCCATTATTCATTTGAAAGTGAGTCAGCATCTTGGGAGGCTGGAGCAAAAGTTGGGCCTGTGAATTGGCCTGCAGGAAGGACTGAGGGGAGGAGAGAACGGTGCTTGCATTAAATCTCATTTGGATGAGTGAAAGGCCTGTCTGCGAGGGAAGCTGCACGTACCGCCGAGGTCCTGACCAGAAAGGGTGGAGCTTCTTTTCCCCATCAAAGCTCTATTAGCTACTGCATAAAGCTTAAGCCTGCTTGAAATAATCATATTGTAGAAATAGAGAGGGTTCTGTTACTTTAATGTGCTTAATTCAGTTCAGAAGTGCCAGTATGTAATAGTGTTGCAGTTTGTTAAGGGGGTTGCAGACTGCCAGAAATAGTGCAAATTGAGTCCACTTTTAGGATTAGGGTTAGTGCTTGGGAATTGTGGTGTGTGTTTTTTTTCTGAGACATGAGCCTTCTCTGTCAGAGAGCTCTGGTGCCACAATAAAATACAGTTCCCATGATTCCCTAACCCTAAAAGTGGACTCAATTTGCACTATTTCTGGCAGTCTGCAACCCCCCTTAGAAGACTGTTTAAGCTGAGAAAGCATGGACTACTGATAACTATTTATTCACATGCAGTTATTCAAATTTTGCATTTAATAATAATAATAATAATAATTATTATTATTATTATTATTATTATTTATATCCCGCTTATTGACAATTTAGATTATTGTAAAATATCAAATTCAAGTAGCTTAGAAGCAAGCATATGAAACCTGAGTTGTCAGTAAAATACAACAAAATCTACAAGCAGCAATATATTTATTGGGCTAATTCCAAGCATAAAATACACTGTGCAACTTTTCAAAGCTGCTTTGGCTTATTCATCAGACAAAAAAATGTTAAAAATCATACAGGTGAAAAATAGTGTCCTGTTGGAGTTGAAGGCCTACTTTCTGACTGAGATGTCAGTTAAGATGGCTCTGGGGGGATGTCAGTGTAGGCAGAAGCCATTCCCCTTACTGGTCATATGAGGGCTTGGGACAAAGAGCAATAAAAGACAAAAGACATGTTTATCATTGTACCTCTAGAATGAGAAGAATGCTGTGAATTTTCATTGCTAGAGCATTACAGTGATGCAGGAAGTAAAAATTATTTAAAACATAACATAGATTACTACAAGTCCTATAATATAATTAAATAAGTTATTTTGCAGTTATATTACAGCATTTCTAATAAAAACATTACTTTTATTAGAAATGCTGTAATATACCTGCAAAATAACTTATTTAATTATGTTATAATATATAATATATCTACTATATATTACATTATAGTAGAACTACTTTTGACATTATGCATTGCAAAATGTTGTAAATACCTAACAAAGTATGTTAGATTACACAGAACAAAGTAGTTCTTTTTATACACACCCCTTTTTTTTAAAATAGCATGAAATATGATCTTGTTCTGCATCTCACACTTGGCAAATACAGTGAATCCTCCATATTGATGATCAGTGGATTTGACCACCAGCAGATCACTACTCCCCATATTTTTAAATGGTGGCACATGCATGCAGACATGTTGAAGTGTCTATGCACACATTGTCACCATTCAGGGGGTTGAGTATTTTTGTTTTTGCCATCTGCAGGGGGTCCCAGAACCAAACCCCCATGAACAAGAAGGGTCCACTGTACACAGTTGTGTACCCTTTGGCAAGAAAAGATCTTAAGTTGTGTTTGTAGTCAACAGTAGCTACTGGAGTGTAATATAAAAATATACAGTCCATTCACACATTTTAGACTTCAATTAACACAACCCTTAACTCGTGTCAGTGTGGGATAGGACCGATGGCAGTTCAGCTCAGCTCAGAAAGGATGGCAGTAAAACAAAGGCAACTTCCAGAATAGTGTTGCAATGGGTCTTTTCATGTTGTACTATTTGTACTAGTTACCTCAAAGACTGAAAAGTGGTATACAGGTTGCCTGCCAAAGTGCTGTGTTAAGCGTGAGGCTGTTTAGCTATTCCAGTTTACCAGGGTTAGTTTAAACTTCCATTAATTCATAATTAAGAGGCAATAATGCACCTCTTCTGAGGTTTAATGTACAGCTTGGCTTTAAAACTACCAGTATATACTGTACAGTACTATTATCTTTTTTCTGAAATAAGGAGCAGCAGTCTTGTCAGGTTTGTTGCTCTTGGTTGAGTGTGTTGGTACTGCTTTGTACATAGACAGTTTCTAAATACAATGCTGAACAGAGCCAAGTCATAAGTAGGCTTGGTGGTTGGGAAAGGTACCCGCTAGCTATTTAATGTAGTTTTCAGTTCTGTCTTCTGTAAATCTGTGGACAGACTGAAATCCTTGGAACTGTAAATTTGCCATGAGGGACTTCAGTCTGTTACATGGACATGTGAGCCAGTCTGCAGGGTTGAAACACTATGAATTAGGCATATTTTTATGGTTGGCAGCTTTACGATCAAGCAGTGATCCTGTACTCAGGGCCAGGCATAATTGCTAATGCATCTTCCTTGCTCTTGTGTGGTGGGGTCACAGATGTGGCATGAGCAGTGTGCACTTGTCTCTTCTGCCAGGACCCTGGATTTCCATGTTACTTAAAGCTTAATACTGTTATTTTCTTTTTTTAGAATCCAGCCTCCAGCAGCACAGGCAATACAGGCAGCACCAGCAGCACTAGCAACAGTAGCAACAGTAGCAACAGCCAAAGTCCCAGGAACCCCAGCAGCCATGTCTAAGGAACATGATGCCTTCATCCAGAACCAGCAGTTGCATGCTGCCATGGCAGACACATTCTTGGAACACATGTGCCGTCTGGACATTGATTCTCCTCCAATCACTGCAAGAAACACTGGCATTATCTGCACAATTGGTATGCGCTACAGATAGAAAAATCAGCAAACTGTATTACTTCTTAAAGAAGCATTTCACATGGATGAAGGAATTCTATTTTTGTAGTTCCTATAGTAATGAGAGAGCTTTGATCTTATGCCCAAGCAGCCCCTCCTTTACATAAGATTAGTAAAATTTTAATGCATTTGCCAAAGTAATAAATAATTTGGATACCACAAGCTCATGACTGCTTGTGTTTCAGTCATAGTTAACTGAGATGTTCTCTCACTTAATTGCTCACTTAAAAAAACAACAACTATTATATGGGCCCTTTGGATCCATTCCAGCCCTCCCTTTGGATAGGATAAACACAGATGATTGTACCATTTATTAAATGGTGATGACATGAATGTGGACACTGAATCATTCACCTCACTGCCATTTACTTACTGTGGTTGCTCAAAATCATGGATCTGGAGGGCCCATTTTATTATGTTTCCTCTTTTCATTAAAAACTAATGGCAGAGTAGCTAAGCTGACACATTATAGTTTCTAGAAGGCCAAATGCTGTTCAGATTTCTCTTTGTTTTCCAAAGATTTAAGTGTTATGTTTCTAATGTTTCACAGAAGCATATGAGAGAGATTTGAAAATAAGAATTCCTAAGGGTAGAAACTGTCCTTTCAATGTAGATTCTTAACTCTAAAGTACTGAGCAATTTCCTTATAGTACTAGAAAGATGTCCACATAGTTTTAGATATTAAGCTGGACTGCTTGCTGTCACTGGAGGAAACTTGCAGTGGAGAAACATGCTATTTGTAGACAAATGTTAAGGAAAGCATTTCAACCCAGATAGGGGATAATGCACACATTCACCTGGCAGAGCTTCAATAATATCTAAAGTTGCATCTCACTTCATTAGAGGTGATGTGAATGGGTACCTCCATGAAGTCAAGCACAAATTAAGTTGGATAACTGTGTGACCTCAAGCTGGGATCAAAAATCCCTGGTTATTTATTACATTTTTTTTGGTCTGAGTTTGAGTCATTAGCTGATATTCAGAGCACTAGTTGGATACTTTTCTTCACAAAAGTTACTGAAACACTACATTTTCTTCTCTTTGCTATTGCATACATACTGTTGCCTATTACCCTATTATTCTTGAAACAAACATTGATTAGAAATTATTGTTCGTTAAAATCCTAATAATAAATAATATTAAAATACTTCTCTATTACATTAATAGAGGAGCTTAACAAGCTGGCATCCACTAATGAAACTTTGTCTTGAAATGTCTAGGCCCCGCTTCTCGGTCAGTTGAAATGTTGAGAGAAATGATTAAATCTGGAATGAATGTTGCCCGTCTCAACTTCTCTCATGGAACTCATGAGGTAAGGACAAGGGTAAACACTATGGCATCCGTAGTGTTTTAAGACTGGTTTGAATTCAGTTTACACTTCTGTGTCCCCCCCCCCATATTTTCAAATGGAGAAGTTATTTTATTACTCTTATTTTATTATTTTTATTGTTTCTAGAGAATTCAAGGCCATTGGGGAAGTGGTCTGCTTTTGTAGTCTTCAGACTTTTAGTCTGTACTACCACAAACCTTGCAAACTACAGACACACTATAGCAGGGGTAGGCAACCTTTCCCCTTTAAGGGCCAAGAGACTTCAGCTCCCAGAAGCCTCAACCATGTTGGCCAATAGCTCCTGGGATTCTGGGAGCTGAAGTCCCTCGGCCCTTAAAGGGGAAAGGTTGCCTACCCCTGCACTATAGCCTTAACAGTTCTCCCCTTCCTCTGCATGCTTTTTAACCATCTTTGCCTGATGAAGAAATGTTTGTTTTGAAGTCTGTTTATTGGTCTAAGAAAAGTATTACACCATGTGAACTTCACGTAAGGTCTGTTAGATTAATTGCACCTCTCAGTCTTGAGGCTTCCATTATCCAGTGTGTTAAAAAAAGAACAATTTTTTAAAACCATGAATTCCAATAAATACAGATGCTAAAATTTTTTGGGCAGTACAGCCCAGTACAAATTTCTAAAAGTATTACTTAGGTCCAAAATACACTGCAGAAATAATCCAGTTTGAGACTGCTTTAACTGGCCTGGCTCAATGCTAGGGAATTCTGGGAACTGTAGTTTTGTAATACATTTAGCCACCTCTGTCAAAGACCTCTGGTGTCACAACATACTACAATTCTCAAGATTCCCTAGCACTGAGACAGAGCAGTTAAAGTGGTCTCAAACTGGGTTATTTCTGCAGTGTGTTTTGGATCTTAGTCTCTAAATGGTAAAATGTCCTTCTCCCAATAATACTTTATTTCATAAATATCCAGAGGATTTTTCTTCAGAATCTGAAGCTTGATCCTTGCTACATCACATACCACCACATTTTCTTGCTTAATTGATTTCAAACTTTTCTCATGCAGTTCCATCATGGAGCAAATGCAGTATTGAAATACTGAAATCTGCGTTCTGAGGACAGTGGAGGTCAAAACCCTTAATATTTGAATAAACAGAGCTAAATGTGACTGGAGTATAGTTGGTTAGGAAACAGCTTCTACAAAAATGGCTTGACAGCCTTGAAATGCAGAACTGCATGCATGCAGGGTTTGGCTTTACAACAGTGAATGTCAGAAGCTAGAATGAAAAACAAATCACAGAGTATCCATTTCAGTGCTTACTGAAAGTTCAACCGCTAAAGGTCACTTCTCTATTACAAGATACTGCTGAAATGTGCCTGATGGGATCTTGAAACTTACTCACTTCTGTAGCTACAAGCCAATAAAATAAATAAAATCTCCTCCTATAAGAAATTGTTAGGAAAAACTGCTATACTTAGGTGAATGGGGTCTAATCAGCTACAAAATCTTTAGCAAGCTACTGGTTTGTTTGTTTTTTGCTAAGATTTTAGCAGCTGTTATCTCAGGATATGTTGTTTACTATCTCCCTGCAAAATCATGAGATTTGCAAGGAGCTAAATGGTTGTTTATGAATAGAAGGGATTGTTAATCTGATAAGATAAAAATATTTTAAATTGTCAGCTAAGGTTTAGGAATACATTATGTTGATAGTACCCTGTCTCTTAAAATGTCATGGTCTTTGAGATAAGGTCACAAGAATTGCAAGTAACATGTAGTATAGGGTAGTTTTCTTTCTATAAATAAAGCAGCCTTCTTGCTATTGCTGCTGGTATATTAGCTTCCATTCCCAACTGCAGGTTTCCTTAAAGGCCACTGAAATGTTTCTGGACTGCTGCTGTGGTCTTTGAAAGGTCAAGCAAGCTATAGTATGAGTAGGAGTTTTATGAAGCTTCATCTTGGTTCATGTTGGCTTCTTAGTCTGGTTTTTCCTCTTTAAAAGGTATCATGATAGTGTACATCAGGGGTAGGCAACCTTTCCCCTTTAAGGGCCGAGGGACTTCAGCTCCCAGAAGCCTCAGCCATGTTGGCCAGTAGTCCCATGTTGGCCAATAGCTCCTGGGATTCTGGGAGCTGAAGTCCCTCGGCCCTTAAAGGAGAAAGGTTACCTACCCCTGAACTGTATATAAAAATGCATCAGTCCTCATCCTGCTTACTTCTTAACTTGCAAGTTCTGGAACATCTCTTAAGATGAAAAATTAGAGAGAACAAAGCAACAGCTTTTATTTTCCATCTGCCAAAGCTGGAATTGGGAAATCTGTGGCTTTCCAAGTACTAAACCACAGCACCCAGCATTTCTTGTGCATTGGCTGTATTAGTTGGAGCTGATGGAGTTGGAATCCAGCATCATCTTGGATCCTAGCATCTCAGACGCTAATTTCTATGGAAGTGCTATTTTGATTAAGATCACTTAAACCTCTGTAAGGTACTGGAATCAAATGAACTAGTGTCTGTTTAGAAACTTCTCTTGTTGCATCTTGGCTTGCCCTGCCACCCTAAAATTGCATCTGCAGATGGGGTGCTATAACTGAACATATTTGGTACATACATATACCACTTGGTGAATTCTTGTCATATTGTTTATTATTTTGTAGAGATAATGCTTGGTTTTCTAGTTTCACCTATGTACCATGACAGTCTCCCATGCTGCCTTTAAGAGCTATATGAGTTAAAGGTGCCTGTAATCGGGCCCGCAAACCTTTCCTGCCGTATACTGCTGTTTGATCAAGATAAGCAAACAGTCTCTCATAGATACCCTGTGAAGCGAAAGTCATCTAATAGTGAGATTGAACCTTCTCTGAGTAGAGTCAAAGGCTATGTCAGTTATGACCTGGGTTAAGTTAATAACTTAGCTAAAGGCTATGTCAGTTATGACCTGGGCTAAGTTAATAACTTGCATTTGGCTAAAGCTGAGGGCTTGGTTACCACATTGCACGTTTTATCTGTAATTATTGGTACTCATACTGCTACTATCAATGAGCAGTAAATTGGGTTTTTAACATAAAATCAGAGTATGAGGCAATTTTCAATGCTAGAAAACCTATTTTGCAAGGCACTAAATACAGTATAAAATGTAGGATTGTTACTTGCCCAGCTGACCATGCTGTGGACTAATGAACCAAGAGGTAGATGCAAGAGGTAATATAGCAAGGGCCTACTTAACAAAGTAAGTCATCCTTTTCATTATATAACATATGAATTTTCTTCCATACTAGTATCATGCAGGAACAATCAAGAATGTACGAGAAGCTACTGAGAGCTTTGCTTCTGATCCTATTTCATACAGACCTGTTGCTGTTGCACTGGATACTAAGGGACCTGAAATCAGAACTGGACTCATTAAGGGTGTAAGTTGCATTACTCTGTTCTGGCTCCCATAATTGCAGTTCAGATCACTACTTCTTATAACTTCTTAAGGTTCTATTTTCCCCCTCCTTCATCTGAACTTACTCTTAGCTTGTGGGCTCTCCAGCAGTAATAGGATGTTGAGGTGAGATATTCCATATATTGTATAGCTCTGTGCAGCCTGCTGTTGCCTAAAAGGATTTATGGAGAGGAATACAAATCAAAGGCTGGTATTCAAAGGAGAAAATTCCATTATTGACTTCTAAAACAACAACACAGTAATGTCATTAGGGAGTAGCTGCTTTGTTTTAAATCAGGTTTGAATGAAATCTACCTACAAATCCTGTGTGGATCAAAAAGGTTAATCTGCCACCAGGCGTTCACTTTCACAAAATTCTGCGTGGTGAAAGACAGAAAGTTTCATTTGGCTCACTTGCTTACTCTAACCCAGAATGTTGTGCATTCACTTTTTAGTTGTTCTTAGGTACTTGGGTTTGAGTACCATTGGTCTAAAGGTCAACATTGCCAATCATCAAATGGATGTTGAGCAGTTCTGCACTAGAGTTTATAGCCTTTTCCTAAAGCAGGAATATATCGTGAAAATCCTGGAGCATCAGGGATGGGCTATTTCTGCACCACATAGGAACCTTGTTGGATTTGAAAAATGGTGCTGGCATCATAGCCCTAGTGCAGGTCCTCAAGCAGTACTAGTAATGGTTTGTTTTGCTTCTAGAGTGGTACAGCAGAAGTGGAACTGAAGAAGGGTGCAACTCTTAAAGTAACTCTGGATGATGCTTTCATGGAGAAATGCGATGAAAATGTCCTGTGGTTGGACTACAAAAATCTTATTAAAGTTGTGGATGTTGGCAGCAAAATCTACGTGGATGATGGTCTTATTTCTCTGCTGGTTAAGGAAAAGGGTATGTTCTGTAACCAAGCCTTAAATATAAAGTAATTTATGTACAATACTAACTTTCAGGGTGCACTGTGGAAAAGAGTAAACAAAGTAATAACCATTTCAGCATTCAAACCATTCATGTGATGACAGTACTTAATAACAGTCCTTAAAATCAGGCATGGATAAGGATTGGCCTGTGGGACACATGCAGTGCTTGAGAGCCTGAGTTGGCCCTTGGTACCCCCAGAGCAATTTTGGGGGTTGTGGGTTTTTTAAGTCCACATACTGACCAAAATTATTCAAACAGTGGTTTGATTCACCTAACCCTTCCTGAAGCCCCACAAAACAAAACAGCAAAAGTGGTGGCTGGAAAATTACATCACTTTGGATGCGCTAGTGTAGCCCACTTCATGTTACTATTCTAATTTTCTTGGATTTCTGTCTAGGTGCTGACTTTGTCATCACAGAAATTGAAAATGGTGGGATGTTAGGCAGCAAAAAGGGTGTAAACTTGCCAGGCGCTGCAGTAGATCTTCCAGCTGTTTCTGAAAAGGACATCCAAGATCTAAAATTTGGTGTAGAGCAGGATGTCGACATGGTGTTTGCTTCCTTCATCCGTAAAGCATCTGATGTTCATGCTGTAAGGAAGGTGCTGGGGGAAAAAGGAAAGAACATCAAGATCATTAGCAAGATTGAAAACCATGAAGGAGTACGAAGGTAAGATGGTCTTAACCATTACAGCTACAGATTATTGATACTAAGAACTTGTCCCTCTCTCTTGACCCATCTCTTATATTAGGTCAAATTCCTGCAGTAGTTAAATTCTTTTGTTCTAGCTTCTGAATATTCTAGCTTACAATTATTTTCCTGTTGAAGGATGCAAATTGGATATTGAAGTACCGAGCAGTCTGATTGGTCAGATGTTACATCTAGAATCCTCATTCTGGATTATTTTATAGCCTTGTCATTTGGAGACAATTGTTTAGTTAACATTTGTGCTTGTCAAAGCAAGAGCCTACACTACCAAAGGATCTTGGTTTCCTCATCTTCTATCATCCTGGAAGCTTTTTAGTAGCTTCCCATGCATCACATGGAAGAATTTTCTACTAAAATTTGGCTGTCCATGTTGTTCTGGCTATGGTCACTGTAAATAGGGATCAGCAAAATAATTAGTAAACATAAGTGGCCTCCTATACAACCACCACTGTTGTAATAATGCTTTGAGATTGAATATAAATAATTCTTTTCTTTTTTGTCTTTTAGATTTGATGAGATTATGGAGGCTAGTGATGGCATCATGGTAGCTCGTGGTGACCTTGGTATTGAGATTCCTGCTGAAAAGGTCTTCCTTGCCCAGAAAATGATGATTGGTCGCTGCAACAGGGCTGGCAAACCAATCATCTGTGCCACCCAGGTATTTGAAACAAGTGGACTCTAGGCTAGTTGACTCCTGCACACAAGGACTATGTAATAGTAGAATTCTGCTATACAGTTAAAAAATGCGCGTGATATCTTGTGCCAAGATCAATAAGCATGCAAACCTTGAGAAATTGAAATTTTGAATAGAAATGAAGTCTTGAGCTTCAGTAGGAACTAAGAATTTTTACGATTATAATCTGGTAAAACACTGCTATACCTTCCTATCTGTACTAAAGAAGTTAGTTGGAAACCCTGAAATGTGTCATATGGGAGACATACAGTTCTGTCTGTCAGTAAGGAGTTGAGTAAGAAGAATAATTATCATGTTCTTGGAGGGCTTGATGAATACTAAAATAAAGAAGTATAAAATCTGATTGTTCAGTATGGTTTACTCTTAAGTATTTTCAGGATTGGAGGTGTACTTGAGATTTTTTTTGTCTTCATTCTCTCTTTGGATTGTACAATGTTTGTATGGAGCCCTTCTCAAGAAGATATAGAGAAGATTAATTCACACTGTGTCATAATGTATAATTTATGGCTGAAACTTGCAATGTATGTATGTAAATGACATGCTTTTCCTTGTACCGAACCTCTTAATCTTAAACTTTCTTCAGATGCTGGAAAGCATGATTAAGAAACCACGTCCAACACGTGCAGAGGGGAGTGATGTAGCAAATGCTGTCCTGGATGGAGCTGACTGTATCATGCTCTCTGGAGAGACTGCCAAAGGAGACTACCCTCTGGAGGCTGTCCGAATGCAGCATCTTGTGAGTGAAAATACCAGTGCCTGGCTATTTTTAGCAGACCATATGTCCTGTTACCCTATTGCCCTTCACCAAAGCCCTTTCATATCCAGTGGTTAGTTTAATAATTTATAAATGGCAAATATATGGTTCTTTGCTGTTGCTTGCATATATGCTGTATGTCTTGAATGCTGTAGGTTATCTTTATTTGCCACTGAATCATTTAGTATTTTCTTGCAGTGGTTGCAAATGTAAGCCATTAATTTGTTACCTCTGTGGATGAAGTAAATGCTGGACTCTAGAGACCAGTGGGTTTGGAAGCTTCCTTTCTACTCAAATTGTATCTGACTTGTCCAGCTTCCTTGCATTAGCTTTGCCTTTATTTTGAGTACTCTTCATATGTTGCATAAACCCTGGGATTCCACCTGGAATAATATCAGATGTGGGCTTGTGGTCCTTCACTCTCCATGGATTTAAGTTAAGTAATAATTTGGGTGATCCTAGCTTTCTGAGGTTTTGTATGTGGCGGGGGGGGGGGAATATATGAACTTAAGGTCTCTGTCTCTTTCTGTGAGCAAATTAATGTTCAAGCAAGCCCTAGCATTTGCCTGTAGTGTTCTGGGCTGTATCAATTTATTTTACAATTGCTTTATGTTCAGCTGTTTTGCCCTTGAACAGTGTTTAACTTTTAAAAAGTGCATGACTGGCCTTTTTTACATGTTTAAACTGCCAGAATACTCTCTGCTCTGCTCTGGAGTTCTCCAGTTTTTCATTGACAACTTGACACTGAATATGAGAATTAAAGTACTGATTGTGTTGACAGTCTGCTGTGAATTACAACAGTTTGATAACCTACTAGTTTGAGAGCTGCAGCTCAGGTTAGCCAGCTTACTGAAAAGAATTCTCATGTAATAGAAGTGTGCTAACACTGCCTCTTTGCTTGGAATCTGTTCCTTTTATAATTGTCACCCACTATCCAAAAGATGTGGGAACCAGTTCTTATAAGCCAGTGGCAAGCATGCATGTTTGTGCTATGGATTAATGTAATTGCTATCAAAACTCCTCAGTAGGTGATCAAAGAACCTCAGTGGCCTTCAGTAACTCTGTAGCATATTACTATTTGCTTTAAGCAAGTAAATGTGAGCTCACTGGCTGAATAATATTGAGAGCTTTTACTCAGTGTCCATTTAACTACTGCAGAAAGATCTTCATACAAAAGTTCCTTTGAGACATAGATGAACTTGGTTGTCCTTTATAGTTTGTATGCTTTTCCTTTAGTTTTCATGATGTGGCTTGCCACCGTTCTGGCTTGTACAAGGACCCAGGGCCAGTTTTTATTAATTCTTCTGAAGAAGTTAGGAAACTTGAAACTCATGAAAGATGAACTCAAAACAAATTGAAGATTGTTCCCCAAACTGCTCTTTAAAGTTAATAAAATGGAACAAAAAGCCAAACCAACAGTGGAATCACATGTATATGTATATGTATATTTAAAATGCATATATTAAACAAAACCATCCCTTCATAAGATAAACTTGTAGCCTGATTTGGAAAGCATACAGTAAGGTTACAGAAGTGTTCCACAAAAATTAATGTTCAAACTAGCTTACTGTTGGGCTGTCTCTTGAGAGCATGTATTAACAACCTTGACTTAACAAGATCCTTCTAAAACAGCTTGGGCTAATTATGTTGACTTAGTGTGTATTCTAAATATTCCATGAAATTTGAAACAATTGTTTGCAAGCAACTAACTTGTTTCCTGGTCCTCACCATGTTGGACATTAAGTTGACATAAGATTCCAACCTCTTGTGATGTTGAGGAACATTGTCATTGTGAGTTTTCGTTTAGAATTCATAGTAGTAGAGTCCAGAAACTGGTTAACCACCACTTTTCTGAGACCTTGAGCTTACTGATGTGCAACAGTAGCATAAATTCTCAGGTGAGTTTCAATCACATTTAAGCTCGAGCTCCCAAATAAACTCTTTATGCAGCATTTGAGCATTCTGTTTATTCTGATCCTAGAGATAATGGTGGGCTTCTTGGCTTTATACTGTCCTGTTCACCTGCTACTCTAATACAAAATGGACCTAATTCTGCTTCATGGGATTAAAAAATGGCAATAAATTGCACTTCTTGTGCAGGTGGTACTATGGCATTCCTTTAATGTATCATTGCTATAAATAACTCCCATCAGATCTTATCTTTACTATCTAGCTGCAATAATTCTCGCATGGATAGACCTTTTTGCATGCTTTTAAAATGCTATAGAAATCTCTAATTTGGCTGATAAGGACATCTGTAGCACACTCTAATATTGCTAATTTGGAAGTAAATTTCTTTGAGTTCAGTGTTGCTTATTTCCTGGTAAGTGTGCATGAGATTATGCACTTGGCTATAATCTCTAGCATTCTTATGAGGAACCAAGTTCCACCTGAACCCAGTGGAATGTACAGAACAGTCCTGAAATGCTTTCTTCAGAGAAGCCTTTCTTTTCTTAATTTGCAACACTTTATACATGGGCAGCCAGCTACCTTGCTGCCAGATTGCATTCATATGAGGCCTGTACAGCCAAATGAGAGACAGACGTGGTTTCCTACTAAAAGGTAGGGTGGTGCAATGAAAGAATGTATTCAAATTCCCTTTACTTAGAGATCAAACCACTGAAGTGTCTGGATAGAGAAATTAGTCCTAAAATTGAGAATTTGGCATAAACCCTTTGATCTACTCAGTGGTGTAGTGATTGATTCTGCAGTCTGATAGAGTTCAGAACTGCCAAGAGAGAACCTAGAAACTACTGTTTTAGTAATCTGTGACTTCTTTCCCTTATCTTGCTGTACCTGGTAAGAAAAAATGTTCTACCTTCTGGTACATATGGGTTCATTCATAAAGGCCAGTAAACAAGTGTAGTTCTTAAAAGTGGCCCAAAGCATGACTAAAACTATGAGGCTGCTGATTTTTTTTCTAACATGGAAAACCAAATAATGCACCACCCTACCTTAATCTTGCATGCAAGACTGACAAATGAGCAATTAACTCTCTGCACATTAATTTTATCATTACTCTGGTGTATCTCTTCTCTGTGTTGCTCCTCCTTTCCTTCTACCCTCTTACTTTGGCCTACAGATTGCTCGGGAGGCTGAGGCTGCAATCTATCACCGCCAGCTGTTTGAAGAACTTTTCCGCCTCACTGTTAACATCAGGGACCCTCTTGATGCCATTGCTGTAGGCGCTGTGGAAGCCTCTTTTAAGTGCTTAGCTGCAGCTGTGATAGTTTTGACAGACACTGGCAGGTAGGGTTCAGAGTAAGGCAGACAAGATACTTCATTCTAAAGTGGTTAGAGGTTTCTAAAAATCAAGCAGCTGTTTCACAGTATTGGTTCCTGTTTTTCACACATCACTTTTCTATAACAAAAACAAAGAGTCTGCCTTTATCTTTCTAACAAAGGAGGATTTGAGGTAGGTAAAAGCAGAGCAAGAGTGACTGGCAGTTGCGCATGGATGAGTGTAAAGACTTGGCAGAATGGAGTGGGGTGACTTGGCAGATATTAATGTGTGTCTCCTCAGTGAATGGATGCAGTCCAAACAGCACATGCTAATTTTGCTGTTCTTGTGAGGGTTCCCAAAATGTAGTCTTGGCTGATGTTGCCTCATCGGCACACTATTAAATACTCATTTGGGTTTGCTTCTATTGTTAGCTTGATCAATGTAGCACTCTGCCAAGTCCAACACCCCACCTTCACTCATGCCGCTAGTGATGACTGATGTGAATGTTGTCTTCCGAATGCGTGTTGCTCTTATAGATTGCTCGCGAAGCAGAGGCAGCCATCTTTCACAGGCAATTGTTTGAAGAGCTCCGAAGGCTGGCCCCCTTGAATCGGGATCCTACTGAAGCTGCCGCTGTTGGCGCTGTGGAAGCTTCCTTCAAGTGCTGCAGTGGGGCCATTATCGTGCTCACCAAATCTGGAAGGTAGGAGGTAGAAGGTTCTGGCAGAAGTCACATGGACTTCAATAATTCAGGTGGTCAGATAACCTTACATGTACCAAACTGCTGAATGTCACAGCTGAGTAGCTGGAATTTATTCTGGGTTAGGGGGAGTGTCTGTTACTAGTGTGAATGCTTTTGTTATTTTATCTTGCTTGGAAAGTAAGTTATTTGCATATTAAATATTTACATGGTCTTTTTCAAATGGCTTACAGCAGTTGGCTTAAAATAAATCTAACAGTTAAGAAATAAGCAACACATTTGAAACTCATTCCAGCATGAGAGCAGTTAAAAGTGCATACAGCCAAGTTTCTGAATGCTAGATTACAATGCCAAGGATGTAAAAATTGAGACATGGGTTAATAATAGCACAAACAAAACATGAAAGCTGAAGTGGGTTGCAGACTAAAAAAATCAGTCTTACATGGAAAAACCACACAGTAAAATGCTCTTTGTTTTCTGTGGGAGAGATGGCTGAGAAGGTATATCATGAAAACAAATCACTTTTTGAGCAGTCAAAGCTATATCTCCAGTGAATTTGGGCATGTTTATGAACAACCATGCTGAATCCAAGTTGTTTTAAGTGTTACAGTAGACATTACTGTTCAAATGTGTGATGAGTGTGGGCAGAGTTTTGGTGAAAAATGTGGTAGGAGGGAGAGATGCATGCACCAGGTACATCAGTTGGCTCAAAATGTAAATGAGACTTAATTTCAATTATGAGCACTTAACTTTGAACCCACACAATGAATGCTTTTGGAGTTTTTTAATCTGTGTTGTGTATTTGCCATTTATTTGCCCAGCAGAGTCTACATTTAAAGCTTGTGAGAATGCAAGGCTGTTACACCAAATTATTTCTCTAATTTAGATTTAAACATTTGTTCATCCAAACTTGTAAAAGAAGTACTTAGGGCGAAACATGGGAATCAGAAATTCTTGTAGTGCATTGCTCGATCTCTTCACATAATACTGTTATGAAATTGGAGGAAGTTTGAATTATAGTTCAGACATGCTTTAAGCTGTTGCTGTTAATTTTTTCCTTGTAGAGGGTTCCTGCCTGGCAGTCTTATGCTGACCTTTCCGAAGAAATCTGAACTTTGCCAGTTTAATTGTTTCATCAGCCAGTACTGTTGTGTCTACTTGAGCTATTTTAATGGCTTCTGATACCATACTGAGTATTTGGACTTCAAAATAGGATGATTAACTTTCAGTAAAACAATACACATACACACACACACACACCATATATATGCATCAACCGTAGAGGCAGAGGAAAAAGAAATTGAGAATTTCTGCAACGGAGTCCAGGACGAAATTGACAAGATGCCAAGACAGGACTGTTTGGTAATCATAGGTGACAATGAGAGTAGGGAGATTTAGGTTTGGTTCAAGGAACAAGGCAAGAGAGTAGTTGACAGAGTTTTACGAGGCCAATAATCTATGCAACACACATAGTCAAAGAGGAATGCAGAAAGATGATACCAGTGGCCCAAAAGAGGGAGAAGAAAAAATGGATGATAGACTAAACATTTCAGCCAGTTAAAGAAAGAGAAGCAAAAGGAAAGAGAGACAGAAACTTAATTAGAACTTTGAATGCTACTGTTCAAATACTACTATAACCAATGCTGAGAATTAGAAGCTGACAACAGAAAAGGAAGAACAAGAAACCTCTTCCACATGATCCAGGAATTTAAAGCAGGGGTCCCCAAGCTACGGCCCATGGGCTGGACCCGGCCAGTCAAAGCCTTCTTACCAGCCCATGAGGCCTCCTGCCACCGCTACCATGCGGCCACCGCTCGTGTGCCCCGCCAGACACCATTTTGTATTCCAAAATGGCGCCGGAGTAGTGTGCATGCACGCATGACATGGGCATAATTTTGTGTGCCAAAATGGCATCCAGAGTCGTGCGCATGCGCCCAGCGTCACCGATGGACACCATTTTGTATTTCAAAATGGTGCCTGGAGTTGTGCACATGTGCGCGCATGTCCGGCCCCCTGGAAGATCTGGGGTCCAGCTTACCAGCCCCCGGATCAAAAAAGTCCGGGGAGCCCTGATTTAGAGAGAAATTTAAACCAAGGGTGGGGTGCTCAACAGTCACAAGAGGAACACAGGATACAACCATGATGAAATTTTTAAAAAGATGGAAACAATACACAGAAAAGCTGTATTTAAAATGTGATAAGATGAATGACACATGGGAAGGAGAAACTTACAAAGATGAACCTCAAATTTTGGAAGGTGAAATGAAAGCCATGCTCAAAGCAATTGGAAAGAACAGATAACTGCTACAATCCACAGAGGCAGAGTCAAGCTTAGTTTTAACTCGAATCTTTCAACAAATATGGGAAACAAAGCAGTGCCCCACAGACTGGAAGCAATCAATATATTAATATCCACAAAAAGACACAAAATATTGCATAATTACAGAATCATCACACTAATTTCCTATGAAAGCAAAGTCTTGCTCAAATTTCTGCAGCAGAGACTTGCCATACATGGAGCGAGAAATTCCTGAGATGCAAGTTGGATTCAGGAAAGGATGAGGCGCTAGGGATCACATTGCAAACATACGTTGGTTAATGGAGCACAGCAGTGAATTCCATAAGAAAATCTGCATGTGATTTATAGACTGCAGTAAAGGTTTTGGCTGCTTAGATCACAAAAAGCTGTGGCTTGCACTTAGTGGAATAGGAGTGCCACAACACCTGATTCTCTTGCATAATCTGTACTCTGGACAAGAGGCTGCTGTCAGAACAGAATATGGTGAAGCAGAATAGTTCCCAGTCGGAAAGGGGTCAGGCAAGGCTGCATACTCTCACCCTAGTTGTTCAGTCTGTACGCAGAGAACATTGTACATAAAGTGGGAAGGAGGAGAAGATGGAAGGAAGGAACATTAACCACTGAAGATGGTGATGATGTAATGCTACTACTACTAACAATAACAAAAAAGACCTGGAGCAATCAATTAAGAAGGTCAAGGAGACAAGTGCAAAGGTTGGATTAATACTGAACATTAAAACAACAATAAAAATAAAAAATAACCACAGAAGATCTACAAGAATTCATCCTAGACATGGAGAAAATTGAAATAGTCAAGGTGTTCCCATACCTTGGTGCAGATATTGATCAAAACAGAGACTGCACCCAAGAAAGCAGAAGAAGTCTAGGATTGGGAAGGGCAGCTATGAAAGAACTGGAGAAGATAATAAAATAAGAGGTTTTAGACCAGATCAAACCTGGTCTCTCTGGAAACCAAGATGACTAAACTGAAGCTGTCATACTCTGGCCACGTCGTGAGGAAAAAATAATTATTAGAAAAGAGAATCCTAGGAAAGGTGGACAGCAGTAGAAAGTGATAAAGACCACATACTAGATGTTTAGACTTGGGGAGGACAGAGGCTTGAGCCTGTAGGACCTGAGCAGAGAGGTTGTCATGAATTTAGGTCAACTTGAGAGCAGTTAAGCACAAAAACAAAAAATTAAGAAAAAGCTGTAAGTTTGTTGTTTAGACTTTCTATTTTTCTGAATGTGACTATCAGTACTGAACCACCTCTTCTTGGATAGAAATTATATGTGAAAGGCATGGGCAGTTGAAGCCATTGTGTGCCTTCAGAACACAGTTTTCTCAAGGGATGAAAAAGTAATAATACTACTTTGAAGAATTCCGTTACTGGATGCTGCGTTGTCTGCATTTACATCTCATTGTTTAGGGATGATGCATGCTCCTTATTCTGTTCAAATAATGGTCTTTAAGCCACCAAAATATTGGAATTTTTCTCTTTCAAAATTGCTGGAGTAATCCGTATATAGTGCTAGTAGTATTCTAAACCAAGTTCAGTGGATCTGTCCCTGTTCTAGATTTCAGTTGTTGCACCCACTTTCTAAAGAAGTTTGATTTGGCAACAATTCCTTGTTAAAAAGTGGGGCAGCTTTGTATTCAGACATTCTTGAACCCCCTCCGTTTTTGTGGGGGTTCTGTTACGGACCCCTCAGTGAAAACGGAAACCCACGCATATTCAAACCTCATAGGCTTGAATGGTGGCATGGAGGTGTGTGGACACACACCCCATTGTATGCCCATCTGTTTGTCCCTCGCACATAAGCGAGGCACGTGGATCCAAAGTCTGCAAAAATGGAGGGGTGACTGTATTCCCAATGTCTGTATTGGGTCGGTATGCAGTGTCACGTCAGACTCATGTTAGGCGGTATCTTTGAAGGTATCTTTGACTAGCTATAAACCACGCTCAGCCTTTGTTTCTGAGTTCTTTTGGTATGAAGGTTTGATGGATACTGTAGAATATCCATGGACTGTCCCTTTTACATGATATTGCAGACTTCAGACTCATATGATATGTTCTCTATTATAAAACTAAATTGTTACCATAGAATTTGGAGGCAAAAGCACAGGCTAGTCCATGGATGAACAGCTCCCTCATTGTTGGCTGTGTTTGGTAAGACTGATGAGAATCATAGGCCCAAGTGCCACACTTGCCCATCTTTGTAGGATATTAGAACTAGCATATCATATCTCCAGTTACAAGCTGTCTGAACTCTTCTGACCTTGTTCTCATAATTGGAGATTCATTATGTATATTGACACATTGGCCTCTTGCCTCAGTCAGTTAAATAAGTGGACAACTGAATCTACCATACATAATTTTCCCCTAGGTCTGCTCACATGGTATCAAGATACCGCCCACGTGCTCCCATTATTGCTGTGACCCGTGATGCTCAGACAGCACGCCAGGCCCACCTCTATCGTGGTATTTTCCCTGTGCTGTGCAAGGAACCAACACATGACTCTTGGGCTGAAGATGTTGATCTACGAGTTAATGTGGGCATGACTGTTGGTATGTTGTTCTCCCTGGCTTTGTTTTCCTTTCCTATAACTTGCATAGAAGATACAGCAAATGCTACAATTTGTGGTAGTTCTCAAAAACTACATAACGTTTCTCTGGGAATTGGGAACATGAGAGGCTTTATCCTCCAGTATTTGATGCCTTTGGTGTATTGGACCAAACATATCTTAAGTACTACCATAGCAGATGTTTCAAAGGTTTCAGAATTGTAATAGCCTTTGCAGACTGCCAGAAATAGTGCAAATTGAGTTCACTTTAACTGTCCTGGCTCAGTGCTAGGGAATCATAGGAACTGTATTTTTTTTTTCTGAGACATTAAGCCTCCTCCGTCAGAGAGCTCTGGTGCCGCAATAAACTATATTTCCCATGATTCCCTAGCACTGAGTTGGGCAGTTAAAGTGGCCTCAATTTGCACTATTTCTGGCAGTCTGCAAAGGCCCTAAGTTGGATGGGGCCATGCATTAGGTTTGGTTACTATCTGTGCAAACCTATCGGTCTTAGTTATAAGGCTCAGTTCTTACTGTTCTGGTTTTCCCTCCCTCAGGTAAAGCTCGTGGATTCTTCAAGACAGGAGATCTGGTCATAGTGCTTACAGGGTGGCGTCCTGGATCCGGCTATACCAACACCATGCGAGTGGTGCCAGTTCCATAAAAACCAACCCAGCAACCTCATCCCTCTTCTGTCTCAAGCACCTTCCCCTTGCATTAGATCAGCAGTTGCTTGCAATATTGTCTATGTCTGTAGAGGCTGCCAAAAACCACCAAGTGCAGTAACTGGGGGAAGAGAGACTAAATCTAGAAATACTTGAAATAGTTCTCTAATGAGCAGAATTTCTCCTTTTCTTCCCCTCCTCAGGCTATCCTGCCTTATTTGTTGAGAGTCAGCATAAGGTTGTCTAGCATGACATGACAACTAGGGCTGCCCAGGGTTTTTTTTGCAGCTCTTTTCTTTGGTGCAGAGAATCAGGGATCCTGATGTGTCTGACTGATAGAGCATTTTATGCAAACGCTTGCTGCAGTACCTGTCTGACTTCTCTCACCCAACATCCTTTTTCTTTCCTGTAGGTTTGTACTGTCACATCTCTACCCAAACACTCTTGTTAGGAGCTACACTAGACCATAGCTCTCTAGGTCTTTTAGCATCTCACTAGTTTTGCTGTGTCTCTGGGCATACAGAGGTTGTTGGTACGCTTTGACCTAAACTATGAGACAAATCACTTGGATATCTAAATGTACACTCCAATAGGTGGTGATAAAAGACCATACGTACTTGTCCCTTGAAGTTCCAAAATAAAAATTCTTCAAAATTAGTTGTTGTGCCTCATTGCCAGTACAATTGAAAGAAGGTAATGGAAATGAATGTCTGCAGAATGCTTGTCATCCCAGAGTCTGTTCCAGTATTGAAATTTGCTGAGAAGTAAACAGGGCAGACCTTGTGACGGAACTTAAAGGGCTGAGCAGTACAGTCGAAATTATTTCAGCTGATGCACTCCCTACACCTCAAGCTGCTAAGAGTTGTTTGTGCGCCTGTTGCAGTATTGTGCTTTGTGTTCAAGTTGATTCATGTTTCCTGAGAGCACTATCCTCTGTAAATCTGGATAAGTGACCTACTGTAACAGGTTGTAGAGTACAACTTTGTACATCAATAAAGCAGAACTCACTCACCTATTGCTGCCTGTTCTGTTTTCCTGGCTTTAAAAGATGCTGCTGCTGTTACTCAGTTTGTAGGCTGGTTTCTAGGCGCTCTGGTTTGTGGAAATAACAGCCTTAGTCTTTTCCATCACAAGTATCGATGTGCACAGATGAGAATGGTGCCTTGTTATAGGGCCCTATGACTATATTATTAGTTTGTGTTGCCAGCTGCTAAGTCTTCAGAATGACATATTGGGTGTGGGTGGAGGTAACTGCTGCATATGTAGTTGCTTAGGACAGTTACTCTCAAGCCTATATGGGCAAATGTTTAAGCAGACTTCATCTTTCTGAAATCGCAGACATGTCAATTACCCCTTGCAAATAATGACTTCATTGTCTGAACATGTATGTGGGTTCTGATTCTAGCAAAAGCTTGTAGACTTCAGAATTCTGAATAACTTCTGTTGGAGCTAATTTTTACTGCCAGGAAGAGGGATAGTCCCTGTCTTCATCCAAGTGCCTCAAGATTAAACATGGAACAAAGATGGCATGCTTGGTTTGTCCACTAGAGGGGGAGCTTTATTCAGAATTTATGTGGAAAATAGACATGAATTAAAAAAAAAACAATAATGCTAGATAAGGTAGATGGGAAAAGGAGGAGGGGAAGACTGCAAGGAAGATGGATGGACTCAAGTCAGGGAAGTCACAGGCATGGGTTTGTAGGGACTAAGTAGAGCAGTGGAGGATAAGGGAGTCTTGGGAGTTGTCTCATTCACTGGATCACCAGGAGTCGGGGTCAACTTGAGGCAGTTAACAACAAAGTGTAATCACATTCAGTTGAACACCAGTAATAAATACACAAGTTAACTAGACTTTGCATGCACTTTCAGAAGGAATCAACCATCATTTCTGAAATAGTTTCATATTGAAGGCCTGTTTTGAGGATCATTCAATTTGTGTTTAATTAAATACATTGTCCATTTACATTTGTAGCCACGGATAATTCTGTTACAAAAATCATTCAGTAATCTGTGTGTGTGTGTGTGGGGGGGATCTAGCAGGAACTTCTGAACAAGCAGGTTAATAAATCTGCATGTAGTCACATTTACAAATACCGGTAGGTCTAAAATATTAATCTGTCCACGATAGGGTACATGCTATTTAGCTAAAGCCAGGACAGCTGACAGTCTAATACAGGGGTAGGCATCCTTTCCCCTTTAAGGGCTGAGGGACTTCAGCTCCCAGAAGCCTCAGCTATGTTGGCCAATAGCTCCTGGGATTCTGGGAGCTGAAATCCCTCGGCCCTTAAAGGGGAAAGGTTGCCTACCCCTGGATATGATTAGCCTTGTTAGAGATGGATAGCTGAGAGTTTGATTTGCATTGTTACATGAAGGCATGTTACCTAGTGTTGGTGATGTTGCTACAGGGAGGCAGGGAACTCTTAGGAAGGTAGGCCATTTTCTCTGTTGCCATGCTTGCATTTCAGTGTGTCGGTCTGGTGACTTTGAGGTATCCCTACACCGGCTTGTCCATTGGAATTGCAAGCATATAACTGCCCATCTCTTAACAGAAATTGTATTATCCTGCAACTTGTCCTACATGGCTACAATATGTCTACACTTTATGCAGTGACTTCAGTCGGCTTCTCAGTTGTGTTGGGGGAAAACCACTTCAATCTGTATGGATATGTAGAAATCACTATTGGTGATTAGTTAGAATTGGCTGTGCTATCTAACAGTGGTGTCACTTGGGGGGGGTGATCACTGCTCATCAAACACCTACTTTTTGGCAGAAACGGGCTATGACAGTCATCTCCTTCCCTTTAAAAAAAGAATGGCGGGAGTGGGATGAAGCTCAGAGGGGAAAGGAGAGGCCCCAGAATTTTTAAAAATTAAAATTCCAATTTTTGAATTTTTTTAAAAAAAATTCTTTTGAAATTTTCTTTAAAAACACATTTTAACCAAATCTTCACTATGTATATGTAAATAACATTTAGGTTGTGCATATGATATTGTAATTTGAAGGTATACTTTTAAATTTTACTAGTTGTTTATGTCACAATGATTACCATTACATGCAGTGGCATGTGCAAAATATAATTTACGAGTAACATTAGTGCAAAAAAGCATTACTAAGGATTCTGTATGCTGTGAAATGGGAGGGGTGTGTGTGTGTGTGACACCAACAGTTACAACACCAGGTGACACCAACCCTAGGGATGCCATTGGGGCGTCTTAACCTGGGGGTTGATGGACAGGCTTCAGAGATACAGTGGAATGGATGTGAAAAGATCTCCCTCCATCTTCTTTCCTGCTGACCTTGAAAAATGAGTTTTTCTCTGACGCCCCCATCTAGAAGATGGCGAGTATTGAATTAACAAGAATTTTAAAGTCTGTTCATAGATTTGTCAAAGATCATGTGAACCATGTGTTGGGATACTCAAGGCTATAGAAAGAGATGGTAGCAAAGATGGCTCTGGTCTATTCCATCCTGTGATGAACCTCAGTAAGTGTTTCTCAGACGTTTCAGCTCCATAAACCTTGTCTGTGGTCAGGGGAGAGATTCAAGAGAATGAGCAGTGCTAGAGGAATGAAGCTCGGAGGGGAAAGGAGAGGCCCCAGAATTTTTAAAAATTAAAATTCCAATTTTTGATTTTTTTTGAATTTTTTAAAAAATTATTCTTTTGAAATTTTCTTTAAAACACATTTTATCTCAGGTACCTTTCTTGCAAAACTACACAAAGCCAGTTGTTCACATTGAGGGTTCTCACTGGGAAAATGTGCATTAAGCTTGGCTAATAACTCTTATATGCAGAATATTATTCTGGGCCCGAATCCATGTATAGAGCCAGTGGTGTAGTGCTTTGAGCATTGGACTATGACTCTGGAGACCAGGGTTTGAATCTCCACTTGGCCATGGAAAGCCAGTGGGTGACCTTGGGCAAGTCATATTCTCTCCGCTTCAGAAGAAGGCAATGGCAAACCCACTGAACAGAAATTGCCAAGAAACTCCTGTGATGGGTTCACCTTAGGAAATGACTTGAAGGCACACAACAACAATCCATGTATATTGCCAAACAACTTTTCCTTTGAAAACATTCTAAAAAAATTTTTAGAAGATAAAACGAGGGATAGATTCTATAGAACAAGTTTTGCTTTTCTCAGATAGCATTAAAGGAGCAATATGTTCAAAAGAAAGCATGTGATAAGTGTGCTAGCAGGGATTTGGGCCAACTCTGAATTTATTTCTAGGACATTAGATCTGGGAGAGGCTGGAAGGGCCATGGGGACAACACCTGCTCTTGCAGGAGCTTCCCTGGGGAACTCTTCCTAAGCAAGATGCCTACTTTTACAGGCTGATCTTATAAAGGTACTAATGATATTGCTTACGCCTAAAGAAGTAGGCAGGGTAAGTTCTGTTTTTCAGAGAGCAGCCGCTACAGTGCTAGATGAGATCAACAGTGTATGTCCCTAGGCAACCTTTTTGAGCCGGGGGCCGGGTTGCTGTCCCTCAGACAATTGGGGGCCCGAAGCACAATAAATAAATAAATAAATATTTTAAAAAAAATTAAATATATGCATGCATACTAGCCCCAGAAAAGCCATGGCAAAACCCCTGTGGAGATTTTGCCAAGAAACCCCCAAGAACAAGTAATGACAACAATAGTCAATATCATCATGGCGGGGGGCGGCGGTGACGGCGGCAGGACCGGCCTGGGGCCAGTCCAAAGGCCTCGGGGGGGGGGGGCGCATCTGATCCCTGGGCCTTAGGTTGCCTACCCCTGCTATAGAGAACTCTATGAATTTAAGATTTGTGGCATCTGTTTTATTGATTTCCAGAGATCCACCCCCTGGCTGGTGTAAAACCCATACTGAGCCTAAGAGCCTGAATGGATCTTAGCATTCCTATGCTAAATTCCACTCCAGGTTAATCGAAGCTTTGTTCATTTCAGCACAAAAGTTTGGGAGAGGGAAGAATGGAATTGAGATAAATAAAGGGGGATCAGCCATCCCTATGGATTTACTACTCAGATATAAATCTACGTTTGAATTTTTCTTGGTTGATCTATTCTAGAGCAAGGACAGGGAACAATTCACCTTCCTGATGTTTTAGAGTGCAACTTCCATAATACCTACACCATTTGCCATATTGCCTGGGCCTTCTGGGGTTTGCCATGAAAACATTCTGGATAGCCAAAGTTCCCCTCACCGTTGCCTTAGGCTGCTGCCCCACTACAGAATTAATGCAGTTTGACACCTCTTTAACTGTCATGGCTGCATTCTGTAGAATCCTGGGATGTATTGTTTGTTGTGGCACCAGAGTGCTTTGACAGAGAAAGCTAAATATCTCCCAGAACTACAAATTCCATAGGATGGAGCTATGGCAGTTAAAGCAGTATCAAACTGCATTAATTCTGAAGTGTAGATGCAGCCCTAGAGAGTGTTTTTCCTACCATCTGCACAATGCTTGGTGGTGTGGAGGACACACAGTATTGGGTGCATAGACCTGTCACCATACAGTCTATATTACATACAGCAGAAAGAGATCTCACTATATTAGATGCTTAGAAACAATCCTACTGAAGGCAAAGATCCTGTAAACTAATGAAGAGACTGGAGGACTTTTTCAAGAACTTTTTCTGTTATGAAGTATTTGTTTTGAGAAGTATTGCCCTTCCTTTCCTGTCCACAATAGATCCTCTGTGGATTTGCAACATGCTGGAAATGCCAGCCAAAGACAGGGACTTGGCAGAAACCCCAGATTCTCAGAGCTGTTGTCATAAGACACAGTCAGATCTGAACAGTGGGTCCAGATTCCTATTAGCCAAACTCAGGTTGTTGTTGTTGTTTTTCTGGAGACAAACAAATTAAAAAACTCAGACCCTCCCATTTGTTATCACTACCACAGCAGGTCAGTTCTGTTCTATACAGAGTCCTGTATGGCGCCTGCAAATATATCAATGCACTCATTCAGCAGTGACTTCTCATTAGAAACATAAATGGATAAACATGTGAGTTTTTGTTGGTCCGTTGATTGTGTTTGTCCAAATTTGCATATAAATAAAACCATAGAATTATACAATCATAAAGTTGGAAGAGACCGTAAGGGCCATCCAGTTCAACTGCCTGCCATGCAGGAACTCCCAATCAAAGCATCCCTGACAGATGGCCATCCAGCCTCTGCTTCAACTTAAACACGGCTATTATATCGCCTCTTAACCTTCTCTTCTCCAGGCTAAACATCCCCAGCTCCCTAACACATAAAATAACACATAAAAAAGCACACTATTTTTATGGAAGGCATTCTAGGAAAGACATTTTCCTAAGTTTTATTAGGTATTATTATTATTATTATTATTATTATTATTATTATTATTAAGTTTTATTTCTTAATCTAATCTATGGCTTTCCAGGTGGTGTTGGGTTGCAAAAACCATTGTAGCCAATAGGGCGGAAAGATGGGAGTTGTAGTCCAACAACACGTAGTGGTTTGAGTGTTGGACTATGACTGGTGACCAGAGTTCGAATCCCAGGTCAGCCATGAACCCATTGGGTAACCTTGGGCAAGTCACATGCTCTCAGCCTCAAGGGCCAGATACCTAAGACAATCCCAGAAGTACAACACAAAGGCATTTACAGATGCATCCAGACAAACTGGAAAGTCTCAGATTTTGTTCCCAATTTTTTCCCAATTTTATACTGGGTTAAAATAAATTGATCCGTGGAGCTGGTATAAAAAGTCACTCTTCATATCGTAAATTGATAGAAAATATTCTGAGATCAACGAAACGGTTATGGATCTCCAAAATAAAATCAAAAAGACCAGGAAGAAAACCAGGGACTTTCTGGCCTTTTTAAATTTGAAGCTGTCCTTAGTTCTCATGACACAACATCATTAAGATAGTAATGTTTACAGGTAACAATAGTTATCTTTCCCCTTGTCCAGAAAAGGACATCCGCATCTTATCTCCGTGCTGGTAATAATGATAATAATAATTATTATTTTGATGTTTGCTAGCTATTGCTGGGCAAAAAAGTGAATATGATTTTGAAGGATCCTTATTTCAAAGGAGTTTTAGGAATGTGCTTCATGAGCAAAGGGGCCCATTGAAAGCCCAATATAAAGTATCTGTTATATTAATAATAATAATAATAATAATAATAATAATAATAATAATAAATATCCTGCCTTTCTGCCAATACAGGGACTCAAGATGGCGAACAACAAATTAAGGGCCTTTGCAGACTGCCAGAAATAGTGCAACTTGAGTCCACTTTAACTGCCCTGGCTCAGTGCTAGGGAATCATGGGGACTGTAGTTTATTGTGGCACCAGAGCTCTCTGACAGAGAAGGCTCAATGTCTCAGAAAAAAATACAATTCCCATGATTCCCTAGCACTGAGCCAGGACAGTTAAAGTGGACTCAATTTGCACTATTTCTAGAAGTCTGCAAAGGCCCTAACTTGGGATGCTTTGGATCCTAGGACTGGGGAGGGGATGACTTTCAGTGACACACAATCCTGAATATCCAGCGATAGAATTGAAAATCTAATTTTTTTAATGTTAATATTTAAATATATACATATCATACAATCCAATCGAACAAATACATACACTATACATCTTACACAAACACAGATTCCCCCCCAACCTAATCCCGCCACCCAAACTAATCTCTCCCTCCCCCTACAAACAAACATAATACAAACTCACAATTAAAACTTTGAAACAGATTGTTTCTTATCAAGCTTAAGTTAATTTCCTTGCCTTCCCGGTTAAAGATTTTATTTCATTAATTTCCATCTAATAAGTCTCCATCTATTCTTAAGTTTCTTGAATTACTACTATAACTTCTGCTTATTTATATTTCCATACTTATTTTCGCGTTTATACAACCTTTCTATATATATATTAAACCACTTTCCTGTTTGATTATACAAGTTATAACCTATATATATATATATATATATATATGTACACGTTATAAATTGATACACAACTCGTTCCATTCAAAATCAGATTTTCATCATGTTAGTCAAATATATATATAGTTGACATGTTAGATAATGTAACATGATGAAAATCTGATTTTGAATGGAATGAGTTGTGTATCAATTTATAACCTATATATATATATATATATATATATATATATATATATATATATATATTTGACTTGTTAGATAATGTAACATGATGAAAATCTGATTTTGAATGGAACAAGTTGTGTATCAATTTATAA
>CM034709.1:9424902-9438899 GCA_020142125.1 Phrynosoma platyrhinos | reverse complement strand
AACTCTTTTACTATTTCTATTTCCTCATTGTCTGGGTTGAACTTGTGACAGTCGTTGGTGGTCATTATTTTTGTTTTCTTTATGTTCAACAGTAAGCCTGCCTTTGCACTTTCTTCTTTGATCTTCCTTAGGAGGTGTTCCAGCTCTGTGAATACTTTTTTTTTTAAAGTCCAAGTTTATGAATAGGATGATGGATGTAGAAAGATCTGTGTGCTCAGCATCACCTCGTGATCCAATAGATTCAGCCTTGGCTTCCAATTCTTAATGTCTAATAATAAATAATAAAATTTTATTTATATCCCCCCCCCCTTTTGCCAAGGCTATCCAGGCTATCCTTCTTGCTGTACCATGATCGGAAAGTATATGGATGAATGAGCAGATGGGATGAGGAGAAGAGTGTGCTAATTCTGGGAGGTGAACTGGTATCTCATTCCGCTGCTTCTGTAATATACGTTTTAGAGCTTGGAAAAACATTAGATCGTATTGATGGGCTGTTCAGATGCTTAGTTCATTGCCAGAGTTTCTTTGAATCCCAGAATTATTGCCTGATTGCTCCCCATTATCATGTTCTCCCCCTGCAAGAGAAGTCCAGAGGTTCAGGATCAATGCCATGCTATCCAGCTGCACACTCCCTGAGTCTTACCATTGCATCCCACAGCCATGCTGAGCAGGGAGACGCTGAGTGGCAGATTTGGAGCTTGTGGTTTCTTGCCCTTTCTCCATGCACAGTCCTGGCTTTGTCTGTTGCTGCAGAATTAAATTGAAGAGGAAATGTCTACTGCTCAAGCTTCTTGGTTTTCTGATTCCTAAGAGAACAAACTGGGAGAATTATAGGAGGAGGGCAAGTCCTGTTTTGCTGCAATTCTACATACAGATTCCTGGATGTTAACAAATCCCAGGCGCTGAGAATGTTATAAGCCTTGGCATCTGGTGAGTGAAGCAAGTTTCTTTTCGAATGCGTACTTATGCCCTCTCTTTGCTAGCGCTTGGAGAGTCTGGGTTGCCCCCTTTCTTTATCCTTCTGTTTCTCTCTTTTGGATAATTTGCAGGATGGATTTTTCCAGGCTCTCAGTACTTTTCTTTTGCCGGCTGATGAAAACTCCTGATTGCATGATTTTGGAAACATATTGCCCTCTGTACTGGTTGGGGTTGCTTGGAGGAGAGCATGTAATTCTCACTCTTGACAGGCTTGGCATTGTTTGCTTTGCAGTGTTGCCCATTTATCTCTGCCAGTTGGGAGGACAAGTCTTATTCTCTCCGCTCCTCCCCATTTCTTCTTCTTTTCTTTGCCACCCTTGAGCCTGTTAATTGTTTTTGGGTTATGGTGTTCTGCTGGCCGAGTGTTTTTGGAAAATCTTTGCTGTGGCAAGAATACGAGGACGTGGGAGATCACGTGCTCCTGAAGTTCTGGGAACGCTATGCAAGATGGCTCAGCTTTTGAAAAAAAGTTTCTTATTTGGGACTACAGGTCCCAGATCTTTCCAGAAACCCGGCAGCTGTAGTTTGAAAAAGTATTGTTTCCAGTTACTTTGGGAATTTAAGTCTCCACGGAATTTGGCTTTGCTGAGTTCTGTTTAAAAAGACGCCTTTGTAACAGGAGACATGGAGGAGGCTTAGAAACTTTGCTGTAGATGGGCAGTACTTGCCCACTCGCATCTTCCTTTTGGTCATGCTGATATGATTCTTGGACACAGAGGGTATCATGTGCGATTCTTGGATAAAATGGGCATCATCTGTACAGTTGGATTGCTTGCACTTCAAAGGGACCCTCAGCTGTTACACTTTAAGCCAGGGGTAGGCAACCTTTCCCCTTTAAGGGCCGAGGGACTTCAGCTCCCAGACTCCCAGGAGCTATTGGCCAACATGGGACTATTGGCCAACATGGCTGAGGCTTCTGGGAGCTGAAGTCCCCCGGCCCTTAAAGGGGAAAGGTTGCTGACCCCTGCTTTAAGCCTTCAACCGATGGGAATCCATACTTGGAGAAAAGTGTGCAAGCCACTGGCAGAACATCTGCTTTGGCAGAAGGTCTGAGGTTCAATTCCTGGCATCTCCAGGTACTCCCAGGAAAGACCCGTATCTAAAATCCTGGCAAAGTACTGCTAGTTGAGGATGGAGCAAGCTTGTTTTCTGCTGCTCCAGAGAACAGGAACCAGAGCAGTGGATTCAAATTAGAGGAAAAGAGATTCCAGCTCAACATTAGGAGGAACTTCCTGGCAGTAAGAGTGGAACAGAAAAAAGAGTCTCCTTCTTTGGAGGTTTTTAAACAGAGTCTGGATGCTCATCTCTTGGGGATGCTTTAATCCTGTATTCTTGCATGGCAGGGGGTTGGACTGGATGCCCTTTGGGGTCTCTTCCAACTCTATGATTGTATTATTCTAATGAACCTTTGTCAAGGTGGGCCAGTGGAATAACACTCTTGTAAATCAGCTTCTAAAGGACATGATGGTTAAGACAGCTGTCTGCATTAATGTGGATAAATGCAGAGCTTGGAAAAGAATTCCCAGTGTCACTCAGTGAGCGTGGAAGTTGTAATTCAAAAAAGTTACTTTTCCAGGCTCTGGAGAAACTTCTTCTCTCAAGTGGGGTGACTTTTTTTTTCAAGTGTGTGTGTTTAGTCCGCATTCTTATTCCCCCTGTGACTGCATCTATAGTGGTAGAACAATTTAGGGTCTGTCTACGGAAGAATAGGATCACATATTTGTATAGCTGTTTAAAAATGTAGAGGTGGCAGTGAAGAGCTGTATTTGTATTAGGCTGCCTCTGCATTGCAGAAATAATCCGGTTTGACACCACTTTAACGGCCATGGCTCAATGCTATGGGATTCTGGGAATTGTAGTTGGTTGTGGCACCAGAATCCCATAGCATTGAGCCATGGCTGTTAAAGCGGTGTCAAACTGGATTATTTCTACAGTGCGGAAGCAGCCTTTGGCACACAGACTCATTCCTTCTTGCTTTGGTCTCTGGTCAAATCTGTTTTGGCAAGTCACTTTAAGGCATACCTGGGAAAAATTCACTGGCGGTTCCAAGAGACCTGAGAAATGTAGCAGCAGAACATGTGCATCTTGGCGTGAGTGTTGGTGCCTGTTGGGATTAGGCCCATAATTAACGCTTCATTCCTAATGCCTAGAATGCTTTGGGGACTTTAAAAATTCAAAAAGTACATGAAAGGATGTTGACACACAAGTGCTGCTCTTGTGCTCAGAGGAAAGGGGGGGGGAGAACGAAAATGTTTGTAGCTGCACCCTCTCTACCCACCAGCGGTGCCAAAGGCTGACTACTTATTTCAGAAAGATTGCTCCTTATTTTGCCACGATGGCTTCAGGAATTTTTTTTTTTGGGGGGGGGATAGAATTCGGACTCCCAATTTTCTTAGGTCCAGGGAGCTTAGGCAATAGTCAGGGGCCATGAGGGTTGTAGTCCAGCCACATTTGGTGGCTCATCTACCTTTGCTTTTAATAACAGATACATGCCAAGGAGAGCCAGCGTGGTGTAGGGTCTTGAGCATCAGATTATGAGTCTGAAGACCAGAGTTTGAATCCCAGCTTGGCCATGGAAGCCCATTGGGTGACCTTGAGCAAGTCACACTCTCTCAGCCTCAGGGATGGCAATGGCAAACCCCTTCTGAACAAATCTTGTTGAGAAAACCCTGTGATAGGTTCATCTTAGGATCGCCGTAAGTCAGAAAAGATCTGAAGGCACACAACAACATCAGAACACGCCAAGGACTTGTTGTGAAGAGTCAGGCTATTTGGAAGGAGGTGGAAGTAGAGATTGCTGGAGAATGGCTGAAACATCACCAATGGAAATTAAAGGAGATATTGTGGTGGGTAAGACCAATGCCATTATGGTTTATGTAGTAGATTTTGGTGGGAATCACATCTTCCAGATGTTGGGCTGCAAGTCTCAGCATTCCATGTCATTGGCAATGTTGGCCAGGGCTACTGGGAGTTGCAGTCCAACTACATTTAGAGGGTATCTTGTAGCACCTTTGAGACTAACTGAGGGCCTTTGCAGACTGCCAGAAATAGTGCAAATTGAGTTCACTTTAAAGGTTAGGGTTAGTGCTAGGGAATCATGGGAATTGTTTTTTTTCTGAGACATTGAGCCTTCTCTGTCAGAGAGCTCTGGTGCCACAATAAAATACAGTTCCCATGATTCCCTAACCCTAACCCTAACCCTAAAAGTGGACTCAATTTGCACTATTTCTGGCAGTCTGCAAAGGCCCTGAAAGAAAGAAGTTGGGTGCACGATTCCCACCTGTGTTGTAAATACTAATAAAGAATTAATTCTCTGAACATGGATCATTATGTAACTATACCAGTCCCATCTATTCAGGCGAAGGAGGCATTAGTCTTGAAGGTTTGTAGAATTAAAATACCTATATGTATAATGGGAAGAAGGAACACAGCATGGTGGCTTTGGGTGAGTCACACACTTTCAACCCCAGAAAACCCCAAGATAAATAGATTTAGGGTCTGAGTTGAAACTGCTTGAAGGCACACAACCACAACTGAAGACATGTGGGACATGTACCCCAAGAAGTTCAATGAGGACTGAACATGTTCAATAGGTAAGGAATGCTGACTGTTTTGGGGATGGCAAGAACAGAATCTGGAAGGGTAGAACTGGGAATGAAATGGGATATTTTAGAAAAGGGCATGGCTGGCAGGCTGGAACCCAAAACAGAAACATTCCACACTGCACCATTTTGTTGCACCTGTTATAGATTATTTGCTTATTTAGCATGCCTGACTCTGATCCTTTAGATAAGGAACTTTTGTTCATTGCTGGCTTAGGTTTTTCTCTTTGTTCACACAGCCCCCTGAGCTGCATATTTACAAAATGATCAGAAAAACTGTACCTCCTCATAGTCTTTGATTTTGCTGGGCCTAAAAAAGAAGGATCTAACATTGATTTCCAAACTTTGCTCTTCCAGGTGTTTTGGACTTCAGCTCCCAGAAGCCCCAGCCAGCCTGGCCAACAGTCAGGGATTCTGGGAGCTGAAGTCCAAAATGTCTGGAGGACCAAAGTTTGAGAATCATGCACAACAGGAACATTTTGCTGCTCTTGAATTAAAGTGCTGTTTTACCAGGAAAGGACCATGTTTGCAGAGCTTGGGAATGACAGTAGATCTCTCAATAGACAGACCCATAAACATATTGTGGCAGAAAAGTCTTTTAATGGGAAGTGTTATGCTTTTATCCTTTTAACTATATTTTAATTTGTTTTTCAACTGTTTTGATTTAGTGTGTTCAATATAATTGTTAATTTAAATGGAACAAAAACCCTGTTATGTCAAAAAGGTTTTAGATTTAATTTTAATTTTAATTAGACCTAAGCTGCCTTAGGTCCCGTAGTTGGAGAAAACAGGATATTGATTGGTTCATTAAATAGAAATATTGATTACTTAATTAAATAATAAATCACAACTCCCAGAATCTCTCCACCTGCTTTCTGGGAGCTGTAGTCCCAAAAAAGTAGAATTTCAAAGTTCTGTGTGCTCCTTGCAAACGGTAAGGCAGTGTAGCTTTTCAAACTATGTTCTCTGAAACCTGCACAAACAATTTTCAGTGGAATGCAAGTTGGGCAAAGGAGCTGAGCTCAACCAGTGCGAGGAAAGGAAATTGAGGTCACAGCTGAATAAGGGCTGTGTCTCAAGAGGTGTTTTAGCCAACTGTATGAAACTCTCTTGGGTCTTGGCTTGGGTCTACTCAAATGAGCCTTCCCTGCAAACCTGACTCTACATGGACCACCGCCGAGACAGCTTGGCTGAGGTTGTCTGAGATGAGTCCTCCTAAGCTGCTTTGCTTTTTCTGTGTGTGAGCTTGGGAAAAGGTTGTGTTTTTTTTTCTGGTGTTCATCTTCTAGAATCCTGTAGTCACCATGGCCAGTGGCTGTGCTAGCTGGAGGATGGTGGGAATTGTAATCCAAAAAGTAACTTTTCCACGCTGTGATAAATTTTGGATGATTGTCCCATGATGGAGAGCTGTATTCTATGTGAATAACAACAACAACAACCATGGATTCAATCATTTACAACTTGAAAATATTCCAAAATAATACAAATTCCAAAAAGCAGGTCTTGATTTTGCCATTTTATATAAGGAGCACCATTTTGCTATGTCCCTGTATATAATGGGACTTGAGTATCCACAGATTTTGGTATCCATGAGGAGTCCTGGAACCAAATCCCAGCAGATAACAAGGGCCCACTGTATAATTGTTGTTGTTGGAAGCCTTCAAATCATTTCCAACTTTGATGTCCCTAAGGTCAACCTATCATGGGGTTTCTTGGCAAGATTTGTTCAGAGGTGGGTTTTTTGTACTTTTGTCTTCTTCTGAGGCTGAGAGGGTGTGACTTGTCCAAGCTCACCCAGTGGATTTCCATGGCTGAACAGGGATTTGAACCCCAATCTCTAGGGTCCTAGTCAAACACCCAAACCACCACACCATGCTTGCTCTCATTGTATTTATATCCTCCTTATATAGTCCCATTATATAAAGGGACATAGTATGAGAGTCAAGGTGACTTACAGCAGCTCAAAATTCACAACATGCAAAAGTTTAAAATCTAAATCAGTTATCAAAAAATTAAAACCTGTTGAAAACATAAGCCATTGAAAGGAAAAAAGCAAATGGAAAACCCAGCACGTGATGTAAAGTCCTTTCCCCTTGAGCAATCAGTCTTCCATTTTATTCTCTATATGAAAATTCATCATTGCAGGCCTTCTGAAAAGATACACTGTCCTGTGTGAATAAACAGGATAAAATAATCCTCCCATCCAGGAATGGCTCAAGAAATTTTGCAGTCTGAAAGAGAGTGGCAAATGTCACTCCTTCAATATCTGTCCAACAAAATCAGGATGTAAATTACCCCAAACCTAACAAGTTATTTTGGCTGGAAAATGGTACAACCAAACCACCGCTCTCCTTCCCTAGTAATAAAAATATAATGAGAACAAATTCAGTAAATAAAACTTTGCTGCTCTCTCATGGAATTTGCTGGATGAAGTGGTTGCTTCATTCTCTTTAATGGTAAGCTTGGCCCTGCTCCCACTCCCAAATCAAAATAGGTTTAGAGAGACACGTACACACAGTCAATTTAGAGGCTTAATTCCAGAAAACACATACTGCTAAATGCATGGATTAAAACAATTATTTTTATCAGGGGCTCAATGCCAGCAAAGTGGGCATTAAGAAGATGGATATGGACAGAATGTTTCGAAAAGATTTTTCTCTGGACATTCACCCAACCGGTTGTAGGTCAGTGGTTGTGCATCTGTTTTGCAGGCAGAAAGTCCCAGATTGAATCTCTATCGTCTTCAGACAGGGCTGAGAAGAACTCCTGTCCGAACATCTAGAGATGCCAGTCAGTGTAGGTTAGGGATGGGCAATAAATAGTCCATGGCCTGATGTTGCATCACCCACAAATCACCATGTCCTCCAACATCTTTCATTACAAATGAGAAAAAGAGCACATCACATCTCTTCAAGCATCTAGGAAGTATGCTTTACCTTTGAAATAAGTCCTCCTGCATCATGTTTTGACCCTCCAGAATTGGTTCTTTAGGGAATGAGAAGTGGGCTTCCAGATGGAGAGAGTGCTCCATCCATGGTAGATCTTGGGAGGGGGAATTGTCCATTGTCCATGGAATGTTCTTACTCCTGATATTGACAATATGGGACTCAAAGGACCACTGGTCTGAGTTAGTATAAGGCAGAATCTTCTGCTCCTAAACCAGCCTATATTGATAGCCATATCTCTTGTAGCTACCCTCTTTACCTTTGAAGGTTTTTGTATGAATACCTAGAGGCAAGTCCATAAAATCCAAAAAAGATCTTAATGATCAAGTGTTTCATACAGGAGCAGGTGGTCCTATAGATTTTGGAAGGTGCTATTTGGGAAATTAGTTCTGTGACTCATTCTGCACTGCAGAAATAATCTAGTTTAATCTGAGCGGAGCACTGGTGCCACAACCAACTACCATTCCTAGAATTCCAACGCATTAAGCCATGACAGTTAAAGTGGTGTCAAACCAGATTATTTCTGCAGTGCGGACAGGGTGACAATCTCCCTGTGGGGAACATACATGTGCAGATTAGCTCTGACAACCGGCCAGGCAAGATGTGGCAAGGAAGATGGGTATTTCTGGGGCTGTGCAACCATTCAAGGTGTGTGATGGGAACAGCCTCTTCCATAGGAAGCAGAATGAGGCCAACAGCTGTTAGTCTCCTAATCAGGATGAACTAGCTTTCAAAAAAAAGGGGAAAATATCTGTCTTAGTTTAAGCTTTGGTATCCCTCTGCCATGTTGTATAACCATGCCAGACTTGGTATGGGGTGAAATTTGAGGGCAGATGGCCTGGAATCACTGTTGTGTGAGCGTTTCTGTATGTTTCAGTGTAAAATGGTGTTGCCTGTTTGTATGATTTTTAAATTTGCCTTGCTTGACATAGTCAGAAATCTGACCACTAGGATAAATGGAATTTTATTCAAGAGATAATTTGTACCTGGTAAGTTATATAAATATAGCCTCAGTTTGAGATAGGTCTTGCTCAGACAGTCCTGCAAACCATGGTTAGAAGAATCAGGACCAAACAGTGCCAAGCCTTGGATCTATCCACTCTACTTGCAGATGAAGATGGCTGCAAATGTCCAATTTAGGAAACCATAGTTGGCAGTTTTGTCTGAATGCAGTAAATTATGGCTTGTGGAATCTACTTGCCCTTGAAAACATGGCTTGGCCCTCTTGGAGGACAAATAACTTTACGGTAATCTTAATGCTTCTAATCTCTTCCCTTCACACGCAAAGGATGGTGCAAGAAGATGGAGTGTGCGTGCCAAGGAGTTGCGTCTACTTTTTTCTCTTGCAATGACAAGCTCTATTTTGACCTGATTAAAAAGTGTGGGTGCATTGCCAGCCCTTTGAGACGGTCACGGGGTGTAATGAGAAATATCCTTCTGTAGGTGTGTGAGAAGCAGTTGTCCCATGTAAATAAAGGCATAGTGTGCCAGGACAAAGTTAATAAGGAAAGCATTAGACAGGAGGCTAAAAATATGCCATGTGGGAGAAGGAATTGACATGAGGCTTTGTCGAGAGAATCTAGTTCAGATGGCATTGCTGTGGAGCAAAAAGATTCTGAAAAACAGAATGGGTCTAGGATGAAAAGGAAGAACCAAGGGGCAATTATGCTGAGGCTTCACTTTCTTCATTAAAGGATGCGGATACAGGTTTTGCATGCTTGTGTTTATATCCGGCCTTCTTTCCATCACAGAATTCACGGTGGTGTGTTTAGGGTTCCTGTGTGGTCCATCCAGGCGTTGATCAAGTACAGACTTGCTCAGTTTAAGCAAAAGTATTGAATTGCGCACTGAGAGTCAGGGTGTTGCAGTTGTTTGAGCGTTGAACTAGGAATCTGGGGGACCCTACTCTGCCATGGAAAGGCACTATGTGACCTTGAGCAAGTCACATTCTCTCAGCCTCAGAGGAAGACAAAGACAAACCCCCCTTTGAAGAAATCTTTGGCAAGGAAACCTCATGATAGGGTTGCCATAAGTTGCAAATGACTTGAAGGCACACAACAATAGTTGAATCATGCACCTCCAGACCATTTTCTGCAATCAAGCAATGTAGCAACTGCGATGTGTCTGTGTCTGTGCTGAGTGGCCTGATTTTACAGTCTAGGATTAGAAGTTTGAGGACAAATGAGGACACAGATAACCTTTTACCAAGTCAGACACTTTCTCTGTCTAGCCCAGTATTGACTGCTCTGATTGGCAGTAACTCTAATGCAAGGCATGGGGAACCTCAGACCTTGGGACAATTCTCCTCCTCTTGGGTTTCCAAGATGGTCACATCCCCTGTGCCATGGCACCATCACTTGGGGGTTTCCCAGTTTTTGGTTGTGCTCCCTCCAATGCTGAAAGGTTGAAACGCCTCTCCTAAGGCTTAGTTATGAGCAGCAAAACCTTTAAGGTGGGCACCAGATCCTGTCTAATCTTGGAAGCTAAGCAGGGTCAGCTCTGGTTAGTGCTTGGATGAGAGACTGCCAACAAATACCAGGGGCTGTGGGCTATATTTCAGAAGAAGGAACTGACAAAGCCACCTCTTGAGTATTCCTTGCCTAAGAAAACCCTATAAAATTCATAGGGTTGCTATTAGTCAACAGGCGACTAGAAGGCATGTCTTGAATTGAATACACGTGCTGGTATTTTTTGCCCCCTGCCTCCTTTTGTCTTGGGACCTGTCTAGTATTGGGATGCGACCTCTGAAAATGTCTTGAATTGAATTTGGGCCTTGGATTGAGAGAGGTTCCACATTCTTGGTTTGGGGCAGGGATTTTCATTGGGGATGCCAAGAACAAAAACCAAGGCATACAGCAGAGATCTAACTGCAGAACACAGATGATTTTGGCCAGAGCTATGCTAACTACTTAAAATCATTCCATGGCAGCTGGACCACTGTCAGTGACGTATATACACACGGCTTCGACTAGGACTCTAAACCTGCAAAGAAAGGAAAGCAACCAGATTACTGTCAAGCCAACACCACAACCTACAACAAGCTGAACCAAGCTACCCTTTCTACTGAACCCACCCTACTTCTAGATCCATGTTATTGCCTGTGATTTTACTTGTTTCTTGTTTTAATTTATGTTGGATCTTTCTACTATAACATGAGCCCTGTATCTAAATTTCTCCCCGATAAAGATATAGAAAGGTTAAACAAATATTGGGGATCCTAAGGAATAAACACCAAGACCTTCCAGAATATAGAAGATAAATTCAGCCACTAAGGTATGATACTTCTCATCTCCAGCACAAGAGGTTTCAGGTTCATTGCCTGTACTGTTATCTAATTCATTAAAAACAACCTTCCCACAATGATACTGATCTCTACTACTTTCTCATATATCTGGAAATGAACCTAATAGGGAGGTGTGTAGGTCTCAAATTCAGTTTGGGCAGAGAGGGGGGAAATTTCACCTGAAATTCCATAAAGCTACTGGTGTTGACAGTACTGGGGTGGATAAATCAATTGTCTGATTCATTCGAAACAAGATTTTTGATTTCCTCTGAAAGCCTGAGACACAACCGAGACAAATTCACATTTTTGGGGTGCTCTCACATAATGGTTTCGCCTACTTTGGAGACATCCGTATCTGATTTAGCTAGCCTAGAAGTTATTTACTAAAGAAAATTAAGCCTCTGACTTAATATTAGTGAACGGATAAAATCAGATAGACCATTGATGTTTTGCAGGCTGACTTCAAGTACTTGAAGGCTGAAATGTGATGGCAAGCAGAATGAGGCATTTACAGTCTGATTAAATGTTTGTTTGTTTGTTTGTTTTGCTGAACCCAAACTGCACGAAAACCATTCACACGGGCACACAAATTGGGAGCCCTTAAAGAGCTATTAGGGGCATGTGTGAAAATATGTGTCATTGTTTCTAATACGCAATTGTTTGAATTGGAAGTTGCTGAGATCTCCCCAGAAAGCTGAAGAATTACTGAATGGCTGTATTTGCATGTTACACTAACAGTGGTTTGTGTTGGCCATGATTTGTTGCTTAACCCATGAATTGTCCCATCAAACAAAAGTTGTTTTCTTATTTTCTCATGTGTTTCTTGCCTTGTCCTGTTTCTGTTCCAGGCTGGGTCCCTTGAGATACACTGGGCTCAAGCCATGATTTTGAATTTAAACATATGATAAGCCACATTTGAAACTAGCCAGAATTCATAAGCTAACAGCAGATCATGGCTTCTAACTGTGGTTTGTGTCTTTCTAAGAAACAGTAGGTTATTTTGTTGGGGGTGAGCATTTTGGAGCGAGCAATTTTGACAAAAGGTCATAATTTAACAAACCACAATTTGGTTTGTCATTATGTGCAAATCCCAGCTAGTGTAAGAGCACCAGTGGAGAGCTAGATTTCTGTTCTGGATGCAAAAAGGACAAATTGCTCCATTCTTTGTCTGCCAGTCTACTCGCATGAAATTCTATGTACTACGTGATGATCATGCCAGTTCTTAAGTACAAGATTGATTTTGACCAGTTATGTCCATGTGGAAGTATCTCAAACATAATGCTTGAAGATGCCTGGATTATGCTACATATGAAATCTTTATATGATGTTCCTTGGAATAGAAAGCTGGTACTGAAAGCCACTTCTCCACTGGCTTTCTGCCTGGGGAGGGAGAAATGAATCCTTTGTGTCCAGCCGATTTCCCCCAGAAATACTAAATTGAATGGAGGCTTGTTGTTTAACCTTTTCTAAAAATACAAGGAACTAGGACGGTGTCCTGTGCAATGAATAGCCAGGTTTTAAGCTCCAAAAGAAAGCATATATGAGCCTCCTGCGTGTGTTTTAAACCTGTAGGACAGAATATAAATTTATATGTTGTCCAGCTGTAAGGTGGCTTGAGGCTTTGTTTCTTTCAGGCTAAACCTAATCTGTAATATTTAAAGAGGGCTATCATGTCCCCTCTTAACTGTCTCTTCTCCAGACTAAACATCCCCAGCTCCCTAAGTCGTTCCTCATAGGGCTTGGTTTCCAGACCCTTCACCATTTTAGTCGCCCTCCTCTGGACATGCTCCAGTTTTTCAACATCCTTTTTGAATTGTGGTGCCCAGAACTAGAAACAGTATTCCAGGTGGGGCCTGACCAAAGCAGAATACAGTAGCACTATTACTTCCCTTGAATGCAATATTACTTCCCTTAAATTACTTCCCTTGAATAGTAGCACTATTACTTCCCTTGAATTACTTCTATTGATGCAGCCTAAAATCACATTGGCCTTTTTAGTTGCCACATCACACTGTTGACTCATATTCAACTTGTGGTCTACTAGGACTCCTAGATCCCTTTCATACGTAGTCTCGATTAAGGTCTATTGCACTTTGTTCTTTCTAACCACTGTAGGGCCTCTCCTTTAAAAAAAAAATGGTTTTAATTTGATTCTTTAAAATATTTTGCAGATGTTACTGACTTGAGTTGCTGAGAATTTATTTAGTTCCAAAAGCCAGATTGAGACATCTGCAGTAAATATAAAAATAAAATTCCTTTTGTGGGTGCACACTTGGGCCAAGGAATGCCAGTTGCTAACTCTTACATTTTGGCAGCATGAACAAGGAGCCTTCTCACACTCTTGTAGCACTGTGTATCCACTTTAACTACCATGATTCTACCATTGTTGTTGTTGTTGTTGTTGTTGTGTGCCTTCAAGTAATTTTTTACTTATGGCAAGCCTAAGACAAGGATTATCTTGGCAGCATCCTCTGAGCCTGAGAGAGTGTGACTTTCTCAAGGTCACTCAGTGGGTTTTTATGCTTGAGTGGGGAATAGTTCAACCCTATTCAGTCAAATGATTTGCAGTGCAGGGAGGGGTATTAGAATGTTCAACCAAACAGCACTAGTACCTTACCATACTAGAAATCCCAGAATTCCATAGGACAGGGATCCCCAATCTGGGGTGTCTGCACCCTCAGGGGGTTTAGGATAAAATTTCAGGTGGTGCGACAAAGAATGGTTTGTGTCCTTAAGTTACCACTTATTTTTTATGAATAAATTAGAATTGATTTGCTCAGTTTAGATTTGCATTTTATGCACTGAGTTAAAATCTAATTTTTCCTGGTTCAGTTTGTTCACCTGCACTATTGTATGTGGTTCAATTGTATTGAACATTTTAACAATTGTTATTTTAACTTGCCTTCTTAGTTAATTTATTTTTAAGGGGTGGGTGGGTGTGGGAATACGGTACGGGATCTGGATTGATTTTAATTTATTGTGATGTTTTAACATATTGTACGCCGCCCCGATTGTGTGGCAGAGGGGCGGGATATAAATAAAAATTATTATTATTATTATTAATTTGTGCTTCAAAAATTAGAAATTAGACATCTTCATCTTCCAATGTGATGTTACTTTTGTAGGGGTGTATGAACATTAATCACACATTTCCAAAGAGTGTGGGGCATAGAAAAGTTTGGGAACCAC
>CM034709.1:9375407-9388378 GCA_020142125.1 Phrynosoma platyrhinos | reverse complement strand
ACAACCCGAAAAACCCATAAAAAGCAGAGGACATTTTGCACAGACAGAACCAATTATTTGACTTTTAGAAAGTGGGTTTTTGTTTCAGCTGGGATCATTATTTGCACCCTCTTTCCTTTCCACAAAACGCCATACAAGAACATAAAAATAGTCCCGTCCTTTTTGATAGAGATCAGGTGTTTGTGATAAGGGGGTCTGTTAGGAGCCAGCATTTAGGCGGCGCAAGGCTTTCAGCCAACGCCTGATAGTTTAATTGGGCAACTGGCATAATAAAAGCTCTTTCATTAATCTGGAATACATTTTGTTCTTCAGTGCAGCAAGGGAGGAGGTGGGTGGGCAGGCCGGGATGGAACATTTCTTCCCTCTCTTCTGATTTCTTTGTTGGCTGCTCTCTAAAATGGGCGCATGGCCATTTCCTCCCCGCCTGACCAGTAATCATAGGGCATGTCTTAGGTAACTCTGATCACAAGTTTCAGAGAAGCCTGCTCTCAGCCATTACGAGGGTGTGGTGTTTACTTTGCAGAGGGAGGAAAATGACATCTTTCTTTTGGTTCTCTGGGTGAAGAGTCTGTTGTGAGACTTTCTTGAGACACAGTTAGGTCTTTTTTGAGACATAAAACATGCAAGCCAGGCAATGGGACATATGAGACACATGTGATGTTTATAGATACTTCTTATTCTTATTGTTTAGGATTCCCCCGTTGCAGCTAAATCCTCAAATCCAGGAAACCCCCATATTCAAGGGTAGCTGTGTTGGTCTGTTAGCAAAATAAAACCAAAATACAAAATCTACATAAAGAGCAATACCTTTATTGGACAACCGAAAAGCACAAAACACATCATGCAAGCTTTGGAAACTCCACCGGCTTCTTCTTCAGGCAGAGGGTGTTAAACTAATATTTGTTCTCCTGTATGAAAAAGACAAATAAATGGGTCCGAGAGAAAATCAAGGCTGAATTCTCCTTAGAAGCCAAGATGATTAAACCGAGACTTTGGATGTAGCATGAGAAGACAGGACTCATTAAAAAAAAGACTAGGATACTTGGTGAGGTGGAAGGCAGCAGAAAAAGAGAAAGACTGCATTCCAGGTGGATAGACTCAGACTTAAGTCTGGAAGATATGAACAGGGCTCTTGAGGATCAGGTGACCTGCAGGTCTCATTCATGGGCTTGCCAGAAGTCAAGTCAGGTAGATGGCAGTCAGCAGCCACAAAATGAGTTTTTACATATATTTTGTCTGATGAAGAAGCTTCAAAAGCTTGCATGATTTGCTTTGTACATTCTAGTTGGCCAATAAAGGTACTGTTCTTTTGTGGGTTTTGTTCTATGTTGTTCTATGGCCAACACAGCTACCCCTGAATATGTTTCCCTTGAAGTATCTGTGTTACTCTTACATAGTAAGAAAGGAATTCCTTAAAACCGTAACAATATCAAACTACTTTTGAGCCCTGGAATCATAATGGCAACAAGTTACTTTTTAAAAAAACCTTGCCACTTTTCAAAACTCTGAATAGGCTATAGAGAATCCTCCGATGTTGGTGTTGTGTGTAATGCAGGATGGCATTTTTGGCTGTGAGTTTGTGTTGACCCTACCATTATTGAAGGGTCTGTCCCTGGCTGCGCAGTTGACTGGAGGACAAGGTGCATCAATGACCTCTGTTTTCTGACTTCTTTGCAGGTTTCCAGCAAAAAGAGCCTGAGTTTGAAAGAATTGACTGAAGAGCCAGATGCCGTGGCATTGGTAAGGCCATTTGGGAAGTGGTGGTGAACAAAGCACTCTTCTCTGCACACTTGCTCACAACTATCTGTCCATGGGGGTAGGAAGCTAGACCCCCTATGTTTTAGTCTAGCACTGTGACAACTGTACCACCCCATCTCTCTGGTGGAGATATAATGCTGATGATCTCTTAATTATGGGTCGGGGGCTGCAAATGGACTGTAGGCTTCTGCATTCCTTCCATCCTTCTCTGAAGCTCATTTTCCCTAGCCTGGTTTTCATGGCATTGCATGGACACTTATTCAAACAGTAATTAAAGGAAACCATGGCTCCTTTGTTAACTAGGACAGAAACAAGAGACACGATGGTTGTGCAAATCTGTGATTTTTGATGGACCATGGTTTGGGTTAACCATGACTCAGGTCAGTTCACATGAAAAACAAAACTGTGGTTGTACTGGGAAGGTAAGAGAAGGACAGGAAGCATTTGAGCCTGTGGACTGCTTCATTGTCCTAACTAAGACTAAGAGATTATCAGCATTAAGCTGAGCCTCTGTCCTCAGCTAACTGCTGCTTCAAAGTATTGAAGGGCAATCCCTCTTCCATTTTCCACCTCAGCTTCATGGAAGAAACTGCTTCCTGCCAGGTTAGACTGACCATCTAGGCCTGTTTTGTCTTTTCTGGTTGGCGTGAATTTTGTGGTATCTCCAGTACCACCCTGGTACCCTGATTATTATTATTTTTTATTGGAGACACTAGGATTTGAGTATGCATCCTTCTGGATACAAAGCAGGTGCTCTGCAAAGGAGCTGCAGTTCCTCTCTGGATTATAGCTTCTAGTTGCCAGTGGCCAAAAGAAAGCAGTTTTGCAGAGGAAGAGAAGAGTCAGGGGTGTGTGCCTTCGCAGCAAGGTTTATGGATTAGCTTATGGGAAAAGAGATGGGAATAATGGCCATTCCCATCAGCATCAGTTTTTCCTCTTCCTTCCTTTATCCCTTCTTCCTTTTGAGTCATTTTTTTAGACTACAGGCGAGGACTATCTTGCTTCTCTTGATTTGTATTTATGCTGGTATACAAGCCTTTTTGAATGAGGAGTAGCATTAGCAACACTTTGAATAAATGGCAAAATAAATAACTTTCTGCTATTGGTCTGTGGGTTGGTACTCCAGTAAAGACCACTGCACTCTAGCTGACTTTCATTCTGTGTCTTCCTCAGGAAGTCATTGTCCCAGAAGTGAAATGGAGGAAAGGGTCCTCAGCATCACTGTCGCTGGCCCTTCCAGATGCTAGCTTCCAGTGCATCCACCGGGCTTCAATCAGCAGCCTCAGCACAAAAGAGAGCTCTTGTAACTCTGAAGAGCCCCTGGTATCAGGTATGGGGAGATGCGAGATTTGTTGCTTTGAGTATTGGGCTTGGATTCCAGAAGACCAGGATTTGAATCCCTGCTCAGCCATGGAAAACTCACTGGGTGATCTTGGGCAAGTCATACTCTCTCAACCTTACAGAAATGCAATGGCAGCCTCCCCAAAACAAATCTTGCCAATAAAACCCTGTAATAGAGTTGCCATAAGTCAGAGTCAACTGGAAGGCACATAACACACACTCAGCAGGCACAAGACAGCAGGGGAGGATACATGCCCACCCTATTGTTAACCACCAGATCAAGGATGCTGTGAAAAGGCAAGAAAATATATAATTTATTTTACTGCCTTGGATTGGGGAGGGGTACAAAAGCCAAAATAACTTGGTTGGCTTTGGATATTCTCCCCCTTGGCTTAGGTGAGTGGAGGGGAGTGCGTTTGCTGCTCTGCCTGGTAAAACAAGATTTCTTGGGTCACATTGCATGGGTAGGACACATTTTTGGCTGCCACTTGTGACAATGCATTAACTGATCTAGGCACTCTGCAGACTACAAGTTGGTAATCTCTTGGTAGCATTTCTGCTTCTGCTCGGCTGCAGAAGTGTCGCCTGGGGCTTCTGGTTAATGAAGAAGTCCTTGACCACACTGCTGTAGTGGAGCTGGAGTTCACAGGGTTATGAAGACATGTGCCTCTGCCTTGTGACAGTTGTTCCCTTCTGAGATTAATTGCAATTGTTTGCTGGTAGAAAAATACATTTTGTAAATTATACGTATTGCAGTGTAAAGAATTTTGGGGTGGCATGTTCTTGAATGGGCAATTGAGTGCCTTTAGCTTTACAAAAATACATGCTCCAGAAAAACTGTGCTAAAACTGGAACAACAGAGCTGCCTGAATTTATGGACTTTGTGTGGAAGGGAGGAGTTTGACATGACACTAACTTGCCACTAGAATTTGCCACTAATCCACTGCTTATGACATAGGTTTTGGTGGGGGCTGAAAATGGGTTTTCTCCTATGAAAGTAAGATTTAGTGGATCATTTCCAGTAATGGATGTGAAGTGTTCCAGCTTAGGACAGTAAGAGTGCTCCAGAGAACCAAATGAGGGCATTTAATTAGATAGATGATCACATTCTAAACAAATCTTTACTGTACTTCTCTTTTTTAATAACTCGAAGAAGAACATCAAGGCAAGATAAAGTGGTCACTTAGTCAGTGGTGGATTCCAATAAAGAAAAGCAAATAAGAAAAATTTATCAGATACTATCTTGATTGGATTTTATATTTCAGTCTTACATCAACAAATTAAGTTGAAATAATATGATTAACTACTTCATTTCCTTCCTTTTGTCTACTAAATGTTAAGTTTAATCAAGCTGTGAGTATTTTGATTATTTTTGGTTTTAACCCAGTCTGCACATTCTTCTAAGCATATCTATTGACTCACTTAAGCATGTTTGAAATAATGTTCTTTTAAAGAAAGCCTCGTAGTACTGTATATAAAGTACTTTATCTTTCTCATGTCACTAATCCTCCAACCTCTCAGGTGTTTTGTGATTATACTATATTGGCCTATGTGTAAAAATAATCCCAAACCATGACTTTCTGTGCTTGCTTTTCTCCCAGAAAGTGGAATAAACACTGAGGAGGAGTTGGAAGAGGAGCCCAGCTACAAAGCAGAATTGAGACCATCTGATTATAATCTGCTGAAAATCTTCATTGTATTGTAAGTCTGGAGGTCCACTTATTCTTGACTGATTTTCTGGGTCCCTGTTGGCTGCATATAAAACAGGGCCTTTCTGTGTTTTTGTTTTATCTCCTTATTTTGTCATTGCTCTTAGGATTTGTCTCCTGGTGGTGTCTTCCTCATACTTGGCTTTCCGCATCTTCCGCTTGGAGCAGCAACTCTGCTCATTGAGTCGTGACTATCTCTCGCGGGTTCCCCGGAGGTAAGGGATGATGTTCTGACGTTTTAGCAAGTTCTGGTTAGAAACCTCTTCTCCATTTCTTTCCCTGTTTGTTTGCTTCCTTTATATTCCGCCCTTTTCCCAAGAAGGAACTCAAGATGGCTTGCAGCAAGACTAAAACAAGGCACAGCTAAAAACCTGGTTAAAAAAAACAATTAAATCACTTATCCTGTAAAAGCACCCATAATTTAAAATAGCAGAAAAAATCATTTAAAAGATAAAAGTGCAGAACACACACACAACCCAAAGCATTTTTGCATTATCCATTCATCATCAAGCAGAGCAAGGGGGGAAGGCAGCCTAGCCTTTCATGGGAGGAAATTCCACAGCGTGGGAGCAGCCACCAAGAAGGCCCTCTCCCATGTCTTCACCAGAAGGGCTTGTGAGAAAATCCTTCCTTGAATACCTTTAAATTTGGGCAGGTTCATATAGGGCCATGCAGCCTGATGATAAAAATATTTATACTTTGCCCTATATCAAAAGATCTCGGGGCAGTGACAGTCTAGGCCAAACCAATTTAGGACTTTAAAGGTCATAACCATCACTTTCAGTTGTACCTGGAGATGAACCAGTAGCCTATGAAGCTGTTTCAGCAAGGGAGGTATATATTCCTTCTAATGAGTTCCTGTAAATACTCTGGCTGCAGCATTCTGGATTTCCTGAAGTTTCCAAATAGTTTCCAAAGGCAGTCCATGCAGTGATCAAAATAAGATTGTTCAATACCTGGAAGATGGAATTCTGTCTCTTTATATACTTGTAATGCTATTCGTTTACTACATTTATGCCCTCCCATTCCTCTTTGATGGTCACGGTGGAGGTTCTCCATTTTGAACGCACAGCCACCATGTGAAGTGGGTTAAGCTGCAATTGGCCCAAAGGTCTCAAGAGTGAAACCAAATGATCCTTAGGTTTCCTTCCAACTCTAGGAGTTGGAATCACAGGTTAGCAGATTGTTGTTTACTTTTGGTCCATCACTGTTATCCCAGTACCATACTGGCTCTGCTTATGAAATTTAATAAAGGAATCAAAGGCCAGGTTTACTAAGAAGCATGTCTCACTGAAGCATCGCATCACAATAGTCTGCAGCATTTTTATTTCAGTTTTCTGGCTTTAGTGGGTACAGAGCAACATATAACAAGCATTGCTTAGGTTTGGGACTAAGACACTCCAGTACTGAAGTTGGGATAAATCATGCACATTTCTCTCAATATATCTATTCAAGGAATTTTTCAAAGGAAAATTTGGCATCTGATTTTGTTTTTCCCTTCATGCGCTAGGTTTTAAATGGGGTGATATTCCTAGAACATTGAGGACAAAGGAATGAGAACATTGATATAAGGCATGGACAAAGACTGATTTGTATTATGACTTAATAGAGTTTTCTCCAGCCATGGCTGCTGTTTTTTTCTCCTGGGCCCCTAGCAGTATTTGCCTTACATGTTTATTTTAATTAATTAATTACTGTATTTTTTTTAAAAAAGAAACTCCAATAGGAATTAAGGATGCTGGCAGATTGGAAAACATATAGTGTTCCCCTTTTGAATAGGAACAATGCAAAAAACACAATATTGTCTTAACTCCTGAAACCGCAATATTGATGTAACTGGTCAAGAACAATAACTAGGATACCAAAGCTAGGTAAACATTAAAAAAACAACCAGGATAATACCCAGCCAGGGGCTTTTCTCAGTTCCTGTGTTTTTGGCCAACTGCCTAAAACAACAGACTGACGGGAAGTGATGAGCCTCAGTTGGCACGGCATTCAGTAGAGTTTGTGCCCTGCCACGCTTCATATGGTCAAGCGATCTGGAGCAGAGCCTTAGATGCTAACTGGAGCATATATGGAGGTACAGAAATGGGTCTTTGAATTGAGACATCCCGTTTGGAAGCTTCTTGTTCTTATTTAAACACACACACATGCACACAGTGGCCACTTTTAGGGAATATATGAATGAAGAGAAGTGCTCAGACACTTCCTCTGTCAGTAAATAACTGTGTCAGTTCTTCTGTCCTGCGGGTCAAATCCAGGGGTTCCAATCCAGACCTCTCAGCAACCCTAGTTGGTCACACCTCTTCCCCTATGACACTGTCACTGGTCTCCTAGCTTTTGCATGCCTCCTTTCAATCCTATTCTGAAAGACTGAAATGCCTCTCTTAAGACATAGGAGTGTGGTGGAGTCTCCTTCCTTGGAGGTCTTTAAGCAGAGGCTGGATGGCCATCTGTTGGGGATGCTTTAATTGGGAGTTCCTGCATGGCAGGGGGCTGGACTGGATGGCCCTTGTGGTCTCTTCCAACTCTATAATTCTATGATTCTATGACCCAAATAGTTCTAAGCTAAAATAAGCAAGTCCCTATCCTTGTGGCTTTGGTCCCCTGAGAGCTTATATGAATGAATTTTGTTCCTTAGGCTGAAAGAGGTTCCCCACCTTTTTCTCTGACTAGTTGAGCTTGATAATGTTCCTTCTCCCTTCTTCCCTTGCTTTAACAGGTGACTGTGGCCCCAAGAGAGATGATCTGAGAGAAAGAAAGAGAGAACCGCACCTTAAATGCAAATCCTTTCCGGGTCCAAGTGGTTAACATGGCTGCAATGAAGGCAAGGCAAAAGGATCCTTTGTTCGGACACTTGCGTCACCCCTGGACCAAAGCTCTTCATTTCCAGCACTGAAAGGTAGAAGCGCTTCCTTGCCACAGCCCCATTGGGACAGTTAAACACACTACCCAGACTTGGAGCACTTTTTGGTGATGTTCATTATTGCTGGCCATTACGGGAGGCCTCACTCAGGCTTTACTTGTCTGTGGATGGTGGCTCCAACCATATCCTCAACCCCTGAGGGCATTGGATAATCTTTTCTCTAGTGCACCAAGAAAAGTGGGAATTATATTACAGGGCTAATTCTGAGCTGCTCCTCTGTGTTTTGGGACTGCAATCTCTTTCTGGGGGTTTGCTTCAGATAGAGTGATTGTTATTATCTGCAGATAATACTTGATATATCCAAATGGGTATAAGCAAGTTGCAGAGAAGCAGCTGTATTTTCTTCTAGGATTTACTCTGTTCAACCTTCCACCAGTTCTCACTGCCTGCTTTCCCTTAGTGGAGAACTGAACAGCCCCAGAAGATAATTTGAATTTTGCTTCAGTGAAAAATGCCAGTAAAGGAGGGCTAAGGAATACTCTCCAAAGGATGTGATACCAGCTTGGACCTGTATCTTCCTCACCTCTGTGCACAGCAGTGTAACAAAATAATCTCCATTAGGATTAGTCTTCTTGAGTGAATGGGATTCCAGTTACCCACTGAATGCCACGAAATATTTGCCAGAAAAATGCCAGTAGTACCTGTAGTGATGTTTTGTGTAAGGGGAGCCCTGTGAATTGCCAGGCAGGCCCTGAGCACTCATGGACTGGAACTGATGGAAGGCAACCTTCCCAAGACCAAGATGGCAAAACCATCCTCGGAGTGGCTGCACCTGTGGAGGAGAGGAGAAAATGAAGAGACGTGACTCAGTGTATGTAGCCGTTGTTGCACTTTACTTAGGTCTTGCCCGTATTAGCCAGGGTGGCATGGAGAGAAGACTGGTAGCTTGACACTGGCATGAGAAAACAAACATCGGCAGGAGTCTACCAGAGGTCCAGGAAGGGATGTGATGCCCTGAAGATGTGGCAGTTCTTCTGAGTTTGAAGATGATGCAGGTGAAAACAAGTATGCCAAGACTTGAGCTTCTCTGCTCCTTCCCTCACCCTGTTGGCACAGCATGGGGAGATTATTTAAAGAAACTTTGCCTGAACTGGCTCCCCAGCCATGAAAGACTGGTGCAGCTTGTACTGATAGCTAGCAGTGGGCTTGTGGATGGGGAAGGGAGAAGAGTTGCTTTGAGTCCTGCCGCTCCAGAGTGCTCCTGCCCTGATCTGGTGCAAAGGGCCCAAGGCAAAAGCATTCCTCAGGGAAATTAATCTGTTAAAGGAAAGAGAGGCTGCTTCCAGACAGAGGGCTCTTAGTGCTAGCACAAAGAACAAACGGATGCAGCTATGTAGTCTTTTTATTTTTCTTTAATAGATTTTTTTTTCTCCTAGTGACAAACAAACAAAAAAACAGAAGCAGCAGAAGCCATGGAGGAATTGCTGTTGGTGTTGGGGCTCCCATAAAAGTTTTGTGAATGAGGTGGCGCAGTTGCACAAAGTGCCACCTTGGAAACACTGTAGAGAGCGGGTGGGAGCAATGCAGGAGAGCCATGCTGAAGAAATGGTTGCATGTGCGAGGAAATACCTCTAGGAGAATTAAGAGGTGGGAGTGAATGAGTGATTGAATCTCTAGTACCAAGCCTGGAAACATCCCTCTCTTTTTGGCCCACAAAAAGTTTTTTTTGAAAGGACTACAACTCCCAGAATCCTCATAGTTACTACTGTTTTTGTAAGTCCGCATTTCCAAGATCTGCAATCTTAGAAAGCATATGCAGTCTTCTTTCTTGTCTTTCAGGTTGGGAAAGATCCCTTTCAGGAGGAAGAAAGCCTATCTGTAGGGCATGAAAAGGGCTTCCAGGATCCTTTTGGTTTGAGAGTGGTGTTTTTAAATGCCCTGCTTTCAGGGTGTTTGTTTCCATGCACTGTTGGTCTTTGGGGCAGCTTTAGCATGCGTTCATCAGGATGCAGCAGGCTACTTGGGCAGTAGAGTTTAAAGTGGAGTGGGGAAAGGACCACTTGTGGGCCATATAGAGACCCCCAAGCTTCACTTTTTCAGCACTTAAAGCCTCTTTGGAAACTTTCTAACACTCCTTGAAAATATCTCCCCCCCCCCCCACATCCCTCCCAAAAAAATTCTGGGTCATTTTTTGTGTGATTTATTTTTGCCCAGAAATAGATAGATAAAACATCCCCTGCAAACATACCCACTTGAATTACCTCCTCCAAAGCCTCTAAACCCTGGAATCATGAGAAAAAACAACAGCAAAAAATAGAGTATTAGTGCCATATCATGCCATTTCATGGTGGACACGGAAAAGTGGTGGGAAGGGCATGCAGCAGCAACAACAAAATAGCCCCCGCACCTCATGCAATTGCCCACTTCTTGTTTAGGAGGCAGGTGAAAGCAGGAATTGGTTCTGAGTGGGACTTAACATATTGGCCTTAAGTTTTCCAAGGTGGATGGGAGCTGATGATTTGTTACTCTGCTTCAGGCAGCAAAATGTTCTGGGCAGTATCCTCTACACTTTTATTTCTTGGTTCTCCTCCTTGTCTGATGGGAATTGAAAGGAGACTCTGGAACTCAACCAGGTGTGGCCCGGTACCTCCACATCGAAGAGGAAGAGCAGCTCTGGTAGGAGACAGTTGCCCCATGATGTTTTTCTCCCTACCCATCTGGTCTTCTCATGGAAGTAACCTCTGAAGGATCCCAGGGTTCTCCAGCAGATTATTTGATTAGAACAATCCAGTCTTGTAAGCAGGGGACACCAAAAGTGGAATCGGCTACATTTGGGGAGGGACACTGACGTAAGAGAGGGTGTCCAGCTTTGATGGGCTTGTCTGGAAGGAGCATCACTTTCTTCATCATCAGCTGTTGGTTGTTTGGTGGCTGGTCCTGGAAGCTGTCATGCACAATTCCCACAATCCTCCAGAGTGACATGCCATGGGGACTGTGGGGAAGTAAAAGATCTAGTTCTTGGATGTAGCCACCTAAGGCCAACTAGAGCACCTGAACAGGGGGTAGATGTTGGCAGTGTCCCACTGGTTGCCAAAGAATGATGCATCTGACCCCAGGGTTTCTTGAATAAGATTCAGACCAACCATTTTTCAGCAGGGGTGGGAAATGTGTGCCCCCCCTAGATATTGTGGGACTGTAACGCCCATGAGATCTAGCCAAAAATAGCCAAGAGTGAAGCATGATGGAAGCTGGAGTCCAACAAAATCCAGAGGAACACCTATTGCCCATTCCTGCTTTGCAGTACAGTTCCCACCATTTCTGACTTTTAGCCAGTGTTATTGGGGTGATGAGATTTGCAGTCCAACAGGATCTAGAGGGCTTGTTTATGGCACTTAGGTGACTGTCCTTCAAATGAAACATACTATTTGCATTCTCTTCTGTTCTCCTCTTCCCAACCCTGGTGCCAGAAGTTCACCAGCTGCTGGTCAGCTGGTTGGTTTCTTTCTTAGCAATAATGTCTCAGGTGTTTCATGTCTTGTTTGCAATCCAATCCTCCCATGTTGTGGGGAGGCAAATGTAATATTTGTGCTGATTTGTTTTTAAATTTTGGAAAGAGCTGCTAAGACAAAGTCCTTTTGTTTACTTGTGAACTGTCTTGGCTACAAAGTCACAGGGGCCTCTGATAGCAGCTACTGCAAGAAAGGGGCAGAACTTGGGAAAAATTGCTTTCTCTTGGACTTTAACTCCCATAGCTCCCTAACTAACATGGCTACTGGGAGTTACAGTCCCGCAAAGTAACTTTTCTATGCTCTGGGAAAGGCTCAGCAAAACAAGCTGATGGGGTGGGAAAGGTGGCAAGCAGGTCTGGAAAGTGTCAGGACAACCTGATCTGTACCAAGGTGGTTCTTTGCTGCATTTTCTATCACCCCACATAAATTTGTGCTTGAGTATAATGACCCATGAGACAGAAGTCCTTGTTACAGCTGAGCCATGAACTGTTGTCTCTTGGCCTTAGGAGCCTTTCCTTCTTTGATATGGGTATAACAGTGCTGACCTACCTTACAGGGTTGTTGTAAGGATGATTGAGATAATGTATGTCGAGTGCTTTGAACACTTTGGAAAAGCGCTTTATAAATACTAAGTATTATTATTAGTGTTACTCAATGTACATAGACTTGTCTTTTCTCCCTGCTACCTTTGGCCTATAAGATACCTCTATTTATTATGATGGTGGGGTGATAAATATTAAGGCCTAGCAGTTATCTCTGAATTATCTTTAAGCCAAGAGGTTTGTAAAATGAGCTGCTTTTTGGGCAAACACCTACAAATCTTTGAGAAAAAGCAGAAGTTGCTAATAAAAGGCTTTTAAATTAGGGCAAACCGCATATGAGGGGAGTGCTGAAAATTTCTCAGCTCAATCAAGAAGGTAAATATCTAGACTGAGCCTTGGAACTTGCATGCTATTCCACATATTTACCTCAAAGTTCAACTCACTTGGCACATTGTTTCTCAAGTTTCTTTAACCCTTCCAAAAATCACTGAGATACTGCTCTGCTGTTGCTATTGCCTCTGAGTCATTCAAAATTTTCCTTCATTTCAATTTTTTTAAGGTTTGGAAAAAGGAAATATAGGGAGCAAAATCAGATGAGTAGGATGGATGGACTGTGTACTCAAACCCCCGATTCTTCAAAACATCCACCATCTTGCCAACCCTGTGAGCAGGTGCATTGTCCTGCAAAAATTTTCCACAGCTTCCCTCACCATTTTTCCTTCAATGTTTCCTTTAATCAGCATAGCAAGTTACAGTATTATTCTGCTTTAATTGTTTGGCCCTTCAGAAGCTAGTCAGTCACGAAAATAGCTTCCCTATCTTGCCGTCCCCTGGCCATTTCCAAGGTGCTAGAGAGTGGAGTGGGAAATAGTGGCATGCCTAGTTCTCTCCCAGTTGCAAGGTGTGCTCAGACAGACAATTGCATCTCAATCCCAACAGGACCCTGAAGGAACCTCTGCAGCTGCCTCTCTCTCTGACGAAGAGGTGCCATTCCTCACCACCCTGCTCTCCAATACCTTAGAAAGTCTAGGTTGGTAGGATTTGGAGGATAACATCAGGAGACGTTATAGTAGAGCTTGTAGCTCCCAGAAGGTAGAGTTATGGGTGTCTAGTAAAAACTGACCTGTTCATGTGACTAGAGACTGTACTTTGGAGATATCTTTGCATCAGTTCCATATTTCTGATTTGATTGCAAAGACATGAGGAGGACTCAGAGGATGAGGAGGAGGATGGGTCTCCTCCAGAG
>CM034709.1:9352371-9368777 GCA_020142125.1 Phrynosoma platyrhinos | reverse complement strand
TTCAGGGAGCTGCTCTCTCTCTCTCTCTCCACAAGGAGATCATGCAAGAGTGACCATTCTTGCAAAAATTAAAAGCAATGGAAGCACAAGTTTCCAGGGAAGTTAGATAAGCCTCAATTTGTTTTGAATAAATTGAACTGAAAGAGAGTTCTTATCTCCCCCAGCCTGCCAACAGGCTTTGGATCTTGCCTTCTGTGTATTTTTCCTTCTAGTTCTTTGTGCCTATGTGTCTTTTTATGTCTGTCAATTTATGGCGACTCCACGAATTTCATAGGGTTTTCTCTGGCAATGAGTACCCAAAGGTGGTTTTGCTAGTTCCTTCCTCTGGAATATAGCCTATAGCACCTGGTATTTGTTCTTCAAAGGTACTAAAATGGCAGTTTGGTGTTGTTGTTTTTTCACCACTGGCTCTTTCTTACCAGTCAGGCTTTATCAAGGCAAAAAAAGAGTCATTTTAAGTTTGATTAGTCTGTGTATGGAGGCAGCAGAAGTCCTCTGCTTCTGTGTGGGTTTCTTCACATTTAACTCCTGCATTTACTTTGATTTAGGTGTGTTGTAGTAACGCCCAGAGCCAAGACACAGAAAATTGCTTTATACCAGGTTGGGCCATCTTTTCTGCCTAGCCCAGTATCATCTATTCCTATGTGGCCCTTCAGATGCTATTAGGCCACAAGTCCTATCATTCCTCACCATTGGCTGTGCTAAGCATGATTGTGGTAACAGCTCAACATCTGGAGGGGGACCTGTTTTCCACTGTTTTCAATATTTAATTTCCCATAGCTGGAAGGCAACAGGAGATGGTAGTACTTGTCACTGAAAAACATTTCGAGTGGCCCAGGTTTGGATAGGCTGGGTAATTTTAGTTTCTAATGGAAGCAGCTGGGCAGAGTCTTAGCCATTCTCCTTGCTTGATACTTTTTGTCATAAATGGAGATGCTAGGGAGTATTCTACATCCAAAGTAGATGCTCCACCAACTAAGTTATATGGGCTATATTCAGCTGTAAACATATGGCAATATGCCTACCTTTTGTCAATATCCACAAACTCAAGGAAGTCTGGCAGTCATTTTAATGTGACTTAGCAGTCACAGTGTATTATTTGATTTCACTGTCTAGAAAACCTACACTTATAAAGAAAATAAAAGGGTGGGCGACGAGCTCTCTAGTTTAATCAGATGTTAGCAAACTCAGAGTCGGTATGGTTTAATGGTTAGACTTGTTATTTGCTACATTTACATCTTGCCTTTTCTTCCAAAGGAGCTCAAGATGGCATAAATGGATCGCCTTCACTCCTAATTATTGTTAAAATCCTATGAAGTGGTCAAGCTGAGTGCCAGAGCCAAGGTCACCTGAGAAGTTTCATTGCTCAGTAGAGACTAAAACCCAGATCTCACAAATCCCAATGGCTTAACTTCATGCCAAACTAGGAAGCATGTTGGGTGAATTTGGTTGAGTTACTTCTGTGAGGGTTAAATTTCAGGATGGGGGTGGGGATGAAGAGCAGGATAAAAAGAGCATAGAAATAAATATCAAATTGAAATATAGCCAGGATCATACTGCCCATTTCCTTTCCTTAGCTGCTTCCTGTTACTGATTTAGGGTGATCCTAAGGTAAACCTACCACTTGGCAAGATTCAGAGAGGGTTTGCAAGTGTGACTTGCCCAAGGTCAGTGGGTTTCCATGGCTGGGCAGGGATTTGAACCCTGGTCTCCATTGGAAGAGACCACTAGGGCCATTCAGCTCTGCCATGCAGGAACTCACAATCCATAGTCATAGTTCAATGCTGACCCCTTAGCTACTGTGCCAATATGCAGTTCAATATGCTCCTTAAGCAGAGATAGGGATTTTGTCATAGATACAGTAGCTGTCCGCTCAGCTATAACCCAGCAGGTTTTTCTTGCAGTGCAGGCTATCAAATGCACAATGCATGGATTACAATGTTGACAGATAGATTTTAACAATCCATTCACAAAAAATCAGTTTAGGCCAAGGGCTAAGAAAGTGGCTGTTTTAGCTTCCTGGTTGAAAATCTCTCCAAGCCTCTAAGTCTGCCCTCACCCCAAAGGAACATGTTTGCAGATGAGTCTACTAAGCCCTCTCAATATGCTTTATCAACATATCAGGCGGTACATTGACTTTGGTTCTGCTAAAGAAAGTGCAAAACTGAATTAGTGGTTATACTGCTTGGGGAAGCAAAATCAAGGCCTTCCTGTTTTGCTGTACAGAAAATACTTTTCCTTCTATCTTTCTATGTGAAAGAAAATTAGTGGGGAATTTAACTCATATCACACTTTATATGTGTCAGCAAACATTCTGTTCTAGAAACACTAACGTTCTCTCTTGTGTTTAGGAAATATGCTGCATATAAAGGGACTGTAATGGTCCCATAAAGATAACGGGATTCCCAGTTGCATACTGTGGTCATATCTTTATTAGGTCAACTGCCCCAAAACACTCAAACATGAGTATAAGCTTTCAAGATCTTCAGATTTTGTAATCAGGCAATATCCTTAAAAAAGCAGGCAGGTGAGAGGAAGGAAAGGAAGAAAAACTTATCTTAAAGCCATGCTGACTCTATACTGTTCTTTTGAGAAGTAATGGGGACAAAGGGTTTAGGCTCTCAGATTGGGCTCACCAGATGATGTAGAGTATGAAGTTTCAATCCAGAATTAGCTCTTAGGCTTGTTCAGAGCAGGAAAAGGTACAGAAGGTTAAATCTCCATTTTGAAAATACAGCCTCTGAACTCCAAACTCTTCCCAGGTAACTGCTGAAAAACATTTCTCCCATTAGCATTCATTTAAACAGCATGCCTAGATGTTTGTCATTCACTAGCCAACCAAGTCTTTCCAGACAGCCAGTCTTAAAAAAAATAAGGGCTGGCTAGATCATACACATAGACAAGACAGAGAGATGCTTAGGATGGCAGAATAAAGTGTGTTCAACATTCCAGAAAAACAGCACGTATGTCCAAGCTTTTGCACAGTTTTAAGCATGGCAAGCTTTTTTTTTTAAACAAACAGCTTGCATTCTAGATTCCCAGACACACACCCAGTTTATGCACCAACAGCTGTAAAAGCAACAGGTGGCCATCGGGCACTGGCAAGACTCAAAAGAGTCAAAAAATGTTCCTTTGGACTATAGTTCCCAGAATTTCCCAGCCAGCATGGCCATGTCATCTTGGCTAGGGATTCTGATGGTAGTAGTCCATCCCGCCTTAAAAAATAATTAAAAAAAAAAAGCTTTGACAAGCTTAAGCAAGCTGGCTTCCCATTCAAATAGATTATAGAAAGAGTTCCAGGGCATGCTTCCATGTCTGTGCAAGGACAATTTCTCCTTGCCAGGCTTGAGCCAGTTAAATCCCTGACAGGCACCTGTCCAGTTTTCCTTTAACAATCTCTAAGTAGTTTCCATATATCCACCCACCAGCTGTGCAACATTTTCCACTGCTGAACAGTTTGAATAGTTAAAGGAAGTCCATAGCATTTAGAGTGACCACTGAAAAGGGTCTGCATGGCAAGCAGTATCTTCAGCTGGACCTATGGCTAGCCTCACCACACAACACACCACCCTTGAGGTTTCACCTCCCAAGCCTGGCATGTTAACTGATGCAGCATGCATGCATTAAAATGCCACAATGTGAGGACTAGGCCACACTAGTAGCAGATTTTGCAGCAGCAGCAGCATCTGTTACAGTGATAATATATGGAGTGGATATCACGTGTCCATTGTAGTCTTTAAGGTACCTCCTATGGATTTCAGTCATAATGCAATTATTTAAACATGTATGGATGGGACAATTACAGATAACATACTTGGTAGATGCATGCAGAGCCTGGAAAATACTTTCAGGGCACTACTTTCCAGGTCCCTCAAAGATTATGGGAATTGTAGTCCAGTAGGTAACCATTTAAGGCTCTTAGGTACACCTCATTTACTAGGCTGTATGTCAGGGTGGGGAACCCATGGCTATCCAGATGGTGTTCGACTCCAGTTCCCATTTGCCTTATAAAGGTGAGGCATGATGGGAGACAAACTATACTAGCAGTGCCACAAGTTCCCCATGCTTGCTATAGATGATCACGCCAACTTGTCCAGAGCTGTTGTGATATCACTTATTCCAAAACAGGGACTACTTGCCCTGTGGAGTTAAGTCTATCAAAATCTCAAGTACAATTGATTTTACAAGTAGTTTGGAAATGCTATCACTTAAACACTGAGGATCCAGGTGTAAGATTTCACAAGTATTACCCTGAAAGTTGAGACTGGAAGGGCAGTTTGTAGTCTCACACTAAGTTAGAAAAAGTTAAAGGGACAACATGGCTGTAAGCCTTACAGTTCTTTGTTCTCATCTTACATAAAATGTTTATCTTTCTCTCTTTCCCTGTTGACGCCCTTGGTATTTCAAAGTGTTTGCTTTTTCTTCTATGGATTAAAAAAAAAAGTTTCATTGGAAGGCTACTTATTGTCCGAATTCCTCCTTCAGCTAGCCTTCAATTTGTTGCAAACTTACCTGGGAGTAAGTCATATTGAACCTGGTGAGAATCACGTCAAAGGAAATAACCATGGGATTCTGTTGGAAGTCTTCTACTGATCTGCAGGACAGAAATAAACCCTTCCAACAGTCCAGCAACATGTCAGGCAATATAACTGCTATTATCATTTCAAAACAACTGATTCAAAAATAACCTAACCCCTCTTCATTGCCTAGTTACTCTGCTGTTTCTCTTCTCCTTTCTTTTTTCTATCCTCCCATGTCTGTTCTCCACCTGCAAGTGCTCCTGATTTCACTTCCTTAAACCCCAGTAAATTCCAGCAAAGTAAATGAGTGGAGGACTGGAGCCATTCTGCAGCCTTGAGCTTCTTGTAGGAAAGGCAAATTCTTCTCAAATGAAGAATGAACTCCACGACTTCTAGCTCTTTACTTTCACTGTTTCAGGATTTCATGTTTCACAATTATTTTGACAGCCTCCATGTTATGCTCCACTTGTCTTGGGGCATGGGTGGACACTGAAAGAGACAAATGTGGCTGTAGTGTCTTGGTTCTAGCACAAATGTGGCAGCTTTGAAAATATGCACAAGCTACCAGACACCTAGATCAGGGGTAGGGGCCAGATGCGGCCTCCCTGAGGCCTTTGGACCGGCCCGAGGCCGATCCTGCCACCGCTGCCGCCCACCATGATGATATTATTGTTGTTATTACTTGTTCTTGGGGTTTTCTTGGCAAAATCTCCACAGGGATTTTGCCATGGGTTTTCTGGGGCTGAGAGAGTGTGCAAGCATATTTTTTTGATTTTTTAAATTAATTAATTAATTAATTTTTGGTGCTTCGCCCCCCCCCCCATTGTCTGAGGGACAGCAACCCAGCCCCCAGCTCAAAAAGGTTGCCTACCCCTGACCTAGATCCTATTATCAGTCCTCACTAGAGTAAACTATTGAATCAATTGGATTTACCTATGCGTTGACTCACTATCCAACAATTAAATTATTGGGCCTGCTCTAGCTAGAACCACAGGATTCCAGCTAGAATCTGTAGAAGCTTTGTCATCATAAAGTAGGGGTGAGAATCAATTATTGTTGGAGTGCAAGTCCCAGAATTCATCTCCAGTGGATATGCTGGGCAGGGCCCATGGAACTTGCAGTCTGACATAGATGGCTATGTTATACCTACTGTATATACTCAACTATAAGTCAACCTCATGTATACGTCGAGGGCAGGTTTGGGGGCCAAAACTATGGATTTTGATATTACCCATGGATAAGTCAAGGGTAAAACGTACGACCATGTAACAAAGGATCTAAAGGCTGAAGCAAAGGAAAACAATGCCATAAGAACTTAACAAACTTCCAGCAGGCATAACTGTTTGTTCTCATTCTAAAAGCTGGATGGATAAGAGAATACAGTAGGGTCAGTGCTTCCAGGACAGATTATACTCTTGCCTTTCACTAGGGGATGGTTCCTTTTTAAAAATAAGAGTTAAGGTACAGTACTAACATTGACCCGTGGATAATTAAACTCTGGTTTTAGGTGTCAATTTTTTGACTAAAATTTATAGACTTATACATGAGTATATACAGTATCTTAGATCAAGCTTTTCTTGAACTATGATGCTGTTTACGTTCCTCTTCCAACTGTGTACATATTCCACACCTCCCTTGATTATTTCAGAGATCTAAGAGAATAAAAAAAAACCCTGCTGTAATGAGGTTGCATGAAACTCTTTGGAGTGAAAACACTCATTTATTCATTTTAGTTCAAGATTCTCCCAAATAGAACAAAAATTACCATGCCTTCTTTCCTACGCAAATGAGAAAATGATTAAAGCTTGTCTGCCCCCAAAGTGTCACCACATCCTAGAATAATTGAACAACTTGGTACTTCAAGGCTGTTTGCTGTGGTTTTTGTGCAGCATTAAAAAGAGCTGCTTCTGCTAAGGCAGCTTTCCTTGGGAGTAAAAAGGGCAATAAAACAATGCAAACAGGAAAAACAAATATGGTCCTTTTGGGCTCTCTCATGTCTACTGGTATATTTCTCAATAGGACAGGTTATTTTCTACATCAGACCCACACATTTAGTAGAAGGAAGCAACCCTGTTACCCAACAATTGCAGGATTTCATATGTAGCTGGTGATGGTACCACCCTACTTCCCACTCTCAATACCATGGAGCAGAGTTGAGACACAGTGAAGAATGGGAAGTCCAGTGGTCCTGTGTGGTATCCTTTGCTACTAGTCTATTGCTTTTCTATTTCCAAAGGGGCATTGTGTTAGTGCACTGCAGTCCATAGGACTTCAAACATTAACAAATCAACTGTAGTATGAGGTTTTGTAACCCATTTCACCAAATGCACAGATTATCCAGTTGTGGATTAAAAATGTCCAACAAACATAAGAGACAGTCTATGCAACTGCTGTTCATTAAGTCAAGCACCAGACATTTGAATCAAGATAATAGATTCTTATCATACTACCTCTGTTAATTGGCTTATCAATGTTTGTGTTATCAGTAAGTTTTGTGAATGGCCAATGCTAATAATGCAATTGTCACTCTCAAGAGTCTCTGCTTTTAATTTACCTTCTGACCTCACTGTCTAAATCCCAACTGCAACCATATACCTGAAATTATAATACTTCATGCATCTGATGAAATGGGTGATAGTTCATGAATGATTATGGTATAAGAAATCTGTTAAGTCTTTTAGTTGCCACATTTGCTTTGCTGGCATGTCCAACTTGCTTTCCAGACTGACAGACTGTAACAAAATGGATCCACTTAGCCTGATACTGAGCTACTGTGTAATCCCTTTTGTTGCAGAATTCAAACCCTTACAGTCAACCTCTGTTCCTAATAATATATAAAAAAAGATTCCCAAGTCTTCCTCCATTCATAACCAGAATTTCTTATGGTGCAGTGCTAGACATATGCAAAAGTCCTAATGGAACCTATTTCTAAACAAATACACTTTAGAGTTATGTATGTATTCAGTGCATGCCTAAGTCACTTTCCAAGCCAAAGGTGCAAAACAACAACAACCCCACAAAAACAACAACAACATATACTGTTATTGTTTCTTTTTCTTGCTCTACCAGATACTGGGAGTGGAAAGCTTGGGCTCCTGTTCCCCTTTTTGAGTTTCATCACACAATCTATTTATAGATGCTGCATCCTAAAAAATTCATAGCATGTTTAATAAACAGCAAGAACAGCTAGAAACTGAAAAGAAACCAACTCTCATTTGCTTTGTACCAAAGGTGGGGAATCTTCTGCCTGTGAAGGATGAACTTCCAGATCACTCCATCTGCTCTGGAGGAATGATGTCCTGAGTCCTGACTAGAGTAGACTTGCTGAATTAAGGGAACTTACATAAGTGTTGACTTACCATTGATTCAGTCTACACTAGTGAGACTAACAATTGGATTCAGGCTGGTATCAGCAGTTAAGAGCTCTGCTTTCTTCTTATAATGCTATCTATCACTGTGCAGCCTTTCTGCAGGCCTGGTACTTAACTATCCACTCTTTATTTCTGATTGATGACCTCACAAGGGTCCCATTCTCTGTGCAGTGAGGCACAGAAAATCATCCATGTCCCTTTTTGCAAGGAAAAAGCAGCCACACCCTTCTCCAAGGGAAGCAGCACAGAGTAATTCATCCTTGCTTTTCCTTCTATGGAGAGACACCACCCTTGTCAACACCATAGAAAGATTCCTTGCTCTTTTCCCTCCCAACCACTGTTCAGACAAGAGTGAGGATTCCCTTGCCTGTGCTAAGAAAAAGGTTGCTCAGTAACGTAGGCAACCTACTTCTATTGCTGGGAGAGGGGAGGAACACCAGTTTGAATATAGACTGCAGATTTCTCTGCCAGGCCTAGAGAAAAGCTGCCTCTCTATGCTAATCTCCACTTTTATCACCTATCAATGATTGAAAACAATACAGTTCTCTCTCTCAGCGCTATAGGCAGCCTGTCTCTCACAATGGTAGAAAGAGTAGGTTGAAGAAGAAGCCAGGGAGAACCCCCAAGGGGTGAATGAAACAGCCCTAAGAACTGGAAGCTCTCCATCACTATCTTATATTCCAAAAATGTTGCTTTGTCATACTTCAGTAATTATTCCAGTTTTACAAAGCTGGCCAAACTCTGCTGTACAGCCTTCTTCAGAAAAACTTCCCACCTACCTAACATTAGAAGATTTTTAAAAACAAGCATTATGGGAATTTTGCAGCAGTATACCATCCTTCTCACCTCTAGAGATGGAGGCGTGTTTTTGGAAGAGGTCTGCTGACATCACTGAAACATTATCACACTTAAAACATACAAAGAACTTGAGTGCTGTGGGAAAATCTGTGGATATGGGAGGCCACAAACATAATTGCTCAACACTTTTGGGAAGATGCATACCCGTTTCCTATGACTCGGCTCTATTCTGAGCATCAGCAGAATAAGGCAGTGCAGAAATGCAGAGGTAAGTACATTCTTTCTGTAGGGAAACCCTATGGCACAAGCTTTCCCCCTCAGGCACAGAGAGCAAGACAAGAACATGAACATTTGGAAGGTTGGTGGGTCACTTCTTAGAGAGCTTTGCAATGAGTTTCTTCCATTCTTCTCTTTTGCCTGTTATATATGAGGGAGTAAGGAGCTGCAACACTGGCTCCTGCTGTCCCTGGAAGAATTCTTGACACAGAGCCTCTGTGTTACAGATTACGTACATCCCACAGTCATAGCTATTCTGCTGGGCAGGGGCTTTCTCCTCTACAAAGGCAACTTTGCCTCTTTTGCCAAGGAAAAGTTCCAACTTCCCCGCGACCCGTCTGGCATGGGCAGCGTTGCTCCTAGTATGGGAATCGTAGTGAGCAAAGCAGTTTTTCTCTTGGAAGTAAACCAGCAGGCTCCAGTGGGTGCCACCAGCAGCCTGGCTGGAGTTGTCATTGATGGCCAGGAACACGACTTTCTTGTTGGGGAGGTTCAGTGGCTCAAGGAATAGGGCCAACTCCTCCTGGCTGGTGGTGCATTTAATGAACTGAGTCACTTCAGGACTAACAAAGCATACTTGATCAGAAAAATCTCGGAACTGATCACTGGCAAAATACTCAAAGGCAAAGCCAATGATGTGATCATTAAGCCAGCAAGGAGGATCCAGTAACAAGACATCTGACTGCCGCAGCAAACTGTCCATGTAACTTAGAACAACAGGGTCCATTCTAGGTAGGCAAAGTCACAGGAGCCACAGAAATTCCAAGACCTAAAATCATCTAAGGAGAAAAGAACAGAGCATGGTTAGAATAGGTAGAGCTTTTTCCAGTGTCAAAGATGGCCAATAGAGTCACAGACACCAATTAGCCAACAGGGAGTCTTACCAGACAGTTTTTGATTGTGCTCACCAACTCCTTTAAGTTTTCTGGCATTTGCACAAGAGAGAAGCAGGAATTTCTTCTCTTTTGAGTCTGGAAAAGGTAAGAAACAATGGGGCTAGAGTCCTTTGCTTCTTATCTTATTCAAACCTCAGCATACATAAGATAAGACTTGATTCTCAAGCTTCAGGGAGAGGCTTGGATTTCAGAGGGGTGGAGAAGATGTTGTTATTTCTTACCTTCACAGGAGTAGGGATTTGTGCTGCTGGCATGCAAGAACACATTCCCAAGCAAGCTTATCTATGGATGTCCTGACTAACATAAAAAGGAGAAGCAATTTGTTTCAATAGCAATAACAAGGGCTGGTCACCTTACCATTGGGGCTAACAACTGTGGCCTGCCAGTTGTTTTAGGACTTCCCTAATTACTAGCTGTCCAGGCAAGGGTTGATGGAAATTGTAGGCTAGAAACATTGGGAGAGCTAGTTACCCACTATTGCCTTATAGTAACTTCTCATTCTAGATTACAGAATTGGTGTGAAGATGGTGGGGATAGTGTGGGCAGAACTACATACTGTACTGCCTCCAGCATTTTGTAAAAATGGCAGGGTATAAAATTAAGCAGTACATTATGGTCTATGAGAGGTGGTAACATACCTTCTCTATTTCAGAGCCAGCGTTAAGAATCTGCAAGGCTGTATTTATCTACCTGATAAGACTATAGAACACTGTGCAAGGAATGCTATCTGTTTCCCTTAGTCCAGTAAGACAGGAATGGGGGCCATCAAAAATAATAAGTTTCTTTTAAGGAACTACTATAGTTTTATAGATCTTTCGAAGAGAAAAAGAATCATGATAAAATTCATGACACGCTGAATCAAATCCCATGTGGTTCAGGGATAATATGAGTTGGCTTAAATAGAAATCTACTTTACTGTTATGAACTCTACTGCCTCATTAACAGTTGAAATTATTTTTAAAGCCAAAATGGCAGACAACAATTGCACTACAGAAAGTACCATAGCAACTTATGATTTTTTAGTGAAAATTCTAAAGAACGAGCTTGCTTTCTTTTAGAAAAACCCACTCTACAGCAGGAGAGACAAATTCCACAGCCGCCTTCTTTTTGATTCAATAGAATCTTTTTTTCAGGGCTTACTTCCTGGGTGGAAGAAGGCATTGTACAAGGACAAGGAATGCTATTGAAAATGAACAACTCAATGGAGAAATCTTTGCCTGTAATATTTAGACACACTTACATGTGTCCCCTCCAGCTTCTTCATTTTTCAACATCTGTCAAAACAGCCAGTTAAATGAATCAGGGTAAGGAAATGATGCTGATATCATGCCATGTGTAAGTATGCAAGCACAGCATTGGGGAAGTGGAATAGTGGGGGATTCATTTGTGGTTGTAGTTCTTATCAACAGGCTTGTATCCTGTATAAAGTTGAGTTCTTTGTCAAGTAAAGCATCCAATTTGCCAATCTATTTTCTAAAGTAAACTCTGGTTCCAAAAAAAGAATCAATTCTGAAACAGAGCTCAGAAAAGTGAGTTTTTCTGTACTAAATTCCCAGAATCCTTCAGTCTGTATGGCCAACAGATATGCTAGCTGCGGGTTATGGGCACTGTACTTCCTAAAACAATTTTTTCCATGCTCTGTTCTGGAGTGTTTTCATGAAGAAGTTGGGCATGCTTGTAATGAGAAGTGAACACAGCAGCCTTGCAAATAAACACGCATTTCACAGGCAGTGGGGGATGCATGACAACTGATCTGACCATGATGACATACGCCTTAGTTACATCCCATTTGGATTACAGTAATGCGCTCTACACAGGGCTTCCTTTGAAGAATGTTGGAAAATTTCAGCTGTTCTAAACAGCTGTAGCCAGGCTGCTGTGTAGGGAGCACATATCTCTCCCTTGTTACAACAGCTTCACTGGCCACCACTCTGTCACAGGTACAACTGGTGAGAATGCAGGAGAGGCCCTTCTTGGTGGCTACTCCCATACTATGGAGAGGGTTGAGACTGGCTTCCTCCATGGCATTCTTCCAGGGATAAGAAGAAGGTTTTTGGTTCTTCAGGATCTGTTTAAGAAGAAATCCTTTTAATAACTATTCTATTCTTATTTCTTCCATTTTAATTGCTTTTACTGCTGTTTTTAATTGGTTTTAATGCTGTTGATAATTCAATTATATTTTAACTTTTGCATGAAAGGTTTCATCCATATCTATTTTAATTGTGTGTGTTATCAGTCCAAGGGCTGGGGAAAAAAGGCAGTATACAAATAAAGACAATCATCATCATCATATCACCACTTGGATTGAAGAACATGTTTTCTCAACAACAGACCTCAGAAATGTAAGCATTGTATACTTTATTCAGCCATAGTTCCCAAATTAGGGAGCTTGGAAAGATGACTTTTTGAGACTATAATTCCCTACTGGCCATATTGACTGGGGAATTCTGGAAATCATCATTCCAAATAGTAACCTAGCCAGTCTCAGAGTACTGCAAAACAATTTACAATGTGATCTATAGATAAGTTTACTTGGAAGTAAGTATTGAACTGGGAAAGGGCTCTTCCCTCAAGTAATGTAAAATAGATGGTAGCTCTGAAATTATTTAGGACTCTGTGTTCTGTAAATATCAATTTGTATCAGCCAGGATGTGGCCCTTTTGAAAGTGCACCATGAAAAGCAAACACAGTCCCCTTGGATGACTAAGTGCAAACCGGGGAACACCCAGGCAACATTGCAGCAGGAAAGTATAGTGGTTTATTTATTCATCAGGAAGTAGTGGGAAGATTTCCCTCACTGCAAAGTGAACCATTAGAGGACCCAGAAAACTGAATTACTACTTATTTTTACCAATGTGCACCAAAGAACCCTATCAAGCTTTTTAAGATCAGTCATTAAGCAACATCTCTTTACAATTTAATAAAAGACCTTAAAGTGACATATATGAAAAATAGTGGGGGCATTCAACAACACCAGGTCTCTAATGTATCAGATTATTTAGTCTATTAAACCTCCAGAATGTTCCATGTATGTCAAAATGAATCAATAAGTATATTAATAAGAGGGAAGGGGAGCACCTATGGTTGGTTACCTGAGTCAACTTATCTGAGTGAATTCTAATTTTGTGAGGGAGCTCTGTTCTCAATTATTCCAGAAATGAAAATTTAAAAAAAGGCAGGGCTGGTTCTGATCTGATGTTTTTGCAGCAAAGTGTGATTCTGTAAACAACTCCCATACTACTATGCAAGTTGATTATGTGCATAACTTGCTAGCAGGTGATCTTGGGAGCTATAGTTGGATCCTAGATAGCTGTGGCCTATGAAGCAATCCACAAGAAAGCTGAATACACAAACCGTTTCACAAAGAGATTACAGTACTTCCTTAATTTAGCTACAAGCACTCTACTCTACAAAATGCTCCAGTCTTCATCCTTAGTCCTGATTCCCTGTGACACCACAGGTTCCTACTAGGATAATATCATTTAGTTCTACCTCAACCCAATCCTTTAAATAGAATGAATACCAGGGAGGGAAAAGGTAATGGTGACAGCCAAGAATCTATATAAAATGAAATATGACAGGTTGCAAGCACTTAATATTAATCACAGATTTGTGGATGCTGCTAAAAGGGAAATTTCTCTACACATTTCCAAAGTCACTAACTTTTTCTATATTGTATTTTTAGTATTCTGTGCCTTGGCATTTAGAACAGATGTGAAGACACTGAGCAAAGTTTGACTAACCAGAAACAAAATTTTTCCAGAGATGCCAAATGACACATTGGATATAAGCCAAAGAAACTATGATCAACAAATCTCTTTATCACATCTATCTTCCATAACTATCTGAAAGTGACTATCCTGCTTTGAATTCTAGAAGGTTATGATGACAATCTCTTCCACTGCATGAGTAATCTTGACATCCTACAGTGATCTATTCCTGTGCCAATATGGTTAATGAGTAGTCATGCAAGCTCTAAGAAGTAAGAAAGTTTCCTTCTAAAAAGTAAAGTCCTGCCCAGATGTCAACAGTGCATGCATATAAAAGTAGTTTCTCAGTTTTGTAGCAGAGCAAGTAACTGACAATTTTTAGACACATTATGTCTTCTGAATAGCAAAGAAGTACTGCCCATTCTAACTACACTTGAAATTTTTTGATGGTGACTCACCATATGAATCTTACATCTAAAAACAATCCTTTTCAAACACCAGTCCATTTTCCTAGGAGCTACAACAAAGTACTTGCTACATGCCATACAAATTTTAAATACCTATAATTAGGAAGGAGTAAAGCATGCAAACGGCTCTGCTGCCTGGGAATATTTTTTATCTATTCCCAGAACTGGAGCTGGAACCTCCTCCAAGCAAAGCTTGAGTTCTACCATTGAATTATGACCTCTTTCCTAACATGCAGATCTTATAATACTATTGAGAAGTATCTGAAGGCACTAAATGACAGTCTGGAAATTCTTTTAGTTCTGGTTTTGTGGCCTCTGTGCCATAAAGCACAATGCATTAACTGTGCCCACTCCTAAAAACAGATAGTCTGGACATTAAAAGCATCTCATTTGGACTACTATAATTGTACTGACTTTTTTCTAGCCAGAAGTGAAACAGAAGCGATTTTCAAGTCATTTCCTATTTTATAATTGTCTTCTCCTGAGTCTAAAAGTCTAAGGGAGGCAAAAAAAACAAAAAAAAACCACTGTAAATTGCCCATCATGCTTCCTACAGGGCATTTGGGGGTTAAAATATTGAAATATTTTGTAGCGGTGTGGCTATCTGAGGTCCCTTGGGAGGTAAATGAGACCCCCTAATTGCCAAAATTTGCACAGTCTGGTGGGCAGGAGATCCCCTTCCTCCATTATATTAGAATTTAGGGTGGTTAACATCACAAAATACCAACCATCATAAAAGAAAAATATGAATATCATTACAATGACAGTTCTTAAACCGCAATAAATTAGCAGCAAGAGAACTTTCTGGGATTCCAAAATACTTAAATTAAGGTTCAAAAGCCTGAACAAAGAAAGTAATTCCAGAGCTCTCCATAAGCAGATCTAAAGGGAAGAAGAGCCACAAACAAGGTGCCATCATGGAGAATGTCCTGTAAGGTCATCACTCTTCCAATCTCTGTTATTGGAAGAAAGACAAAAAAGGCCATTCCCAGAGCAAAGAATTAACACCCTAAAACTCCCAGAATCTTTACGTTAGCATGGTCACAGCAGTAGCATTCACAAAACTAGAGGTTTCTATGCTCTGGGCCTCTTCTGCCATTCAAGTGGAGGCACTTACTTCAGATATCAATTCCAATAACATCAAAAATCCACAAACAGTGGTACCTTTATGGGACCAACCAAAATGCATAAAATACATGTTGCAAACTTCTGAAGCTCCACTGGCTTCTTCATCAGGCAAGGTGTTAAAAACCATACAGGAGAGGGGGAAAATGTTAGTCAAAAGCTGCATTTTGCTGTTTTTGCTCTTCGTTCAGATGGCATGGAGGGGTATCTCTTGCAGGCTGGCACCTCGTCCTTCTGGCCATTGGGCTACTGGGAAAGCTTGCAACATATATATCATGTATTTTGGTTGGCCCAATAAACAGAACCATAAATAGGCATATAAATAGACCCTTAAATAGACATGTATAACTTTGAAAGCTTGCAACATGTATTTTGGTTGGCCCAATAAAAATATCATGGTTTGGTAGATTTTTGATGCTATAGGATTTGCTACATGGCCAACACAGCTACCCCCGGATGTTTTTCTCATATTAATTCTATTTATGGCAAAGACTCATGATGGCTAAATAGAACCTCCAGTGCCATGGCAACCCTAAGGCATCATGGTGTTTTCTTGGCAGGATTTGGTCAGAGGAGGTTTGACATTGGTGTGATATAAATGTCATAAATAAACACCCCTTTGTGTCTGCCAATACTAAAATGATACAGTAAAGGTGACCAATGTTAAAATGTCCAGATGTTGGACTGCAACTACCCATCAGATCTAGCCTGTGTGATCAATGGGGAGGAGTGATGGGAGTTGCAGTCCAAAGATACCTGAAGGGCCATACTCTGCTCACTCTAGAGGTACAGTATTTTTTAAGAAGTCACATAAGAAAAGTTGTGGGTTTTTTTAAGGTTCCAAGGTGGCCAGATGTCATAACCACAGAGGAGGACAAGACACCTCAAAATGTGGGGCATTCAAGAAAAATGTAGAACATTACCAAAGAAAAGCTAAAAACACTAAAATATAAATGTAAATTCACGCTTCTAAGTCACGGTCCAAAAATGAGGATGTACTAAAACAAATGACATTACTTGCCCATAGGGTAACCATACTTGCCCATAGGGAAACACTGGCCAAGCCTATGTATCCCTAGGGGCAGGCATTTTCTTGTTTTCCTATAGCCAAGTATCGTTTCCCTTTGGACAAGTACTATCATTTATTTTAGTACGTCCCCATTATGGAGAACATTTTGGAATTCCTCCTGGACCGAAGGCTGAAATATAGGATATGTCCTGGAAAAGGAGGGTGCCTCCTCAC
>CM034709.1:9331423-9347169 GCA_020142125.1 Phrynosoma platyrhinos | reverse complement strand
TGTCTGAATTAAAATTTAATATAAAATTAAATACAATTAACTATATATCAATTATATATGTAATTTAATTCAGACATTAAATTTTACATATATACACGCATACATATACACATGCATACGTATATACACACACACATATATATATATATATATATATATACGCACACACACACACACACACATATATATATATATATATATGCATGCACACACACGCACACACAAGGATAACAAGGGACACAGACCCCAAGTCCATGAGAACGGAGGGGCCACTGTATTCCTAAATACATTTTTCCTTGTCATATTCCTTGCCATGCTTACTTTTTTATTGCCAACTCCTTTTGCAAGACTCTATTACGAGAGACTATTCTTCTTCAGTCTTCTCTATATCTTTTTGATTCAGCCAAGGCAGGTTAACGTATCAATTTCTGTCATATCAGATAATTTCAGAATAAAGTAATGCTTATTTTTGCACTGATGTTACTCATAAATCCTAATTCCCACCTGCCATTGAATATCCCATTAACAGTTGCAACACCAACAAGTAGCAAAATTAACAATTGTACCTTCAAATTGCAATATTGTGTGCGCACAGCCTAAATGTTACGTACATGGTCAAATTTATATATTTTATTTATTTGGAGTATTTATGCCCTGCTCTTCAGCTAAAAAGGCTCTCAGAGAGGCTTACAAATGGTTAATTAGACATTTCCCTAGCCTCAGGTTCACAATCTAAAAAGACATGACCCAAAAGGAGCAGGGAATGGTGGTGGGGAAGGGGCTCATGTTCAGTGGTTCTTCTCTCCCTCTGAGGCCAGAAATTTGAAATTTAAAAACAATCCTGGGGCCTCTCCTTTCTCCTCCTGCTGAGCTTCACCCCACTCCCACCATCTCTTAAAGCATTTTAAAGGGAAACAGATGAATGTCACAGGCCCTTTTTGCCAAAAGGTAGGTCTTTGAGGAGAAATGTTGCCATCCTCCCCCTTTGGATGTCACCTGGTGTGATCCGGATCCCCCGCACCACCCTGGTGAAGCCTCTGAGCTGAGGTGGTGGTGGTTGTGGTGGGGGGTTTCCCTCAGCCTAGGCCAGGGGTAGGCAACCTTTCCCCTTTAAGGGTCGAGGGACTTCAGCTCCCAGAAGCCTCAGCCATGTTGGCCAATAGTCCCATGTTGGTCAATAGCTCCTGGGATTCTGGGAGCTGAAGTCCCTCGGCCCTTAAAGGAGAAAGGTTGCCTACCCCTGGCCTAGGCCCTCGTTGGCGCCTTTCATTCTCACCCTTTGCCTCTCGTTGGTTGGATTCATAGAATCATAGAGTTGGAAGAGACCACAAGGGCCATCCGGTCCAACCCCCTGCCATGCAGGAACTCCCAAATTCTTTTGCCTATATGTTCCCGATAAAAACCCACACAGGGTGGCCACAAGGCACTGCAAAAAATGTAGGATGTTCGAGAGAAAAAAACAAAAGCTCCTAGGTAAATTCATTGCTTCTTAGGCTGCGTCCACCACGGCAGAAATGTTCCGGTTTGATACCGCTTTGATGGCCGGGGCTCAGTGTTAGGGAACCCTGGGAACTATTTGTGAGACATTGAGCCTTCTCTGCTATGGCTCCATGCTGTCAAATTCTGGCACGGAGTTCAAAGTGGTGTCAGACCGGATCATTTCTGCAGTGCCAGATGCAAAGCATTGGTCCAAAACACACTGCAGAAATCATCCAGCTTGAGGCCGCTTTAATTGTCCTGGCTCAATCTAGGGAATCCTGGGAACTGTAGTGTTTGTGAGACATTGAGTCTTCACTGTCAGAGAGCTCTGGTGCCAGAATAAGCTAAAGTTCCCAGGATTCTGAAACACTGAGCCATGGCTGTCAAAGAGATATCAAACCGGAACATTTCTGCAGTGTGTTTTGGACCATTGTAATGCTCAAAAGGTAGGATGCTTTGACATTCCTCCTGGAGAGAAGGTTGAAATGAGGCTAAAATGTAGGACATGTCCTAGGAAAGCAGGACACCTGGTCACTCTCCCCTCTGCCCACCTCTATTGAGTGCATCCTTCCTCTCCACCAACCTTTTTGATGGATGCATCTATTTTTTTTTTTTTTGCAAGGTCAAATGAGCCTTTTTCTCTCTCTCTTTCTGTCTCCCTCTCCCTTTCTCTTGGCTTCCTTTCTTGCGGTGTGAACGGGGTATGAGATCATCCATTTTTGGAGCTCCGCTATAGTATTTCAGGCACTGTATTTTATTTTAAAGTGATGGTTAGTGTTGTGTTGCATGTGTCTACGGTTGAAATCTGTTCTACAGCTGCTTTGTTGGGATCCAGATAAAAGATCCCAGGGCAGTCTGGGCTGATGGAAATAACTTTTCTCCTTAACACCTTCAGATAACTTTCTTTCTGCCTGTGTTGATTAAAATTTTAGAGTTCACAATGTCTTTGAAACCTTCCTCAGTGAAAACTTTTATTTCATTTTTGCTTTATCTTTGTAACTGTGTGTGCTTAGATAAGGAACAAAACCAGTTAATCTTTCCTTTTGGTAGAGTGAAGGGATTTCTGGCAGGGATTGGTTTGGTTAAAGTGTCTCTATCCCTCAAGTCATCTTGAATGCTGCAGCACAAACAGATGGGTAAATCCTCTCACATCACAACTAAAGCAGTGTTGGCGCTGAGAAACTGCATGGCTGCAAGGAATTAATAAAGGAAGCACTGAATTTAGTCTGTGTTTCTTTAGGCCTCTTTTCAACATGACACTGCAGTTGGACAGCATGGTGTTGGACAGTATAGTGTACAAAGAGTTTGTGTTCTTAAATCTTTACAGCGTGAATTTAATGCTTTTGGAGTGAAATTCATCTAGTGTGTGAAAAGACTTATACTGTGTGACAAAACTACATGTTGAGTTAGCCAATGTTTGTTTTATTGATGATAGGCAGTGCAGTCTCCACATTTCCGTGTGCCATGTTTAGTTGTCTTTCTTTTTTTTAAAAAGCTTTAAGCAGGTTATGTTGTGGTACCTAAATATGCCGGCTCTCATCTGTATCATTAACACTTAATCCACCCCCTTGACTACCAGAATCTCTCCCCCTCACACCTTTCTATTTCAGAGATTTTCCTTTTCCTCTTTCTTTTTAAATCTTGCAGTTTATATGTTCTGCCTCTCTTGCATTGAGTGAATTCTCTTCGCTTATCCCGTGTCCTTTTTTCTTTTAAAAGAACCTGGTCATTTTTTATGGTTGTCATAATGCTTTGATGATTGATGAAACTGCCTTTAGCCAATGCAATTCTAGGCTGCATCAATAGAAGTATAGTGTCTAGATCAAGGGAATCAATAATGCCACTGTATTCTGTTTTGGTCAGGCTTCACTTAAGACTGCCAGAAATAATGCAACCTAAGTCCACTAACTGTCCTGGCTCAGTGCTAGAGAATCATGGTAACTGTAGTTTTTTCTGAGACATTGAGCCTTCTCTGTCAGAGAGCTCTGGTGCCACAATAAACTACAATTCCCATGATTCCCTAGCACTGAGCCGGGACAGTTAAAGTGGACTCAGGATGCATTATTTCTGGCAGTCTGTAAAGGCCCCTAGAATATTGTGTTGACAGCTGGAACATGTCCAGAGAAGGGCAACCAAAATGGTAAAGGGTCTGGAAACCATGTCTTATGAGGAAAGGCTTAGGGAGCTGGGTATGTTTAGCATGGAGAAGAGAAGATTAAAGGGTGACATGAGAGTGATGTTTAAATATATGAAGGGATGTCATATATTGAGGATGGAGCAAGCTTGTTTTCTACACATCCAGAAAATAGGACCCATAGTAATGGATTCAAAATACAGGAAAAGAGGTTCCACTCAACATTAGGAGCCACTTCCTGATAGAGCTGTTTGATAGTGGAAGCAATCCCTTGGAGAGTGGTGGAGTCTCCTTCTTTGGAAGTTTTTAAACAGAGGCTGGATGGCCATCTGTCTGGGGTGCTTTGATTGCATATTCCTGCATGGCAGGGAGTAGGAGTGGATGGCCCTTGAGATCTCTTCCAACTCCATGAATTTGTGATTCTATCCTATGATCCTAGTTGGGGGGGGGATGTACAAGGCTGTGTACAGTGCACCGTAGGGCTTCCTCTATCCTGTGTTGAATGAATGAACTCTGAGGAATTTTCAGGAGGGTCCAGCAAAGATGAAGTATTGTTGGGTCATATTGTGCAGGATTATATGAAAAAGTTCTGATGTGTCTTTATTCTGGATATTCCTCTTGTGGTTAGTGAGAAATCCACTGCGGCTAGCATACTCTATAGTTGATATACTCTTTGTATATTTTACAAAGAGGTACTGAAGGAACTGATGTGACTGTAAGGTTAGATAATTTGTTTGTTTATGTCAGCCATGATTACATATGTCAAATATTTGCAGTCTTTTGGGGATCAAGCCCTCACAAAATAACCAACAGAAAATGAATGAAACAATGTGATATTAGGCACTACCTCTGAATACTCTTTGCCTTAGAAAACCTTATGAAATTCAAGGAGTTGCCTTAAGTTGAGAGATGACTTTGAAGATGCGCACATAGAGATATGAAACAACTGTCTCAGATCCCACCACCACCAGTTCTCTTTTAGGGAAATAGTAAAGGAAAAAGGTAAATTGCCTTACCCACTGGAAGAACTATACAGTCATCCCTCCTGATTCATAGGGGATCCATTCTGGACACACACACACACCGTGAATTGGAAAAATCTCAAATATCCAAGTCCTATTGGATATAATGGTCATGTGCTCCTGCGCGCCATGGGCACCCACCATTTTGTCTCTCCTGGCTTGCTGACTGCGGAAATTCAAGACTGTGAATGGGAAGTCCATGAATTAGAAGGGACAACTTTATTCAGAAACAAAGTGGATGCTAACAAAAAGGGGGTTCTATAACTCTGAGGCTAGCATTGCCCACCAACCTAATTCATTTTCCCAGTGGTTACGTAAATAGGACTTTGAGTTGTCAATTTAGATTATAGATAGGATTTTATCCTAAAAGTTTAGGATATTAAAAAATTAACACTCTTAGTTGGACTCCAAAGCTCACAGGCTATCAATGCAGCTGGCACAAAAGTTGTATGTTGACTTCTTTAGCATTTGGGCAGCCAAACCATCTTTGGAGACAGCCCCACATAAAGCATGCTACAGTAATCGAATTTAAGCATAAGTAGTGTATGTGTAACTAAATCCAGGTCCTACCACTTCAGTTAGGATTGTGACTGGTATACAAGCTCGTACTGGTACATGCCACTCCTGGCTACTGGTTATGACAAATGAACTTTCTTTCTTTCAGTCTGTACCACTATTAAGAGTGGTCACATAAATCTTAAAACATACACTGGTAGTTATGTGTAATACAGAATTGTACATGTTCTTCTTTAATGCAGCAGCTGAACTCAAGTATTAACCAGTTTTATAGGTCTTAGATAATTTTCCTAACCCAAATGTAAAAGTCCAGGTCAAAAAGTGCCACTTGTTTTATGTGCCTAAAATGCTTTGTGCTTCAATTTCAACTGCAGTACCCCACCTATTTGCTAGTGATGCACTTCAAAATATAGTTGAAATTAAGGGTCTGGCAAAAGTAATTTGTAACATGAAATGGTGCCCTGTTCAAATAAAGAAAAGTTGAAAGTCCCACTGTGCATACACAGGTCAATAAGCGTGACAGAAATAATTTTTAAGGTTTTGACGATTTTCAGCATCTGAGGACAAATATTCAACTATTTCAGTAATCCTTATTTCCATCAAATACTTCTGAATATCTTACAGCATTCTTCATTGACTTGCATGCTTAATAATGAACATGATCCAGTTAAGCATTTTTATGTTCTTTTGGTTCTGTTGGTTAAAAATTAAATGTATGATTAACTCTTCCATTGCATACAAAAAGGCTCATGTGGGTTTAACTCCTCTTGGGTTGTAGAGTTCTTTTCTTTTTAAAGGTATTTTAAAAATAGTACAAAAATTATTCATCCAGATATATATTGTGGTTTTATGTTTCATTATTTAAACTAAATTTGGATTTACACTAAATTTGCTGATCTGAAAGTGATACATAACTTTTCTATTTGCTTTTTTCCTGTTTCCATTTAGAAATATTTATAAACAATGTTTCTTTGGAAGCAGGGCACCCCCAGTAGTGCACTGGACACTAATGGTGGCTGTGAGATTAAGTTTTGCAGTCGAGGCTCAATCATGAAATACCACTGACCAGTTAGTTTTGGGGGGGGGTTGCAGACTGCCAGAAATAGTGCAAATTGAGTCCACTTTTAGGGTTAGGGTTAGTGCTAGGGAATCATGGGAACTGTTTTTTTTCTCAGACATTGAGCCTTCTGTCAGAGAGCTCTAGTGCCACAGTAAACTACAGTTCCCATGATTCCCTAACCCTAACCCTAAAAGTGGACTCAATTTGCACTATTTCCGGCAGTCTGCAACCCCCCTTGGACTGTCACTATTTTCTCTTGAAGCGTCATAGGATTGCAGCAGCTTTAGTGGAAGTTGTTGTGGAATGGTAAATGTAGAAGTAAGTAATTTAAATTATTTGCTTAGAAGGAAACTGAATACAGTACTTTGTTTCAGCTCTGGTTTTGACTAATGAAAGTGCCCAACAGATAGTTTTGCTGACATAGCTAGATATAACTTGACCTGAAGTATCATTTTACTTTTTGTTCAGCTTTCATGGGGAACCGCCAGAGGAAAGCAGGAGTGGGGGTAATTTTTCTGCCTCCTTTACCAGATTTGATGTAATAGGGAGTCTGTGAATACCTCACATTCACAAGTTGAGAGTGTGAGCTGGAGAGATGTGCAGAAGCTGAGATCCTAATTATATCCTGATATAGATACGTATTCAATCTTTCTGATAGAATTTGTAGTGCTTTTTAAAAAGGCTGATATGAGGATGCCTCACCGATAAAATGTACAGTTTTTATTATGTTTAATTTGCAGCGTGTCATATACATTTTAGGCAAATTTGTATTTGATTTCTTTTTACCAAAGTGCAGTTGTTCAAGTGTACCCTGTGACAGATCTGGAAAAAAATATTTTGCTTCAGTAGTAAAAACTTGTTTGGAAAGAGATTGAATTCCTTAGTTTCCAGCATCAATTGATTTTACAGTGTTTTTAACTTCTGCTTCTGAAGTTATTGTGGGAATTGCAGTAGCAGTTGACGTCCACCTTATTTTTGAGAGATTAAAGGTATATTTTTAATTTTAAAAGTTTCTATAAACTTGTATTTGTATTTGTATGCTTTTCAAAGGATTTGATTTTGTTTAAGTTTTCCCCCTTTCAAATCAGTTGCCTGTTTCAAGTGATATGCAAGGGGATCTTGTAGTATCTTTGACATTAACTGAAAGACAGTAGCGACCTTTTGTGGCCTTAGCCTACTTCCTCTGATGCATGAGATTCAAGTGATAGTTGCTGATATAATAATATTTGAAGAATTTATTATAATAATAATAATAATAATAATAATAAGTTTTATTTATAGTCCACCCCTCTGCGCGGCAATCGGGGCGGGTTACAACATTTAAAACAAAAGTTAAAACATTCCCTTTTCCCGTAATCCTCCCACCCAACCCCTTAAAACAAGATTAAACCAAAGAAAAAAATTAAAACATAATAATAGAATTAAAATTTTAATGGTTTTTTAAAATTTTTGTATGGCTACCCTTCATTTTTTTGGTCTGTGTGAGATTCTCAGGTTCAAGTAATAGTCTGAAAATGCTCAATTTAAATGCTTGGCTAGCCTGGTGTCACAGCTGTTGCGCATGTTGGACTTATATGCACAATAGATGAATGTTATAAGTGGATTAGATAACTTTTGTGCAGGGCTCCGCTGGTCTATATATTGTGACTTTGATTTCAGGAGATAGCAGTCCTACTCAGATATACATATAAGCATATATCAATATACTGGATTTAGTTCAGAACTGGAGTTTTCTGTGATATAGTTCTAGAAGGTAAGGACCCTATAGTCTCTCTTTATGAAGAATATTTACTGTTTTGGGTATACCTTAATAGCCTTTACTAATTCAAGAAGATGAAAAGGGTTGGCAAAATCTAAGGTATCAGGTTTCCCAGGCTCCTACAAATGTGATCCTGACACACTTTTAGGAAACTGAAACATATCTTCAGATCATCTTGAATGGCTGGTGCTTAGCCATGTGATGCTAGTATCCAAGGATTTTGAGCATTTTTTAGCCATGCATCTTTACCCATGTTGTCTATTCTTCAAACTTGATTGTTACACTGGAGAATTGGTGGTAAAAATTACAAAGTAAATATATTACAACATTCAATATTCCACAGTTTGAACATAAAGTAAAAAAGAAACACAATATAGCTTAACAGATACAAACACAAAAGGATCGCTGTCATATAAATTAATAATTATGACATTCTCAAATGACTATATTTAAATTCCCTTAAGCTTTTTAAGGGGTGAAGTGCTGGAAATAGTTCCCAATGAGAATGAATCCATAATCACAGTGGAAACCAGTATGTTATGTTGACTAGATGAAGGAATTAGAAAACTTGCTACTCCACATTTTCATAATGGAGACTATATTAAGAATCAGCGGGGGACTTGCCACAACTTAGGAAACCTCAAACCTGGAAGATCATATGACACAGAAAACCCTTGTAAAAGTGTCCTTGTATACCATTTTATATAACAACAATTCTATGACACCTAAGGAGGAACAGATTATTTACAACATATACAGTCCTTTCTATCCAATGCATAATGTTATCTTGGATTCCGGGTGTGTTACTAGATATAACTTGATACTTGCATACCAGCCAATGATTCATAGAACATTCAGTCTCCATTTTGGGAATGGATTTAACTTCAGACTTCTGGCTATGATATCTGGCCTATTTTATTTTATTTTTATTTTACCCAATTACCTTCTTTTTTGTGTGTACCCCCTAGCCTGATGAAGATGAATTGGAAATGAATTGGAAATGTTGCACACCTATGTGGCATTTGGTTAATCCTAATACAAGGGGGTTGCAGACTGCCAGAAATAGTGCAAATTGAGTCCACTTTAAGGGTTAGGGAATCATGGGAACTGTATTTTATTGTGGCACCAGAGTTCTCTGACAGAGTGTTTCAGAAAAAAACCAATTCCCATGATTCCCTAGCACTAACCCTAACCCTAAAAGTGGACTCAATTTGCACTATTTCTGGCAGTCTGCAACCCCTATCAGTCAGTCATCCATATCCATGGATTCTTTATCCATGGTTTCAACTATCCATGGCTTCAAAATATTTTTTAAAAAATAAATTCCAAAAAGCAAACCTTGATTTTGCCATGTTATATAATGGACATCATTTATTTTTAATGAGACTTGAACATCCACAGGGTTTGTTATCCACAGTGTGTCCAGTTGCTATATTTCAGAGGAAGAAACTGGTAAAACCACCTCTGAGTATTCCTTGCTTAAGAAAACCCTATGAAAATTCATGGGGTTGTCATAGGTTGACAGGCGACTTGAAGGCACATGTACATATACAATAATGGGATATGTATACAGTAGACATGGTTGGGATTGTAGACACTGAGGCTAGAAGGAAATTAAATGCAAAAAAATAGTGACAATGACAATGTCAGCCATTCAGAAAATTGCTGTTAAGTCATTCACCTAGTTCCAAGATGCTTGTGTTAATATATATTAATTATTATATGTATAGCTCAAGGTTTATAAACCAGGACATCCACCCTTATCATGATCTATTATAGATCATGGTTAGGATTGTGATAAGTGTATAAACTTTTGTTATTGTCTGATGTGTAATGGCCTTTAAAGGTCTAATAAGTAAAGGTCTAATAAGTAAAGGTCTAATAAGTAATGGCCTTTAAAGGTCTAATAAGTAAAAATAAAGTAATTTCAATAATTTGTGTAGATATATTTGTCTTATATACAGGCATACCTTATTTAACAGGCATACCTTATATACAGGCATACCTTATTTAACAAAAGGCCTTTACAGACTGCCAGAAATAATGCAGCTTGAGGCCACTTTCACTGTGCTGGCTCAGTGCTAGGGAATCATGGGAAGTGTATTTTTTTCTGGGATATTGAGCCTTCTCTGTGAGAGAGCTCTGGTGAATCAGTTCCCATGATTCCTTAGCAGTGAGTCAGGACAGTTAAAGTGACCCCAAGCTGCATTATTACTGGCAGTCTGTAAAGGCCCAAAGTCTCTGACAAAGAAACTCTTTTTTACAAAGTCTTTATATACTTGCCTAGCCACCTTTCGTTGTTTTCAGTCTAGCTAGAAAGTTTTTAGCAACATTAGCATTGGGTGAAGGAGGACTGGAGAAACATTATTTTTTAGTGTCTTCAGTAAACAATGCAATGAAGCTTAAGGTGGGAAAAAGAAGGATTCTTCTCTAGCTAATCATCTTATAGCTGTGTGTGCCTGCCTACAATTGGCAAAGTGAAAAGCAGCCCCCTTCCAGAATCCCTTATTGAACATGCATGAAATGCAAAATGGGGAGAACAGATAAGTGTTTAAACAAAAAAAGTATGTTTAAACATTAAAGAAGATAGGTCCATAAGTTTGGCCATCAAAATGGAAATCATAAGAAAGGTGAGGCTGATGAAAGAAAAAATTGTCCCTGACTACATTTTGGAAGAAGCTTTCAGGTGGTCTCTAGAAGTCTGAAAATGTTTTTATTTACTATTGCAAGGCTTACTTGACTAGGTTGTTTTATTTCCCATATGCCTGTTGTTAGGTTTGGATAAAAAGTTTGCTGAAATATGTTGAGCTGCTCTTCTTTTTTTGTGGTGTAGGAACCTATCCCTGTTCTTTCTGTGCAAAGTTTTTGTTAAAGAAGTAGTACCCAGGAACATATCTACTTTGTTAACCACAGTATTCTTGTATCAGCATTCCTCAAGAACAAATTGAAATAAGCTTAGAGAATACCGGTAGTTTTAGTATATAAGAAATGGCATCTTTGAAAATCCATTACTCAAACCTTTACATTTTTTGAAAGCACATGCATATTTCAGATATTTTAATTATGAAAATAGCATGCATTGTGTCCATCTAATTTAGCCTCATGCTGATCAATTCATTTGACTCAAGGCATGGTTAATTTTTGGTCCATTGTAGGTAGAGGATAGGGAAAAATAGTTATCATTCTATGTGAGAGTACATCTTGGGAGTGATTTCTTATCTTGGGATGCACATGAATTAATCAATTAAACATGTAATGTCCATAGAGAAACAGGAAGTAAAGGTCAGCATCCTGCATTCTTTCCCTGTAAGTTGTCTTCCTCCATCACATCAGGCCAGTCTGAATCAGGACTTTCTGCACTCTGATAAGTTGCTTAGATGTTCACAAGTCATATTCACATGTAAGTATGTAACTTGCTTATGTGATCCTATTGCTTAGTGAAAAATGGTGCTATGCTCTTTATATACAGAGAAAACATGTTTCTGTATGACCTCAAAGTCTGTACTAAATCTGCAGTTAAAGAAAACGTTTTGGGACACAATTCTGCCACCACAGAATGAACGGGGAGAGTTGAAGGGAGAGAACCCTGTGGAATGCTGATTTAATGCTAGAAACTCTGGCTACAATAACAGAAAAAAGAGAAGCAGAAGAATTAGCTTGTGAAGAAGGGTTTTCCCGAAATGCATCAGCTGAACAAATTAAACTTTTTTCACAACAACACGGCTTATGTTTTGTTCCACAAGAATACTGGAATACATCTCCCATTTTTCAGCACAGAATAACACTATTAATCTCCAGGGATTTTATTGGGGAAATGTTCCCATATTATGTCTTTAGCTTGAGACTGTTAAATTAATACATGACCAAGAAAACCCCAGGATAGGTTCACCCTAGAGTCACCATAAGTCTGAAACAACGTGAAAGCACACAACACACGCATGCTATGGTGCTTGCCATGAGAGACATTAATAGCCTAAGATTGTTGACATCCCTAGAGCCAGTGACCATGGTCCAAAACACACTGCAGAAATAATCCAGTTTGAGACTGCTTTAACTGCCCTGCTCAGCGCTAGGGAATCCTGGGAACTGTAGTTAATTGTGGCACCAGAGCTCTCTGACAGAGAAGGCTCAATGTCTCACAAAACTAGAGTTCCCAGAATTCCCTAGCATTGAGCCAGGGCAGTTAAAGCGTTCTCAAACTGGATTATTTCTGCAGTGTGTTTTGGAGCCATGTTTTCTCAGCCAGTGTAGCATCACTTCTGTCCTGCTAGCCAAAATGTAGTTCTGTTTTGAAATGAGCACTGGCTCTTGAATTTAACAAAATCTCTTGCATTCACCCATAGCAGACACATAGAACAAAATATCATGGTGAAACATTTATTTAACTAGTGAACTTTTGCCCATTCCAAAGACTTCTCAAATGCATATTTACTGTAGTTAGTTTAAAAGATTTGTATATCTCATTTCAGTCTGCCAAAGACCTTGAGTGGATGTACAACAGATAAGAAACATTTAAATCATAAATAGATATATATTTTTAAAAAACTGTTTTAAAATAGTTTTAAAACCCCCAGACAGTTAAAACAGCCAAAGCAGTCACTCATGGTTTTAAGGATTAAAGACCATGTGAATTAATATAGTCTTAGTTGATCACTGGAAACGCCAAAGCATTATATCCAGCCTGTCTTCCCTTGAGAAAGGAGTTCCATAGTAGATGTGCTGCTATGGAGAAGATCTTGTCATTTGTACTTACCAACCTAACCATATGGATGATGGGACTTGGAACCTAGCCTCTGTTGAGGATCTCAAATTTTGTGCAGTCTCATGTAAGAGGAGGTCAGAAATTCAGTAGGTCAAAACCAGCACTTTCTTCCTCTAATGAAGAATTAATCATCCTTGAATGACCATCCTGGAAATATGTTCTATTTAGTTCAATTGTCACGACATCTACTTAATAAAAAGGGCAAACAAATATTTTCAGCAAAGATTGTAGGAACTGTATGATTATATTTTAAGAGCAATATACTGCTTTGGCTTTGAGGGAAGCTGGTTCAAAGAATTTCCATACCTGACTTTACCCACTTTTCAGAAATACTGTCATAGTAGCATTTAAAGAAGACAGGAAGAAAAAAAAAAAGAAGGCACTTCTCTGATATTCTCTATATAACAAGTCAGCTTCTTCAAAAGGCTTTGGGAGGTTAGGGAGATTTTGACCTAGAATGTGGGCTTCTTGGTTTAGGAACTGGGATTTTTAAACTGGGTTTTTTAAAAAAAAATTCACAGTTCCTCTCCTTATTATATAATCATTCTCTCCCACTACTTGGTAACTGCATTAAGAGTGGGGACCTTTTATGGTCTGCTTAAAAAATGAGAAGAGAAAAATCCTGAAGACAATGTAAGTCCATTTTGAAAAACTGGTAATTTTTGAATGGTACATACCCCTATGTAGTGAACTGCTGCTCTTAAAAAGGCCTATTTTGGCCAGAAAAAAAGTGGTCTGGGAAGTCTGGAGGGGTCTTCAAAACAGCCTTGGGAGGGGCTGTACGTACACTTTACTTACAATTAGAGCTGGAAGCGGTCTAGCCCTAGTGTTCTGCCCCAGGAAAGTCACCAAGGAACTACATTGAGAAAGCACATGCATTGTCACTGCTATACTGGTAGTACATAAGGTATCTCCACTTGCTTTTTCTTTAGTTTGTGATTAGCAAGGATTCTCTTGATGGGGAACCAAAAGGTGAAATGTTCTGGATACAGATCCCATTCTTAATATAATTTGTCATTCCCCCCTTCTTAATTTTTCATAGATGATTTGCTTTGAGAAAGTGGTTTGTTCCACTCGTTATTGTAAAGTGAGGTTAAGATATAAGAATGTTTTATGTAGATCCTATCCAGTCCAGCATTCTGTTCCAATGGACAACTGTTTGCTACCTGAACACCATATATAACCATTTGTCAAAAATGTAGCATGCTATGTAAAGGATGAAGAGGCAGAGAGATGGAGTAATGAAAAGTTAGAAAAAGCAGTGATGTGAGAGAGGTGAGAGGGAGAGCATGCATGGAGGAATGGGAAGGAGAATTTACCTCCTCCAACCTATGATACTGTCCACTGTTGGCTAGGAATCTTCTCAAAAAAATCTGACTTTCAACAGAAAAATGGTTTTTCAGATTGGCTTAAGCCTTGAGAGTCTTGAGAGAATGTTTTGAATTGTTTCAGCACAACATAGAATTCACCAAGATATGCGAGGCAGTGTTTCTGTTTTTATACAGGAATCCCACCCCTACTTTTTGATACCTCACTCTTTCAGTGCTTGCAAATTACAAGCAAGTTCTATTAATTCAACAGGGGATTCACTCTTTGGTCAGTTCTTCTTGCCTACAAGGCCCACTTGGGACCACTTGTCTGCATGTGTGGTCCCAAGACTTGCCTATGAAAAGAACAGACCCCCTCCTTGAATTAATGGAACTTGTCTGTGTAATTTGCAAACATGGAAAGAGTGGGCTTGCAGCAGTTCTTCATATATAGAGCCTCACTTTGGACTGCTCACATGTGCATACTGCTTGCAAAATGAGCTGGGGGGGGGGGCAAAGGTGCCAAGCTGACTACAAAAGCTTGGTGCTTCCCCCCCCATCTTGCTTTGTAAGCAGTATGCACATGTGAGCAGTCTGTGGTACCTCTGAGATAATTTGTTAAAAGCAGGTAAGCTTTTATTGTACATTAATTTTGTGGACATATAGATATAGATATGGTGTTATTTAGCTTTTGTACACATCCGAAAGTGATATATAATATAATGTGTTGTTTATGTTTTTCAGCAGCCAAAATGCATTTGTAAGCAAAACCAACAATACTGAGTTTCATTTTTCAACCAATTCCACTTTCTAACAATGCTCTGCTCCCTAACTCATCAGATAAGTGGGGGCTTCCTGTACTGTTTGTATAGTGCTAGCTAGATGGTAGTGCTAGCTAGATGATTGTCTGCTTGCCTAGGGAAAAAGAAGAGGTATATATTGATAATAACACACAGGAGAAGCAGAGATGTGTCTCAGGATGCTCAAAAAATGATTGTTTTGGTAAAAACAAACAAACACTGAATCATATGCAAAATAATAAAATTGCTGACTTTTTAAACCAATTAATGCAAGCATTTTTTTGAGCATTTTAAAAGATGTTTGTGCTGCAGATTTGATTGGGTGATCCTCAGTTATTGTTTCATCCTTAATAGTAATGCTCACTGGTTTGCAAGTGGGATGGTTGGTAGCTTTTTTTAAGTGTTGGTCAGGGAGCAAATCCTTCCTCCTACATGCATTTTTCTACTTCCTTGCCATCACCTGTCTATTGTATGCATCAGTCAACTGATCAGTTTCCTGAATATCTTACTTCCAGATGTTAATTTGTGATTCATATGTTGGGGGGGAGGCAGGACTATGATCACTCACCTCTCAAGTGGTGCTTCAGGTTTGGAGATTACCTTCAGTATCTGCTTCATTTGTGACTTATTCTTAAGCTATGCCTGTTCTGGTTTGCAAACACCAAAGTTAGTGGCTACCCTACTGAATTCTTCAGCACACATCCCTTTTGTTTTGTGTAGTGGGCTGGGGGGATGGCAGCAGTGGCATGGTATTCTTCTACCAAACAAAATAATAATCTTTGCATGACTTCTGTGGAGGCTTATGTTGGGCAGGATGGTTAAGTTACAATTGATCATTAAATGGATTTTTCAAAACTATGATCCAGAGCAGGGGTAGGCAACCTTTTTGAGCCGGGGGCCGGGTTGC
>CM034709.1:9279551-9307025 GCA_020142125.1 Phrynosoma platyrhinos | reverse complement strand
AACAGAATAGTTCCCAGTTGGCAAAGGGGTCAGACAAGGCTGCATCTTTTCACTCGTATCTATTCAACTAGTATAAAGAACATATATAAGAAAAGCAGGATTGTACACAGAAGAAGGCATGGGTCAACCTCCTCTGAACAAATCTTGCCAAGAAAGCCCTGTGATATGTTTACTTTAGGGTTGCCATAAGTCAGACATTTCTTGAATGGACATGCACGTGTGCGCGCACACACACATGCACACATACACAGACAAGATTATCATGCTATGAGTCTCTTATTGCAAAGTAGAGGTGAAACATTAGCCATCCTTCAGGAAGGTTCTTGGTCAAAGCCCACTGTCCTTAGCAAGTAATTAGTACACACAAATATTGGATATAGCACTACAAATGACTAAAATCCAAAATGAAGCAATACAATCCACATTGAAAACATCTTGCATTGTTTTCTAAAAGCCAGAGTATTTTTTCATTCTCAGAAACATTACAGAACTGGTATAAACTGCATCCTTTTCATAGTGCTCACCATGCCCTGAGAATATTTGGATACTCCCCTTCTATACTAGGAGCTAGTGAGATGGTGAAGGGAAAGTTAGAGCAATTTCCGCAGCTTATTACAGCTTAAGTGGTGTTTCATTTTTAATGCTCCTTTAATTCTTAATCATTTCATATTTGGGACACTAGGCGAGTGCCCCTCTAATGCATACAGTCATGTTTCATGTTATAAAGGTTAGATGTAAGATTTCTTGGCAGTTAGCTGGCAATTATAGGTCCCTATTATAACTCTTTTTTGGCAAATGGCTTTCAGGAATTGTTTCTATTTGTTTGTATATGTTAAAAATAATAGCAGCAGTCCTAATCTTCTTCATGTATACTCTATGCCTACAGAGAGCAAGGCACTCTTATGACGTTTGTTCTCTGACATGCTGTTTTGTGGGGTGGGATGTATGTGTGGACTTCTAGCAAAGAGTAATTTGTTACCCAAACATTTTCTTTGTTCATGAGGATGAATCATCCTCATATAACTAGGTAACCCACAGAGGAAATAATTCTGTTAAAATTGAAGCATAAATCATCAGAATAGAACTGGTTTTCTTGTGTCACCAAAACAGCATTATGAAGAGCCATATGCTTTATTGGAGCAACAATTTGAAATCTCTTGGACTGTTTAAAATTGAATTGGATATTTGCCTTACAATGCATTTAGGTGTTTCTAAGTGCTGTTAATATTGGTTTTATCACAATGCTAAACCCTACTTGTCAACAAGATTTGATCGGCATCTTTGAGAAGGTAACAAGGAGTTGATTGACAAGATTATTTTGTGAAGCTGGCCAGCTGGCTACTTCCCTGTTTCCCATTCCTTCTCTCCAGTAACAGATCAAGTACTCTAGTGCCTTTCCAAGTACTTTATGATGTCTGTTTCAGCATAGGAAGTGTATGCCTGGTACCTGGCAGTCCAGACATTATCACCTAGGAAAGAGTGTGCTTGGGCAATGAATTTGGCTAAGAGATTGTCAGTTAGTGATCTGTTTTATTGAGACTTTTGTCTGAGTTCACACTGAGAGCATATATTAGAGCATCCATTTATGTGGGGTACACAAACAAGATGCCCTCATTATAAGCTTCAGTGTATAAGTCCTTATTAAAATGACATCTGCTGAAGTACTAATTGAAATTTATCAATCCATGATCTAATTGAAGCTAAGAGTTCATAGAATCATGGAATCATATTGCTGGAAGATACCACAAGGGCCATCCAATCCAGCTCCCTGCCATGCAGGAACACACAATCAAAACACTCCTGACATCCAGCCTCTGTTTAAACACCTCCAAAGAAGGAGACTCCACCACTCTCTGAGGCAGCATATTCCCTTGTCAAACAGCTCTTACCATCAGGAAGTTCTTAATGTTTAAGTGGAATCTCTTCTCCCATAGTTTGGATCTCTTCTCCCATGGTCTCTTCCAACTCTATAATTCTATGATTCTATGAAATCTGTTTCATAGATTTTAAAACAGATTCTTTTCAGTGTGGGGAATGTATTGATTTTGAGCTTTACCGTGTCTTGAATTTATTTCCTGTGAATGTCTCTGTGTCTTTCTCTAAAACATAGTCACAGTGGATATTAAATAGAATATTTAGTTAGAGAAATGGGCTCAAGGAGCTTAGCCCTTGCATATTTTTTGTTGGGAAATGGTGTCAGGAGGTTGCCATTTGAAGCAAAGTAGTTGGAAAGACCTTGGCAAGTCACACCCTCTTAGCCTCAGAGGAAGCCCACTGGGTGTCTCTGAGTAAGTCACACATTCTCAGGCTCAGAGGATGGCAATGGCAAACTCCCTCTGAACAAATCTTGCCAAGAAAACCCCATGATAGCCTTAAGTCGGAAATGACTTGAAAACACAACAACAACAACAACTTGGAAAAATGTGCTTAACACTTCTGTTATCACTCCTTTCCCTACTGCAATACCATTTAACTTGACTTGTTTTATCCCTACCATGTATTTCAAGTTCCACAGCCAGGTGTCTTGCAACATGCCTGCTAGTGGACATTTCACTGTTGTACAGTATCAATATTTTTTCTCTTTCGTATTGCAGTTTAAATTCCAGAATAAGAAATCTCTCATGTCACTTGAGGCCTGTACAGACTGCCAGAAATAATCCAGTTTGAGACCACTTTAACTGCCCTGGCTCAGTGCTAACGAATGATGGGAACTGTACTTTATTGTGGCACCAGAGCTCTCTGACAGAGAAGGCTCAATGTCTCAGAAAAAAACTACAATTCCCATGATTCTCTAGCATTGTGCCAGGACAGTTAAAGTAGTCTCAAGATGGATTATTTCTGGCAGCCTGTAAAAGCCCTTAGTCTTCCTATACTGCTACATAAAAATCTGTTCTTTGTTGAGACAGCATAAGGATAGTGAAGTGTGTAAAAAGAGTCCTCTTTCACGCTTTGTGATATCTATTAATGTAAGCAACACATGGTTGTGCAATTCCTTTGGCAGGAGGATTCATCTAACTGTTCTAGCAAGTCTTCTAATAAGGCTCAGATGCTTCTTAAGGCAATATATGAGCAAGATGACTAGGGGCATTTTATTGTTTTTGGCATTCTGTTCTGACCATCTGCATTTGGGTGTGAAAGAGCAAGGCAAGGTTTGAGTACATGGAGGATAGGTTGTAAGCAAGTACAATTTGTGACATTACAAAACATCTTTGGCACATCTGTTAATGCATCAACTTGGGCTTCCAGTTTCCTGGCTTTGTGGAGTTTGAGCAAATTTAAGATAGCCTTAACTCTGATTTTAAACCTGATTTTCTTGAAAGCAGGGGTTTGGAAAGTACTTAAAATCACTTTTAAATAACAAGACCTTCAGCCCTTTTGTGCTATGACAGCAAATAAATACAGTTTGTATCTCTAGTATCTAGTAATTAAGGAAGAACTTCATCTTGTTCTTCCTTATCAATTAGCAATTATCAGAGGAAATGCAGTATTGAATTATATGGGTGGCTTACATTGAGGTCTCTTAAAGCATGAATGAATATCTTGATCATAATTGTAATAAAATATGTGATACAGCAACACTTAACTCACATTAGGAACCTAAAATAAGTATAGCCTATTCATAAGTTCCTGAATTTAAGAGCTGATTTGCATTTAGCAGAAGCTTCATTATTTAAAAACATATTTTGAACTCTTGTTTTAAATTGCTAATTTGACAGCTACACGAATAAAAAGCATAAAGTCTTTAAAATGAAGGTAATTTAAGTAACTATCTTTTTCACTTGTATTCATTACCTTTGAATTTTATTCTTAAATAGAATAGAGCTATGTACATGGGACTCTGAGATAGGCCTCTGTCTAGAAACTGGCTTGACACATACTTGTTTAGCTTCAGAGAATAAAATAAACTTGATACATTGAGGCCATTTTTTGCTACATTTGTCCCCTTAATTTGCAAACATGGTCCCAAACAAGGGTAAAGAGTATAAAATAATTCATCCTGGTTTAATTAGGAGCTTGCTAGAAAATCATCTTAAGTCTCATTGCCTATTGGAGTTGGGGCAATTTTCTTGACTTTTAGCAAAATCTTCTGTTTCTGTCACTTATAGCTGTTTTGATAATTGTCTTTGTAATAATAAATTATGTGTGTGAGGCAAATGCTGGGGAAAGATGGAATGGTAGCTTCTTTCTTTTTCATTGAATATTGTGAAAATAAATATCTGTGTGACCTCTTAAGCAAGATGGGCTTATTCTTGCTTTTACAATGGATGTATAAAAATGTTTGAAAAGAAAAAGCATTTGAGAGGTGGTCTTGGAACACCTGTTTGCTCATCCATCCAAGCAAAAAGTGACTATTAAGAGTATATCTGTATTTAAACATTGATCCTGCAGTTTCCTATACTTGTAGTTAAACTGTTTTGGTGTTGGGGGAAAATTTCTTCCTTAAATATTGTGTGTCTAAAGTATTTTTGTATTTATTGCAGTGATGATACCATGATCACTTATTCTACCATTCCAAAGATGGCTTGCTGTTACTGATGGGAAGAAGTCCAATATGAGTGGAAATGATGTTGGAGGAAGAAGACGCTTTGAAGACAGTGAACACACACTACATATATATCCTGGGAGCATTGCTGAAGGGACCATCTATTGTCCTGTTATTGCACGAAAAACTTCCACTGCTGCTGAGGTGATAGACTCTCTGATTAACAAACTTCAGCTGGACAAAACAAAATGCTACGTCTTGGCAGAAGTGAAGGAGTTTGGTGGGGAGGAATGGATCCTCAACCCCACAGACTGTCCTGTCCAACGCATGATGTTGTGGCCTCGTATGGCACTAGAGAATCGTTTGAGTGGAGAGGATTACCGCTTTCTTCTGAGGGAGAAGAATCTCGATGGGTCAATACATTATGCCAGCCTTCAGTCCTGGTTGCAAGTGACAGAAGAGCGACGCAGAATGATGGAACGTGGCTTCCTTCCTCAGCCACAGTACAAAGATTATGATGACCTGTGTGCTTTGCCAGATCTGAATGAAAGGACACTCTTGGAAAACCTTAGAAACCGCTTTAAGCAGGAAAAAATTTACACATATGTTGGGAGCATACTAATAGTTATTAATCCATTTAAATTTCTCCCCATTTACAATCCCAAATATGTCAAAATGTATGATAATCATCAACTAGGGAAGTTGGAGCCCCACATTTATGCAGTGGCTGATGTAGCATACCATGCTATGCTTCTGCGTCGGAAGAACCAGTGCATTGTCATTTCTGGAGAAAGTGGGTCTGGGAAAACACAGAGCACAAACTTCTTGATTCATCACCTCACTGCTCTTAGCCAAAAAGGATTTGCTAGTGGAGTTGAACAAATCATTCTTGGAGCTGGACCAGTGCTTGAGGTAAGGTGAAAGTCATGTTGTAGATTATGATGCAGCTTTTAAAAAATGGGTGATAAAGTAGTTGTTTTGTGATTATCCTTCTGACCATCTGCCAGTGGCTCATAGTGCTGCAACATTCAAAGTTCTTCCATTTTTGTAGTGGTTCTGGTAAAGAAATGCATGTGGAAAACATTACCTTGGAATATTAAATCCATATGGATGTGTGTGTTTTTTTACACCAAAGAATTACTCAGCAGGAGCTGGCTGTCCTACACCATCCTGCCTGCAATTTTCTCTGAAAACTTGTACATATTATGCTATAGTGTCATAATGTTTTCCATTTGTGTGTGTCACTAAGAATCACGAAATTACACCAGCAAGCATACAGTACTTACTATGTTGGATATTGGTGATGGGAGATGCAGTCCAATAACATCTGGAGAACTACTAGTTGTTAATTCTTGTCATAGAATAGATCTGGATTATTGTGAATGTATATGTAGCTCTTACAAATTAGGATTTGTTTTAAAATTTGTTTAAAATAGACACTACAGTCCAGTGTTGGGCAACTAACTGCATGTAGGGGCAAGGGCCAGTGTTGGGGCCAGTTTTTCCCCTTTGTCTGTGCTGCTTCCAGTTACCATTTTGACTTGAGTTAGTTAGCTGCCTACAAAATTGGAGAGCTCTGTGTGAGTGGGGGGGGGCGGTTTTGGGGAAAACCAAGTTGCTGCTTGCTGGTTTTTTTATGGGTTTGGGCAACAAAAACAAACAGATTGACTGTAATAGCTTATCTGCACATCTTGCTGTTGTCTCAAGTACTTTAGGTAATTAAAGAATCATCATTCTTAGAGGTCAGAAATGAAGCTTGCTGTATTTCTGTTTATAGACACCAATATTGATGCAAACAGGGTTATAGATCACATTATTAAAGTAATCTTTAAGGGATTAGAGAAGAATGAGACAGATGGACAGACACTGTCAGATGCCTGTTCTGGATCAGATGTGTTTTAGTGGCCACTGCATTATATGTTCTTTCTTTTCTCATGTAAATCCTCCTTTGTAGTTTATCTTAACCATGGCTATGGCTGGCCTTGAGTAACCTTAAGAGTAATGAGTTCAAATCACTTTAACATGAAGCAGGAAGAGTTTGATTTTAGAAACCCTTAGTAGTAATCTCTGAGGTAGTGGTTCTCAAACTGTGGGGTGGGGCCATTTGGTGGATTTGAGAATTGCTCAAGGGGGGCTTGAGATTTGGAGGCCCTGATTCCTCCCTCCTCCTTCCAAACCTTTTCCCTCCTGGAGGGGGAAGAGAAATAGAAGGAGGGGGCTTGGAGCAGCCATTTCTGCCTGATCAGGGGAAAAATGAGAATGGGGAAGGTTCACTGGTCTCTGTCAGGGTCCATCCCAATCTGCTGCTTTTTCTTCCACAACCTGTCCTGTCACTGCCCTGTTTCTCAGGACAAGATGCTGCTGCAGCCTCAACAAGCACACCCAAGTGTGACCTAGGTGCATGGCAGTCAAATGATTCCTTTATCTCTTTGTTTGTGCCACACACAAGTCTGTCACTTGCTCACATGTACACACATAGATATGTTCAGCTGCACATTTTTTTCCCTTGTTTGTTTTCTCCCTTACACCTTCTTATCTAATTAATTCTTATACACACATTCAAGTCATGGTCTCTCTCCTTCCCTCACAGACTGATTCACACACATACTCTCTCACATGCTAATTCTTTTGCACACATGCACACTCTGACACTCTTTCTCTCTCATATTTACACACAAATTAATTCTATCACACACCCTCAGTACATTGCTTGGGGTGTGAATGTCTTACACACACTCAATAATATTCTTTTTCTGACTCTCTCTCTCTCTCTCAGATATATTCATTCACACAGTCTCACATACAGATTTTCTCTCTCTCACATACACACACATACTCAGTCACTCTTCATCTCTTTTTTACATACTCACATATGCACTTGTGTATACTTGCATATACACAAGAGAATGGCTGTTTCTATTTCACTGTGTGTGAGAGAATAAGAGTATGTGTGTGAGTGAAAGAAAGAGCATGATGGTGTGTACATACCTGTTTGCATTGGTATATGTAAATTTATGGCTGTGTGTGGAAAATTTACAAGTGTAAATTATTTAAATAAAACTGTTTTAATTTCAACAATGTTATATGTTATAAAATGTTAAAATATGCATATATATGTATGTGTGAACTAAAACATGCACACTAAACAAAGTATTTTTATTTGTATACTGTGTCGAGTTGACATCTACATGTAGATGTAAGGAGGGTAAGATGTTAAAGGGGGTCACAAAGGTAAAAAGGCTGAGAACCACTGCTCTAGGGGTTAGCTGTGGTTAAATCCAGGAGCAGAAAATATATTTGGGGGAAGGCTTGCTGAGAGTGTGGCACAGGCAACTAATTACTATTTAGTGCTCAAGCATGTTAAAGCTGTATCAATTATCCTTACATTTGTAGGAGGAGTGATAATGACAGGTGATTCTAATAAAATCTTATTGTAGGAAGAAAATTCTGCTTCTCTTGTTGCATTGCGTATTGTCCTGATGCTCACTGCATCCAAATAGCAACAAATGTCCTGAGGCATAGCATACTCAAGGAAGTATTGTGAATTACAAAAGTTGTGCAATGTTGACATGTGGATTATTGCGCAGTATCTCTGTGTGTATGGTGTGTACAGTCAATTATAAATCTTAACTCATGTAAAGCGGAAAGCCTCACTTAACTTGATGGGGATAAAGATTTCAACATATGTTTCTTCCTCATGTCTCAGTTTGAATTCAGCCAAACTTGCTTGTTCTACCAGTCTTGCCAGGTTCAGGCTGAGCCAAGATAAGATTATGCACTTGATCCTGACTAATTCCCAAATATTAATGTTGAGTATCTTTATTATTCCACACCTCTCTTCCCCTATATTGTATGAAAAAACTGTATCTTTATATTTGGCTACAGTATGCTTGAAGTCAAATTATATAGTAATATAGCCAGTGTGGTGCAGTGGTTTAAACATTGGCCTACAACTCTGGTGACTAGGGGTTTGTTCCCTGCTTGGCCATGACCTTGAGCAAGTCACAAGTTCTCAGCCTCAGGGGAAAGCAAAGTCAATTCTCCTCTGAACAAATATTGCCAAGCATACCCCATGATAGAGTTGCCTTACAGTCACCAGAAGTCAGAAACAACTTGACACACACACATGCGCTCTCTTCCCTATGCCAGTCATATACATTTATGATACCCCTTGAGGAAATACTTTGGATATCGAAGGAATCTCATGATTCCATTGTCTGAAATTGTAGTATAGCAAGAGATATGGCCTTACAATAATTATTTGTATACGTTTTACATCCATCCAAGTAGAATGTTCCTGGTTCCCCAGGCCAATTTCTAATAGATTTTGAACAATGAGGCACTCTTAATTTTCCCTTCACCAGGGAATATAATATTGTTTATTACTGCTGGTAGATGCATTACATTATACAGAACTTACATTGAGAAGTTGCAAAAGACTGATTTCAATCTTGGAAATGTTTTGGTGGTATGGAGATGCAAAAGCTTTTCTCCCTCCCCAAGATTTTGAAGCAGAATTCCTCAGACATCTGCATTTAGTTATTTCTTAACCTATATGCCTGGCCTGTCATAACTGAAAGTGAACTTCCCGTTTCTTCAATACTCTTCCACCCTCCTCTTCCTCGGATAGGTTCCTGTTCGTGCCAGATGCTTTCCTGCTTACCTCAGCACACCATCATCTTCCATTTGCCAGTTATTTTGCTACCCACCAACCATGCTATTTTCCCATTCATTCCTATTTCTATTCTGCTTTACCCTGGGTCCCATTAGCCCAGCCAGCTGCTGGCCTACTTCACGCAGGCTTGTTTCACAGGCTTCGTCCCCTCTCACATTTTAAAATGAAATTATTCTTGGTGGGACTTCCCCTTTCTGTCACCCAGTCTCCAGCTGTTGTTCTTCTGAGCCAGATTTCTTGACAGTGGGCAAGCTTTTTCCATTTGTCTAGGGATTTTGGGAATCCTTTCAGCCATCAAAATAAAGACAAAAATGTAATGTCTGGTAAGCAGCATCTGTTTCAGTTACTTCCAGCTATTTATGGAGAAGCAATGGACTTTGTCCAACCCTCTTTTATATTTAGATTGATTAAACCAAGTGTCTAAAGAGGAAGAAAACACTCATTCATTCTTGGGTAAAACAATGTGCATTCAATAAGCAGTCATTGTGACAACTGCCATTTGTTATCTGCCAAAGACAATAAACCCATTTTGAGGAGACTCACTCTTTCTCTGTATGAATCAGTGGGATTAACATAAGGAATTCTCTGGGCTGCACACATTTAGTGACAGAGCAAAATATTCATCCCACAAATTAAAGATTTTCAGAATTTCACAAAAGGCTCTATTCATCAAGGGCCAATTGGACAGAACAGCAGTATTTGGTTCCTAATTGTGATACTTCAAGAATAATTACATATGCTGTTTCTTATAAACAAGAATTGTGCTTCATATTTATAATTACATCTCTGTCCAACAGTACATTCAATAAGGTATGTTATTCAAATTGCTAATGCACCCCATAATCCAGCAAAACATCCCAAACCAGTAGCCTTTCTAGTGTATTCTGGGAAAATTTTTAAAAAATCAAAAGCTAAATATTGAATATATAATAAAGGCAGTATAATGAAAGTAGTAACAAATAGCAAACACCAAGTGCAGGAAAACAAGGGGAGGGGTCATGTTACCTACAATCCATGTGTGACTTCTTCATATAACATATCAGTGAAGGACTTTTAGAGTAAGAATACCTTGTCCTGACATGCTGGCGAAATGCTGTTATAGAGATGACCTTTAATAATTCTGCACTTCTGGGCATGATAACAGCCTTATGGATTTTATTTAGCTTATTACTCCAAATCATGAGAAGCTAGGAAGAACACAACTGAAAATACATTGCTTCAGACCCAGATTATTTAGATGTTTACTTAGATGTTTAGTAGTCTGAATTGGTCTTAAAATAGACAAGTATAGTTGAATAAAATTGGTGTAGGAAACAGTGACCCATATCCAGTTATTAATCCCATTCACAGTAGAATCATTAAATCAGTGGACCTTTCCTGTTGACTTACTAAGTTCCAGTCATTTTGACTAGTCTATCTGAGACTAACAGTTGGATTTAGTCCAATATATTGGTACTAGTTTGAATCCAAAGAGCACCTAGTTCAAGCAGAAGACAAGATGGGATGTCCTGGTGAATGCCAATTCTTGTTAGTTTCAAGGCTTCCCATGCAAAACAGTAAACCTTGATTAAGTGGCAGCCGAAGGCTGTGCAAATCTAGAAAACTGCTATTCAGTACTCAGCAAAGCAACACTGCCTAATTTTAGTAAAATAATAGCCCTTGTAGTGTTCTGGAAACCATAGACTGGAGCTGCCACAAGAGATATGCAGGGTCAGACCCCCTTTAATTCAAACACAGACACTATTTACTGTTTTTAGAGTACATTTTGGCAATAAATCACAAAGTTAGAGCAGAGTCCCAATGTGCTAGTTTTATCTTTGCCTTTTCTTAGTCATCACGAGGAACACTGACAAACTTAGGCCATGTGAGCACAGAGATGCTCAGATGTGCTCCAGATAACTTTATCCTTTTTAATTCCTTGGGATTCATTTGATATTCAGCCCCTCTCAACACAACTCTGATTGACAATCAAGAATCTTATTTTATGCTTGCCTTGCATACATAGGGGGTAGTGATTCTTCATGTGGAGAGAAACTATAGAGAAACCATAGCTAATGTAACTTAACTGGTTTTGAATTACAATCAGTGCATGATTTCCTGAATGTTAAAATCAATGATGCTGATTTTTTGTTAAATAATTGGAAACATTATCTATCTTAAATATTCCCTTTGAATAATCTCCCTGTTAGGCTGATATTATATCATCATATTTGAGAGTTTCAGATGATGTTCCCATCCAAAGAATTTAACTCTGATATAGCAAGTCTTGAAATGGATTAATATTAGGAATGTTGGCTACAGCTGTGTTTGTGTTCTAGGGTCTCTTTTATGTTCTCATTCCAAGCGTTTCATAGTTGTCACAGAGAAAATATTTTCGAAGTCAGGCATGTTGTCACTTGTCATTTTTCTCCAGTAGGACTGTGTTATTTATAACTGTTACCTATATATAGATTGGTTGTGGGCTGAAAAGAGAAGTCAGAAAATTTCTTTTTAATAAGTGATTTATTGTTGCCAAATTAACTGCATCTTGGTATAGATATTGTGGCCTGCATCGTAGCTTCTCAGTTGACACACTCCAGAAATGCAGGTTTAATATTTTTTGAAGTTTAGTATGAGAACATTTATATTTGTCCTTGTACTGTAGTGCACAGCTCAGCTTATAGCTATTCAATTTTTTAAGAGAATATAATGAAATAATAATATATAGAACAAAGGGTGTCAAGCTCAAATATTTTTATGAGTGGTATCCTATCATTGTACGGGTGGGAGGGTTAGGGTTGGGCTTGATCTTATTGTAATGTATTTTATGTTGGAAGCCGCCCTGATTGCAATGCAGAGGGGTGGGGTATAAATAAATTTTATTATTATTATTACCCATAATAAAGTATCATCTTTTGATTCTGTGCAGCATCAGTTACTACAAATGCTCTTTTACATGTTAAAATGGCAGATCTTGTTCAACCCTCTGCTGTGGGACATCACATTATGTGTTATGCTGCATCTACTTTTTAAACCTCATACTTTCACTTGTATAAATTGGCTGATTTTTTGGCACCATGACTTTTAAAAGCTTATAGAAGAGAATTGGAGCTTAAATATTGGTGGTATTGAATACCCTTGCGAGAGAAGACTTTGGTCTCTTGTGATCTAAAAGAAGCAGCAAGACAGCCTTTGCTAAAGAAACTTATTCTGAGCCTGGACCTCTGCTGCATAGTCTCTAACCTTCCATTTCTGAGGAAGGCATTGGAGAGCGTAATAGTTCTTTAGTTCCAGATGGTTTTTGAGGAAATTGATTTGTACAACCATTATCTCTGGTTTCACTTACTCACAAAGCTGTGGGTTCACTTACTCATATTTGGGAGGGGGAAAGGGGGTCTTTCTAGGCATCTAGAGATCCTCCACTGTGACTCTTATGGTCAATTTCCAATGAAAATTTAGGGTTCACCTTTATCCATGATGTCCCCTATTTGTAGTAAGCCTGGGATTGTATCCCCCATGGATATGGATTCCAATTCAAAGTCAGATTTGGTTTTGGGATGGAAAGGGCCTTGGTTATCCTGGTGAGTGACATGACCCTGAAAATGGGTTATGGTACTATAGCCCTTATGTTTTTACTGTTTTAAGGGCATTTGATACAATTGACCATGTTATGCTTCTGTTAAACTTATCTAGCCTAGCTTTGAGAGGCATAGTATTGAGCAATTAGTATTGGAAAGTCTTTCAGGGTGGATCCTGTTCTACCCCATGACTTCCAGCTTGTGGGATGCCACAGGCTCCAATCCAACCCTTTTGCTTTTCAAAATATAAAGGGAAACCACTAGGAGAAATCATTTGACATACTGGACTATGATATCATCTGGAGATCACTTGCAGCCTTACTTTTGTCTTCATCTTAACTGTCCCAAGAAGGTGGTGAAATTCCTAAATAAATGTTTAGATGTATTATTGGGATGCATGAAAGAGAAGTCAGTGAAATGGAACCTGGACAACAGACAGAGGTTCTGTGGGTTGGGAAATCATCTAATTTTATAGGGGTTTAAGAAGAAGTTGCGCATTAATAGTGACGTCACTAGAGTTGGCATCATCCAGTGCAGTAACTCATGATGTCACCCACATTTATCTCCTCCCATACCACACCATACAGAATCTTTAGTCATGTTTTTTATATTGATGTCACTCATACATTGTAATTCCCGTAGATCACTGAATGTAATGGCAAGAGTTGTGACATAAACAGCTAGCAAAATTAAAATTATACCTTTAAATTACAGCATCATATGCACAGTCTAAATGTATTTACATGTACATAGTTTCATGTGCTTAAAGTGAAAAATTGGTAAGTTGTAATGTTTTTAAAGATAATTTAAAAATAATAAAAAATAAATTTTAAAATGTTAAAATTTTAATTTTTTTTAAAAAAAACCTGAGGTCTGTCTCCTCCCACTGAGCCTCACCTCCACTTACACCATCTCCAACATTTTAAAGGGACCCAGGCGAATGCTACAGCCCATTTCTGTCAAAAGGCAGATGTTTTGGGAACAGTGGTTTCACCCCCTTAGGGTGTTGCCTGGTGTGGTTTGAATCCCCCACACCCCCAATGATGCCCCTGAGCTTTAACCAGGAGTGCCTTGCTACTGGCTTAGGCTAATTGCATCCATTTCTGATGAAATCAGATCTAGCCTTTGTTTTATCTCCCACTGGTCTGGTCTCCTGGAGTGGTGGCTCCTCAGCTTTGGGATGATCTCTTGATGGAGTTGTTCATCTCTTCTATTAGTCTTTTAGTTTAGTCTTTAAACAAGCCATATAAAAGATTTTCTTACTAAGGCAGTTTTGACTACCCTGTAAATGGACACATGCTAAAGACAGAACTTTCTTCCCCTTGTACTAGCTATATTTATTATTGTATTGTATCTTACTATTTTTTCAGTTTGCATTGCTTTGGGAAGACGAGACCCTAAAGCAGTGTTTACAGATCCCTTTAAATAAATATATAGGTAAAAATATTCATATGTTTGAACCATGTAACTGAGGTGTTCAAAGCAGAATAATAAAAGTATGCACTACATCAGATAAGAGATCAGTTACTGTATCTCAAAATGCAGCTTTCGAGAAGCATGGTCTGGCAAAACTCTACATTTTTCCGGTATAGTACAATATAGCATAATGGTTCTTAAGCTTGTCACCTTATAGCTGCTGTCCTTGGTACCTTTCACTGAATTGCACTGAATTGTTGTCATTGTCAGGCATGGGCACTGTAAATGGAGCAAAGTGTGGTGACTGAAATATTCAAGCAACATTAGATTGGTTTTTAGAGTACTACAGACTCCCAACAAATAGGCTTTAACAACTTATTTTTAAATTATTTATAGGTTTAAACACAATTTTACCTCATGCCATAAGGCAGCTGCAGCAGCTTTTGGTTTAATATATAAATCCATTCATGAGCCATGTCATTTGGTAGACATGGACTTAACTTATCTTCTGACCATCCATTCATTGGGAAGACACCTTGCTGTAAAGTTTTTCTGACACAATATTTCACCTCATCTTAACCAAATGGGATATATGAGTCTTTATTGACAATCAGTAAAAATGTTAATAAGGCAGAATATTAAATTCTGAAATGTTTAAGTTAAAATATTACTTTTTAAATAACAGAAAATGTAAAGCTCTTTTCTGGATGTATTTCCAGAGAAGGGCAAAGCTAGGAGGAAATTTTAAAAAACCAACAAGCAGACACATAAGGATATATTTTTTAAAAAAATTGTGACCCTATAAATAAGAAGGAAATTCTGCCAAAACTCTTCATCTTCTGTCCTGCCAAGTTGAACAAGCAGAGCATAGGAAAAGTCAGTTCCATCACCTGAGTTGTTTCTTCTTCCTCTTCTTTCTCTTATAGGGTTGCTTGTTTTTCAACGCTTATACATTTTCTTCTTTTGACAGGCTTTTGGGAATGCAAAAACTGCACACAATAACAACTCAAGTCGCTTTGGCAAGTTTATCCAAGTTAATTATCAGGAGACCGGCACAGTACGTGGGTAAGTGACAATAACCAGTGATGAAAGGGCTTTAAACATGGATCATTTGCAGCTGTTCACATTTGTCCATGAATGATGAGAATGTTAAGCATCCTGCGTAAATCTGTCCCATAGTTACTTGTCTGGGAAAGATGTGGGCATGTCATGTAGAACAAATAATTGGCTTGATGTAGGTATCTTCTGTTAAGAAACTTTAACTTCCCACATTCTTTACACCACAATAGCTTTTCTGTTAAATCACAAGAGAGACTCCACAGATAAATATCTGAAACTTGCATTCCTTTTATTTACTGATATAATACTTTGTTGGAGCAAAGTCCATCATATGTTTAAGAATCTTTCCATAAGTCAGAAATGACTTAAAGGCAGACAACAACAGTAACCTCAGTATGTCATCTGTTTGATGAGAAGGTAGCATTTAGTTTCTGGGTGGAGCAGAACAGAATAGCTGAACTGAATGTTAGTTCGTGAGACTGCAGAATGCATTTTCTAGAAATGCCTCTGTCCTGTTATTGATATGTTTGCGAGAAGGAAAGAGAATTTTATAGTGTTTTGTAGCACTATAACCCAGTTGAGGTCTATTTCCTCAGTTTTCTAATGGAAAACTAGTGAGAAAAGAACATGGCATTTATCAGTCTAACTGCCTAAATTGCACAAGTAGTAAGAGCCATACATTGACCAGGGCACATTAATTTTAGAGCCCCCATTTCTTTCTTTAATTTACTCATACTACTTCAACATAGTACAAAAAGGTAGAATTCAAAGATATAGCCATGTTAATCTGTAGAATCAGTATGTAGAGAGATCGTGTAGCATCTTTGAGACTAATTGAAAAGAAGAGGTTGGCAGCATGAGCTTTCGTAGACTTCATTCCAAATGCCTCTGAAGAAGTAGACTTAAGTCTACGAAAGCTCATGCTGCCAACTTGTTCCTTTCTGTTATTCTCAAAGGTGCAACACAATCTCTCTATATACTGATAGTATAAAAAGAGATCTCTGTTACTTTCAGTTCCTTTGAAAGTAGAGTGCTATATTTTAATTTTCACTGCATGGCTATCCAGAAAAGGGATTTATCAACAAGCTTCAAAAAACCCCAGCATTTGCAGATGTACAAAAACAATATTTAAAGAGGAAAAAAAAAAGGTGGGAAGAGAATGTCCCAAATAATTTGTGCCCACAACAGACAGGCAGACAGGGGCGGCTCTATTATTTACATAACGCATGTCCACAGAGTGCCCAGAAGCCTCCACAGGGCTGTTCTGGGGCTGCCTAAGGCAGCCTAAAACCAGCCCCAGAAGGAGCGGATCTTTTCCGCTCCTGTTTGGGGCCTTGGGTGGAGGTGCCCTCAGGGCCATGGTGTGCGTTCACTGCACCCCTGGCGTGATCAGGCTGGGAGCAGCTTCTAGCCATTCCTTCCTGCCTATCTACTTTGCCCCTTAGTGAAGGCTGAACTGATTATGTTTAGTTGACATGGAATGCTGGGTGATTGGGGAGGAGGAATGGAAAACCAGATAGGTCCCAAGGGGAATGAGATGAGGTAACCTGGAACTTGGCATGGCTTGCTAGTAACCTGAACAACTGAGTTTGTAATATGCAACATTTTCATATAGGTCCCACTTGTGTTAAGTGCTGTACATTATGTAACAGTAAAAAGCCACATAAGTCTAAATGAAGAATATTTGTTTCCATTGGACCTTTGGTGGTTTAAAACATTATCAAAAAAGACATTGCCATTGCTCCCTAAATATGAGAATGTTTTCAGAAAATACACTCCATAGGTCTACTTAACAGGATCTGTCTCACAGGGTCAGGGAGATTCCTCATTGTGATAGAGATGATCTTCCATTGCACTAGGGGAGCAGGTAAGAGTGCATTAAAAATGAGGCCTTCCCCTGGGTAGATTCCTCAAAGTGAAGTACAAACCAAACAATAAAAATTGCTGTCACTTTCTGAAAGTGTAATTAATTAGTATACTCGAATGTGGCTGGGTCTGACAGTTTATGGTTAACATAGGGCCTCGGCAGACGGAGGCCCCGGAGACGCCGTGGGTCGGAGCGCTGGCGGAGCTCAGCCTCCGCACCGCGGCGCTCCTGCGGCGAATCTAAAAGGAGCTCCAAATTGGCGCTCCTTTTAGATTTCAGGGAAAGTGCGCCCTAAAAGCGGCGGGCGCACTTTCCCTGACTCAAACGCCGCGGCGCGTCCAGTCGCCGCGGCGTGAGGTCATCCCCGGAGCGCCAGCCGTGCGGAGGGCCAGCGACTCCGAGGGCGACCTCAGGAAGAGGAAGGGGCGCCGCTCGTGCGGCTGCCCCTCCTCTTCTGGGCCCGGAAGACGGCTCAATTAGCCGTCTGCCGAGGCCCATACTCCTTCTCAGCTCTCTTTTTGAGCACAAAGGAGCAGCTGAAAGTCAAAGAGACTAGGATAACCTTTCTAAGAAAAAGTTTAAAAAATTGGGGCTGTTTTAGTTTAGAAAACAAATATAACCTAACATTGAAGAATCTAGACAATTTTGAACAGTGTAAAAAAACAAATAGAGGAGAATTTCTCTTTTGCATAGACTTATGCAATGCAACACATCATAAACTATGTCTCTCCCTTCTTTATTGCAAGCATGAGGAGCCATAGGTCTCCTTAATTGCTTTGCTCTAATGCTTTTTCTTACATTTGCTGAAAAAGAATTGGAAGAAACAGCTGCTGCATAAAAGTTAAAATTATAACACAATTCTTCTGTTTATTGTGTGAAGATTCAGCTGCCCCTGTACATTTCTGGCTTTGACTTTTGTGGATTTGACTATTCACGGATTTGATTAATATGCTCTCTTTAGGAATCTCGAGGTCCTCCAGCATGACTCCATGGCCAACTTTCACCAGACAATTGTGCTGGAAGACCTAGAGATCCCAAGAGAGAACATTTGTCTAGGCATTTGTAGGTCTTCTAGCACAATTCTATGGTCAACGTTGACCAAAGAGTTGTACTGGAGGACCTAGCGATTCCTAGAGAGGTGTTCTCTCAGGTAAAAAAAGTGATTTTTTTTATTTGCGTTTTTTCCACTTTAACAGGGGTCCTGCTTTTCTAACCCCAGTGAATGTGGAGGGCCCACTGTTGTTAGTAGATTTACTGCCACATCTCTCTAATATATTCTAAGGATTTTTATTTAATATAACTTTAGGGCAAATGTGGACAACTATAGAAGGTGAGGGAGTTACATCAGCACCCCAGAAGACTATGGAGGGCTGGCCCCACAAAAATAATTTTTAACGCCCCTCAACATCCTTGAGGGGACATGGGGACACTTTAACCATGCTTTTAGGCACTCCTGGGCAATTTTAGGATCAGGAGAGGGTTTTTTTAATAGCAGGAAGTAAGTGTAGTCACTTTGTGTTTACTTCCTGTTTTTTAAAAGGTTCTCCTAGACCTAAATTGGCCCGGAGTGGGGGCAGATTGTATTGGAAATGTCCTCAACCCTCTAGACAACATTGAGGGATAAACAAAACTTGGACCCTGAGGGTCACAAAAACCATCTTAGGGGCCTCACTTTTCCCAACTCTGCCTTAGAATAATGCAGTGTCAGAAGTAAAATAAATGTGAGGAGATGCTTCAGTCATCCTCTGTATTCCTTGCCTCATGTTCAAAGAGTTCCCTTATTCCCTTTGAAGAACAGAGCCCTGATGTATTTAAAAATAAAAGGTAAAAAAAATTAAAATAGTTATTTTCTTGCAATAATGTGCTAAGCTAACATTCTCTTTTCCTGTAGAGCTTATGTTGAAAAATATCTGCTAGAAAAGTCCAGGCTAGTCTATCAGGAACATAATGAGAGGTGAGTAACGAATGAATAGTTCATATGAAATAGTTTGGGAAATAAAGGAGGATAAATAAAAAATAATTAGAATGCTGGAGTATAATAATTCTACAGGGCTATAAGCAGTATTTTTGGAGAGAGATGAAATTAGAAAACCATATATTTTCTCAATACTATCTGTGAGGTGGTTCATACTTCCCTGTATATGCAATATAAGCATTGTCATTTTGGGATGTGTGTATGTGCATGTGCCTTCAAATTGCTTGTCGACATACCACATAGCGGGCTCTTAAGGGTTAAACCCTAGAATTCTCTAAACAAGGGTTTCAATTTAGGAAGGCAGTTTGCTCACACAGACTGTAGAGTCCTTTGTTCTTGTTCACAAGTTGTTTGCACTTGCTCTGATGTTTATTACTTTTTATATTTCCAATGGTTTTGTAATATTGTGTGTGTGTTGTGATGGAATTATTGATTCTTAATACATTTTTTTCTTTTTTTATCAGGAACTACCATGTATTTTATTACCTTTTGGCAGGAGCAAGTGAGGAAGAGAAGTCAGCATTTCACCTTAAACAACCTGATGAATATCATTACCTTAATCAGGTAGGAATATCCAAGCAGCTTTGTAGTGGGTGTATATGTTTCTAGAGCAATAGCCATTCTTTCCTGGATGCTGCTGTTTTAAAACTCATTTTCTTGTCATCTGCTGAAGGATTCATGATCATATAAATTCACTATTGTGGGTAATACAAGTAAGTGGCACACATTATTCTGAAAGCATTCAAGTTTTTTTCATGTTGGAAATGAGCTAGAAGACAGAAATGTATTTTTGGTTTGCCTTTTTCATAAAGAACACAAATAATTCCCCACTTAAATTCAACATAACCTCTAATATCACTGTCCTGAAAAATACTGGTATTTTCAGTTATGGTCAGACAGATCAGTTTAGAAATTTTGCATGGCTTTGTAATTTTGCCTGAGAGCATGACATTTCTTCCCTTTAACTAATGAGACTGACTAAAGCATTAATCCCACCTGCGTGTGTGCATAATTGAGGTCTGTTGTGGGAACTGCATTTCATACTAATACTCCATAGCGTTTATGTAATTTGTTCTCTTATTGCAAGGGTACTTGGTGTAGTAGAAAACAGATGGGAGTGTTTGTGGTGAAGTTGCCCCCTGTTCTGATGCGCTATTAGAATTATCCAGTAGTGTTACTTCTTGCTTGTCACACTGGATTCTAAACACATTTACATTACATGTAATGGGAAAAAGAAATAGATATATATCAGTTCTTCCAGTTTAGGAAAATGTGGGATCAATTTTAAAAGGTACCAATTTTTGAAAAGGTTGACATGTGTTCAAAACAAAAGAGTTTTATTAATTTGAGTTATATCTCCCAATATGTAATAGTGATTGGATCACTATTAATTAACAGTAGATGGAGATACAGATGAAACTGAAAAAATTCTATTTTATATTTGAAATCCATAGAACATTTCAATCTAGGTTTCTTTCCAGTTAACATTTTTAGGATAAATACAGTATATATAGTAAACTGTAAAGAAAAGAAAATTGATTTAAATAAAACTGATTTAAATTCTTATTTGAATTAAATAATTTAGTATCTAGCTATCTTAAAAAGCATTTGCGAACTTTTGCTTAAAAATAAATTACTTTTAATAAGATGGAAGTTTTTCATTTTGTATGTTTTCATAAGCATTATATATTGCAGATAGTTTGAAATATTTCAAACAGTTCTTAATCTATAAATCATTTTTATGTGGGAGTGTGGACAATTTTCATGTTGCATCTGGACTGACTTGTTTATTCTCTAGCTCCAAGTCATCTGTAAAGCTGGGGTGTGTGTGATAATTGTGAGCAATGAATGAAATGCATGATATGAAGTAATCTTCAGTGCTACAGAAATGCTAAAAATATATATAACTATATTTAATCTCCAGTGAAACTAGTACCTACTGGCAATATAATAATAATAATAATAATAATAATAATAATAATAATAATAATAATAAATTTTATTTATAGCCCGCCCCTCTGCATAGCAATCGAGGCGGGGTACAACAATAACAAAACATATAAATTTAAAACATTCCTTATCCCATGTCCAACCCTCCCTCCAGATATCACATCTGCTTTTTTATTGTTGTTGTTGTTATATTTATTTATATCTCGCTTCCCTCCAAAACTGGAACTCAGAGCAGCTCACAGTTTAAAAAGAACATATACAACACTTGATTTGACTTGCACAGCGTTTAAAAGCCCAGCCCTCATCAATTTAAAAATTGCTCAATGGAGCAAAAGTATCTGTACCCGTCCCTGAAATAAGATCAGGGATGGGGCTATTCTGCCTCTCGAGGAAGGGAGATCCAGAGCCTGGGAGCAACTATTGAGATGGCCCTCTCCCTAATTCTCACTAAATGAGCCTGAGAGGATGATGGGACAGAGAGAAGGTTCTCTCTAGATCAGGGGTCCCTGGACTTTTTGATCTGGGGGCCGGTTCACTGGCCCCCAGATCTTCTGGGGGGCCGGAGGCGTGCGCATGCGCCTGACTCCGGGCACCATTTTGTTTTCCATTTTGGAAGACAAAATGGCACCCGGCAGCGGGCACAAGCAGTGGCGATGGCAGGACTGGCCGCGGGCCGGTAGGAAGGGCTCGACAGGCTGAGTCCGGCCCGCGGGCCGTAGTTTGGAGACCCCTGCTCTAGATGATCTCAGTGCTCTAGTGGGCCCATAAAGGGAGATAGGTTTCTTCAAATTATATAGACCCAAGCCAAATTGTTGCATCACATTTCATAAGGAAAAGAAAAATAGAAGAGGGATCTAGCCACCATTTTCTAAAATGGAAGAACATGTTGCTTACTATTTTTCTAAAGTGTTTGTAGCCAGGAAGACAAACTTTTAAACAACTGGGAAAAGACAGTTGAGTGGGACATGCAATCTTACTTACACAATTTGCCTTGCTTTCAGATGACAAAGAAACCCCCCAAACAGAGCTGGGATGACTGTTACTATGAGTCTGAGCCGGTCAGTACAAGTACATTCATCCATTCTGGGTTGCTGGTAACAGGCATTTCAAACACTCTCACTTTGCTTCAAAATGTAGGGCAAAGAGAAAACCAAATTCTTTTTGATTTAAAGCTAAATGGCAGTTGTGTGCTATCATAAAATTCCTTGTGATCTTGTACCATTTTTTGTTCAGTAAGCCTTCTTTTGATTGGCTCTTTTAAGTAGTTGAGTGACATTAGTATGAGTTGGGACATTTCAACAAACGTAAAATAACAAATCATACAATATATTGATTACATAATATGGCATTCTTGCATATGAAAATACTTTTCTCAGCCTTATATATGGGAATATATATTTGCTCAGAAAAGCTGTTCAAACAAATGGCTGTATTTGAATGTTGTGAAAAGATGGAGATAACTTATGAGACTAAGGGCCTTTGCAGACTGCCAGGAATAGTGCACATTAAATTAAGGCACTGCCCTGGCTCAGTGCTAGGGAGTCATGGGAATTGTATTTTTTTCTGAGACATTGAGCCTTCTCTGTCAGAGAGCTCTGGTGCCACAATAAATTACAGTTCCCATGATTCCCTAGCACTGAGCCTGGGCAGTGCCTCAATTTAATGTGCACTATTTCTGGCAGTCTGCAAAGGCCCTAAGTAACTAATGTGCACTAATGTGCTAGCTCCTCCTCAAGCTGAAATTCTTGTGAATTTATTTGGTTTATTTGTTTTTAATGTGTGAATCCTATAGGAGGTTTTGGTCTGAGTTGTTTTTTTTCCTGATAAGCCAAATAAATAATTCAGGTTTTGTTTTAGGGTTGACTCTGGTTAGTTGAGGAGGAGATAACACAAGGAGTCGTCTCCATGCTTGGTTCACACATCACAATAAGCAAAATAGAGAAGGTCTGCAGTTTGTATAGCTCTTCTGCTTCAAACAGGAGCACCTTGCAGAAGCATGCTGCTTGTCCACAGTAATCCAAGGTTTCCATGGATTATTTATTGCGACATGCAAACTGAGCAAATATTGGATACAGCATATTTTGTTAAAAGCGATTCACTGAATGGCTAAACAACAATTGCACAGTTACACTGATTTTTATGGATTTAAACCTTAATATAATGAGAGTGATATTTTCTTTGGATGACTTCAGTGCAGGAAAGTGCATTTGAATTCAAGTAATGTCCTGTACTAGTTAAAGGTTTGGTAATATCATCTGTAAGGAGATGGTTTACCATCATTTTTTATTTGAAATAGTCAAAAAATGATGCCTTTTCCCCCTCTTGTGTATAGTCATGTGATAGACATCAATTGAATTTTGAGTGTTTTGCAAATTTCATATCTTTCCATTTGTCTCTTACTTCAGAAAGCATGAGTCTTCTAATTGCATGTTAACAATTCTAACATTGATTTAGTATTTCCCCTTTAATGTAATACGAGCAAAGTTGTTTCTAAAATAATTTAATTTAAAAATGTTTCCAAATGAGATGTAACCATAAAATGAAATGCTTAATTTTTATTGTGACCTTCATAGGTCTGTTGTTTTTTAAAGTGCAAACACAAAACTTCAATACTGCAGCAGAGGTGTTAAACATTCAATTTATTTCCTTCTGTGACTTAACTTGCATTTATTGCAGGAAATCCTAGAAGCTACATCAGATAATCTTCCTCTTAGCATGACTGATGCCATTCTGATCACTGTTGATGTTTCCCAGTCAAGTGGAGAAATATAAGCAACATATATGCCCTAAGCATTTGAAGCTTTATGGGTTTTGGTTTTGTTCTTGTGAATGGGATTGAATTTTTAGGACGCCTGAAGTTTAAGATGGATACATTTGAGATGCCATAAATGTTAGGACAGTGCTATTAAATGCTCCTTGTATTGCTGACCCACTCTTCGCTGAGGTGTTCAAGCAAGTCCACAAATAGCCTCTTCAGTGCCTCCTGAGGAAATCTACAGGTCAATAGGCAGCGAGATTCAAACAGGATTCCACCATCCCCATCTTCTGGGATCACCCTTCCAGAAAGTAATGGAGCTTCTTTACAAAAATGCCTCCAGGTCCCATCCCAGCAAAGGAACCCAGAAAGATGTCATGGTCAATAATGTTGAAAGCTCCTAAGAGGTCCAGGAGAACTGACAAGGACATACTCCACCTGTCCAGTTCTCAGTCTAGGTCATTAACCAAGGCAACCCAAGCTATCTCTGTTCTCTGACCAGGCCTGAAATGGATCTAAGTAATCTGTCACATTCCCAAACCCCTGGAGTTGAGATGCCTTCTCATGCTTCAATATCTTTTCCAGCGTAATATTTAGAAATTAAATTACTTATTGCTCCCTGTCCCCCTCCAATTTTAATTGAAGGAGCATAGTTTCATCAGTGTGTTGATGTCTTTGAAGAACAAGACTGATAATTTAAAAAATATTGATTCCTATGATGAGAGTAATAATACCCGGGGAATTTGTTTTTAAACATGTTTTTTGTAAATACTATGAACAAGCTAGCACAACATTCTAATGTAAGAATGAAAATGAATACCTAATGAAACAGAATATTTTGGGTTTTATCTTAATAGGCAGAAGACAGTCTGCAGGGAAAATCTTGGAAGTAATTTTCCTACAGGGGTAGGCAACCTTTCCCCTTTAAGGGCCGAGGGACTTCAGCTCCCAGAATCCCAGGAGCTATTAGCCAACATAGGACTATTGGCCAACATGGCTGAGGCTTCTGGGAGCTGAAGTCCCTCGGCCCTTAAAGGGGAAAGGTTGCCTACCCCTGATGTAAGGAGTGAACATGCAACAGACTGAAGATTGTTCTGATTAAACATCCCCTATCAGGTTCTGTGCTGCACAATCTCAGATCTATAGTATATTATGCAGCATTCTCTTCTGCTTGTTTGTATTCACTTCTCCTAGTAATTGTACTTGTTTTTCACCTCTGTAGGACTGCTTTTCTGTTGAAGGGGAAGACTTGAAACATGACTTTGAGCGTTTGCAGCTAGCTATGGAGATGGTGGGCTTTCTTCCCAAGACTCGCAGACAGTAAGTTAATATCTATCATTAACAGGGCATGGTTTTGTTGTGAATTAATCTGGTGAATCGCAGCATGCATATTTGATTGCCATTCTTTATAGTCTGTCCTCCTTCAGTTGATATTTTTTTAATAAAAAGTTTTCCCACTGAGTTGAATGAGTTGCAGTAGTCATTCAATATTTTGTAGCCTGATCTGAACCTGAGCAATGAAGTTGGTTAATAAGGTAGACACAATAGAAATAATTTTCAGTAATTCATAGGAATATAATCTTCTTAATAATTATATTGGCATAATTAGATAGCTCACTAAATAATTACGGTAATCACATGTTTCACAAAACTCAGACCATATGTACTTAATACATATTATTTTTCATATTATGATATAGGCTTTCATAAATAGCAAACTTTACACCTTAAATAACAGGAAAACAGGACCAGCTAAAGCACTGAATTATTATTAGGGAATCTTTAATACGCATATTTCTCTTGCTGATATATAATTTGAAAGTGATCTAGTAAACATTTCTGTATCTGGGGATGTCAAATGCTGAACTATGTCTGTAATAAAACATTGGTGTGATTTTTTATTGTTGTATTTTCAGTTTGAAAACACTCCCAGTAAGAAATATATTTTTAAATGTCTGTAGGATTTTTTCCCTCTTGTCGGCTATACTACACTTGGGTAATATCTGTTACAAAAAGAAAACCTACCGAGATGATTCCATCGATATCTGTAACCCAGAAGTCCTACCTGTTGTCTCGGAGCTACTAGAGGTAAGCCACTTGAATATAACTTGTTTAGTGTTTTGTCTTATTCTATCTTTTTATGGAAAGAGCAAAGTATCTTAGAGATGTAGTTAATGATGGTGAAACAAATTGTTTCAGTAATCTGTTGGTTTCTTGACTACATATGTGGTGGTTTTGTTAAAAGAATTTAAACAGCAGTGTTAAGACTCGTGAAGATGGTGCAAATACTTGAATCTTTGCTTTTAAATACAGACTATGCTACTGACCCCAGTCATTTATCATTTTAACATGAATGTTGAAATTTAACAAGCATAGTTATCCATTCCTTCATGTTAGCATATAACAGTGCTTAAGTAAAATATGTCAGTCTTGGAAAGAAACCTTCCCATCTTCTAGTGATTGTATACTAACAATAACAACACTTAGCATTTATATAACGCTTTCAGTTGTTCTAAGAGTTTCGTGTACACAACCTAGTTTGTAAGTCACTGTTGTTCTGCATGTTGCGGATGTGGGGGACTGAGGGTAGGAGTCATTGGCTTGCCTAATGACACCCAAGGAGTTCACAGCAGAGGCACCAGTCAAACCAAGGTCTTCTTGTTTTGTACTTCAGTTAGCCACTGTGTTGTATACTTCTGTTGTTGTAAAACTCTATGTGGTCACATGGCCACTTATGACAATTGAAGATAATTTCATCAACTTGAAAAAGATATGGGTCTGAATCCTGTTTTTCTCCCAACTACAGTATACCCCTTGAATCAGTAGAGTTTATGTAAGTGTTGGTTCACCATTTGACAAATCGTTCAATGGGTCTACTTGATTTGGGACAACCATTAGGATTCAAGCAATGGTAACTCAGAGTATAGGTGAGACTCTGTACAGCTGTTTCCTATATTTTCTTTCAAAGCTTTGGCATAGTAGAAGGTGGAACAGAAAAAAATAATAAATTTTAATGTTTAAGTGTAATGAAAAATGGAAATTTGTTCCATTATTTGTCAGAATCATATATAGAGCCAGCGTCAAGTAGGGTTTGTGTGTTGTACTAGAGGCCAGTCTACATATGTATATTTTATGCGCATTGTTGTGGATTTTCGCACCATTGAATCATTTCCTATTTTCTACACTTCTCCTGAGCTCATTCCTGCCTATTTGCATGCATGCAATTTCTGTCAGCCACACACAGCACAATTATTATTTTTTGGCTGTCAATCAGGGTATGCACACAAATGCACTTTCACTTCTGTTGTCATACATCACTTCTGCTCCTCTCCCTACAGGTTAGCATTGTATTTTTCTCCAGTCACCTACTGTTTTGGTTATTATATGCTTCAAAGTTTCTCCAGTCACCTACCATTTGGTTATTATATGCTTCAAAGTCCCCCCGCTCCCCAAATCTGGAAGAACCAAGGCAGGCTTTTAATATAATTATCCCTTCCTTTTCTCGAGCAGTAGGTGAGAGGAGAAAGAGTTAACAACTGGGGGAAGGGATGAGGAGAGTATGATGGTGTTGTGAGAGCTACAGTCCCCTCCTTGCCAATGCAGGGGAGTGAATAAACATTTGCATATTTCCTCCATGGGACCTTTAATTGTAGAAATGCCCTTCACCTTCAGAATGGGAGGAGGAAAAAGTGGAAGTAATAAGTTTATAATAATAATAAGTTTTATTTTTAACCTGT
>CM034709.1:9259766-9272649 GCA_020142125.1 Phrynosoma platyrhinos | reverse complement strand
TATTATTATTATTATTATTATTATTATTATTATTATTGAATTCTGGGATATGCAGTTTTGTGAGATATTTAGCCTTTTCTGCCGGAGAGCTCTGGTATTGCAAAGCAAACTGCAAATCCTAGGAGTCCATAGGATGGAGCCATGGCAGTTAAAGCGGTGTCAAACTGCATTATTTCTGCAGTGCAGATTCAGGCTGCATCCATACTGTAGAACTGGCTTCCTTCTCTTTCTCCCCTCATCCTCATCTTCCTCTTCTGACCCCCGACTTTTGAGACCCTTTTCTCTTATACACCAGAAAATACGGTATTCATATACACCTTATAGACATAGCATGAAGGTAATTTTATACAATATTTTATACAATATTTTAAAATAATTTTGTGCATGAAACAAAGTTTGTGTACATGGAACTTTTTGGCATGATGTCAGTGCTCAAAAACTATGGATGCAATTAGTTTCCAGGCAAGGTATCAAGTATTGGTTATTACATTTAAAGCCTTACGTGGTTTGGATGCAGGTTACCTACAGGATTGCCTCCTTCCATATGATCCATCTTTACGTCCTCCATCTCTAGGAAGGGGCACAACTGGCATACCAGCCAAAGCTGATAGTAGATATTCAGAACATTATCATGGGCCTACATCTGTTGTAATATCACATTCAATTCAATTAATTTAATTGAAACATATGGTTGTGCTTTCCCCTAACATCTTTTTTCATGTTTCACAAATTCTGACTAATGGAGGGGGGGGGCGTTCTTTGTTGTCAGGTGAAAGAAGAAATGTTGTTTGAAGCACTGGTTACAAGAAAAACTGTGACTGTTGGGGAGAAGCTTGTCTTACCATACAAACTGGCAGAGGTAAGTGCAGAAGCCCTCTTACATTTGTGAAATTGCATGTGGGGGGCTAGGGTAAAATGCCTACACTGTTAATGTTTTTGGGAAATTGAGTGTGTGTTTGTGTGTGTGTGTGGGGGGAATAATAATGCTTAACATTGCCCAGGAGCCTTTAAATCTACTAGATAATCCCAAACGAAAAGTTATTTAAGCTTTACAACTAAATTTTACAATGAAATTGTCCCATTATTTCACTCTGTTTGCTATATGTTCTTCTCCAGGATATTCAATTATGTTCCCTGTTTTTTCTGGTGTTCCTTGTTTACCTCTTAACATGGACCAGTAGTCCATGCCTATTGAGCATGCTTATTGGGTTGTTTGAGGGTATTTTGCTTCCCATAGGGTTTTTAAAAAAAGATTTACTCCCAGTCTAGCTGATCCCTGGCTCAAAAGGTTGCCTACCCCTGTTCTTGGGCATTGATGGTGCCATTTTAGCTGTGTAACTTCTGACCTGAACATTGGTCAGAATAGAGGTGATTAGACTGCAATGACATTTGTTATGGCATACAGTTTCACATCATAATGTGTATTACACATTTTTTGTATATGATCTGTAACTAAACAATTTGGTAAAGTGTGCCAAAGAGGTGGTTGTTGTTGTTATTGTTGTTATTATATTTATTTATATCCTGACTTCCTCCCAGTACAGGGACTCAAGGTGGCTAACAAAAGTCTAAGTTAAAACAGTATAAAACATTAAAAATACAAGGTTTAAAAGAAATTAAACAAGTCAAACAATTAAAAACATGACATTATTAAAATTTTAAAATTTAAAACTCTTCAAAACAAATAAACAAAACAGTGCCCATATCAATATGTGAAGCCCTGGTGCATAAAAATGTTTTTATCTGCCATCGAAAAGAAGGCAAAGATGGAGCCATCCAGGCCTCTCCAGGGAGGGAGTTCCAGAGCTTGGGAGCAAGCCACAGAAAATGCCCTCTCTCTTGTTCCCATCAAACGCACCTGAGAGGGTGGTGGAACAGAGAGGAGGGCCTCTCCGAATGATCTCAGTGCTCTGGGGGCTTGTACAGGGAGATACGATCCTTCAAATAGCCTGGACCTAAGCCATATAGGGCTTTATAGGTCAAAACCAGCACTTTGAATTGGCCCTGGAAATGGACTGGCAGCCAGTGGAGCTGTTGCAACAAGGGAGTTGCATGTTCCCTATAGTCAGCTCTGGTTAACAGCCTGGCTGCAACTCTTTGGGCCAGCTGACGTTTCTGAGCACTTTTCAAAAGCAGCCCCATGTAGAGCACATTACAGTAATCCAGTCGGAATGTAGCCAAGGCATGTATCACTGTGGCCCAGGGGTAGGCAACCTTTCCCCTTTAAGGGCCGAGGGACTTCAGCTCCCAGAAGCCTCAGGCATGTTGGCCAATAGTCCCATGTTGGCCAATAGCTCCTGGGATTCTGGGAGCTGAAGTCCCTCGGCCCTTAAAGGGGAAAGGTTGCCTACCCCTGCTGTGGCCAGATCTGACTTCTGGTTATTGACTCTATCAGTATGAACTGGAAGCAATCTGGAAAACCTTCAGTTATGATGGAACTGGAAGCAGACAAGAAAGTAACGTTTTTGACTCCTCTACTTGTGGCTGTTGCTTATTCTTACAAGTTTACAGTGCTGGAAAATAGTGTATACAGATGATGTGTGACTATTTCATCAGTCTATATAAGAACTGCAGCCCTTCATTATGTAAGCCTTGAATGCAAATCTTCATTAGTTAGGGGAATGCTATCTAAGAGCCTTTACAGACTGCTAGAAATAATCCAGCTTGAGACCACTTTAACTGTTCTGGCTCAGTGCTAGGGAATCATGGGAACTGTAGTTTATTGTGGCACCAGAGCTCTCTGACAGAGAAGGCTCAATGTCTCAGAAAAAACTACTTCCTGACAGTAAGGGCGGTTCGAGAGTGGAACACACTCCCCCGGAGAGTAGTGGAGTCTCCTTCCTTGGAGGTCTTTAAGCAGAGGCTGGATGGCCATCTGTCGGGGATGCTTTGATTGGGAGTTCCTGCATGGCAGGGGATTGGACTGGATGGCCCTTGTGGTCTCTTTCAACTCTATGATTCTATGATTCTATGATTTCCTAGCATTGAACCAGGACAGTTAAAGTGGTCTCAAGCTGCATTATTTCTGGCAGTCTGTAAAGGCCCTTAGTTACCTTCTTTTTAGGATATCTTAGAGAAGCATTCAGGGAAGCCTGACCTAATGTTGGCTTCCCAGTATAGTGAGAAATAGCCATATTGAAAGGTTGCAACTTCATATACAACAGTATAGCTTTATAATTTAGAAAGCATTTCCTGACTTTTTCTTTCTGTAGTTACATGTTTTGTTCACGATTTCTCTGAAAGGAGCACATTACATTTAGAGAATCTTGGCTTTCTGTTACATTTTTTTTTTCATGCTACAACTTATATTATTTTGATGCCAATTTAGCTGCTTTGGCTAAATTTTGTGGAAACTTGAGTAGGCAGTCAAGATCTCTGGCAGAAAAATTTAAATAATCTATGATGCTACTAATCCCAGGTTTCCATAGGATGCAGCCATAGCAGCAAAGTGGTGTCAAACTGCTATCACTGTGTGAAAGAAAACCTTGATAAATTCTAGGTTAACAAATCAAGTACAAAATAGGTGTGCATGTTATATATTCAAAGGACTTCATGTAAGAATATTTGCAAAATAGTATCTGGGCTTTTGCCAAAGATGGTGAACCTCTGTTCTGAGGATCCTGTTGTTGAAAAAGGCATTTTGATAACAATGCTGCCCTTTGAAATGAGCCTTGAGGGGGAGATCTGAATCAGCAGAATATGAAGTACAGACTCTGTCCTCTCACATAGAGGGTGTCCCTTTTGCATGCAGAAGCAGATGGCCTTGCAAGGGACAGTGTTAATAAATCAAGGATCTATGAAGAAATAATAGAAACATACTAAAGTGATTTTTAATATATCATCTATCAGCAGGCAGTTGACTTGCATTCATTTTGTTTTGGTCGCTACATTGGCATCATATATAAGGAGTGATATCAGGAAAAGTAGAAAGAAAGATCTGAAGAAACAAGCAGGAATGGGAAGGCAATATAACAACCCTATGTTCTCTTTTTGGAAATATTCTGTGGTATATGTTAAAGTGCTCATCATTTAACAATTTGGTTTAGCCACAGTCTTGAAGATTTAAGCTGATTTTTGTTTCTTTGAATTTTGTAAGCATTTCATAGACTGCATGGAGATTCTATAAGATACAGCAGGGAAAGATTTTTTAAAAAATAAGAAAAAAGCGTATCACTCTAATTGGCAAAGCAGCACTATGGAGAAATTATTGTGTGGAATTGCAGACTTTTATTTGAAATTGCATCCTATCCCTACTTCTATTTTGTTGCCTGTTAATATAATTATGAGAGCCCCTCGGTGTAGTGATTTGAATGTGGGACTAGTGACTCTGGAGACCAGAGTTCAATTCCCTACTCAGCCATTAAACCCATTGGGTGAACTTGGACAAGTCACATGGTCTCAGCCTCAGTGAAAGGCAAAGTCAAACACCCTTTGAACCAATCTTGCCAAGAAAACCCCATGATAGATTCACCCTAGGATTGCCATAAGTTAGAAATGATTTGAAGGCACACAACAACAACGACAACAACAACAACACAATTATGTGGATTTAGATGTGTTGCCTGATAGAGAATACGTTGTTCTAAAGTGCAGGTCAAATTTCCCTATGGAAGTATAGACAGTTGTTGGGGACGTTACTTCTGGCATATACAACACATCCTTCTTTTTTTTCCTCCTGCCATGGGGAGGGCATGTGGGCAAGGCTGGTTACAGCAAGGTGAGGCAAAGGAGAAGCAAAGCAATTCTATGATAAGCAATGACAGTAGAGTCTCCTTATTGCAAGCCTGACTTAGACGTTTTCCTATAGGTCAGCCCTTGCTGAATTGGCAGGGTGAGTAAGTGGGCTGCATGGCCTCATATCCATTTTTGCAACCCCCTCCCAGGCTTTGGCAGTGAAATGTAAAAACCAAAGGAGTATGCTCTTCTTAAAGGTACCCCTTGCCTTTTAAACAAATTGCATGCCTCTTGCATGCCATGTTTACATGTAGATTCAGACTTCTGGAAGCACAGATGTGTATGTAAATCAGATGTGTATGTAAACCAGGAATATCTGCCTTGCTTTAAAAATAAAACAAAACAAAAACCTTTAAAGTGAAAAATTAAGTGCTGCTAACCCCTCTCTCCATTTGGTAAAAATTTTCCCCAAAGCTACAAACATTGTTGACAGCAGGTGTCTGCTCTGGCTTATTGCTGTTCAAGAGTTTGCTTTGCTTGCCACCTTGCAGTTTCCTCCTTTGCCCTCATCATGGTGAAACCACTTAATCAACTAAGCTTGTCCATTTCCAAAATAAAGTTTGTGGAGGTATACATAGTGGTGCTTTTGGCACATGGACCATATGTAGAACAACGCTTAGTGTATAATAGGTAGTATGGTGAAAGGGAAAGAAGATGCTGGCAAACGAAGCCCCCTTTTTTCCCCACTACATAAGAAATTGCAGGTTGAAAAGATTCAGTGCCCATTTGACACAAAATGTTTTTTTCAACCCTAGTTATTGATAATGGTTGAAAAGCAGTAGTTCCTTATCACTGTAAAATCCCTGCTCCTGTAGAGTTAAATGAGTCCCCCCTTCACTTTTCAAACATCCAAACATTTAAACATTTAAACATTCAGTAGGGTGTGCCAGTAATAGCCAATATTGGTAGAAAAGATTAGAGAGCTGGAGATATACATCCCACAATAAGAATAATACCATACCAAATGCTTGAAAACTGGATGCTACAACTTCTACTACTACTGCTACTACTATTGTTGTTAGTTCATTCTTCCAACAGCTCCAAGAATATTCTCCTCCTCAGAAGGAATACTTTCCTCTCGTTATTGCATTAGCTCCATTATTTCTTCCTGTTCTTTTCTTTGATTTGTTCTTTCACAGCAGTTGCCTAAAAAAGAAGATAATTTTACTTCCCTATCCTCATGTGTGTATCAGATGGTCTGTAAGATTTATGCTTAAATTGTGCTTATCCTGTGGGTGCAAAATTGCTCCATCTAACAGACATATTTATACTGTCTCAGAGAGGAACATAAAGTTCAGTCTTGGTCTATATGCCAAGGGTTCTCTAAACAGAATCTCAAGAATAGGCAGCTTAAGCTCATACTTGCTGCTTGGGAGGAAACCTTGAGCTCCACCAATTTTGTTCCATGGAGTCTGGCACTGAGTATAGAGGAAGCAGTAACTGCTGATACAGCCAAGAAGAAGAATTCTAATGGTGATGAAGCAAAATATGTTGGCTCAGTCAGAAAGGATGTCCTGTCTATTCAGTTTCTGATTTCGGCACCTCACCTCAGAAATGAAGAAATGGTGGCCCATGTAACCATATGCCATTTCTTTGGCTGGATAAACTGGTTTAAGGAGGACTTCCAGATCTTTTCACTCTCCTTACTCTTCAACTCAAAATTGTAGGAAGATTGTTCCTGCTGGACAGAGCATATGTTCTTAATGACCTGTCATGTTTTCTGATCAAGCAACCTTTCTGCATAGTTTACGAGATTCAAGGCTGTTAGATCTTATGGCAGCAGCTATGTTGATAGGATGCGTAGATCATCTCCATTTCAGAATTTCCCAAGTTTGGTTCCCTTCAAAATTCTCACTACAGGTTGACAATCTATACCAAGCTTTTATTATACCTTGTTCCATCTGCAAAGCCCCTTGATGGTGGATTTTCCCTGCCATCTTTTTGGTGGATATACTGTTTAATCAACCTTAACCAACTATAATCCGAACAAAGGATGTGTCCACAGGAGGTTGGACTGCACATTGTTCAGATGTCATGACAAGAGCCAAGTTTGGAATGTGATGTATACATAAATGCTCTGGAGCTCAGTCAGGTTGTGCAAGTGGACACAGGCAATAAAACAGTCATGAACAAATAAGTAGCGCTCATTCAAACATCTTACTCAACATCACACTTTGAGTGATTTCTTCTCCCTCTCCTTGCTTAAGTAGCTATTCACTTTGCAGGGGAGACAATCTTTTAGCAGACTCCCTCACAGAGAAACTGCTATAACTTGCAGATGGGTCTTAGCAGATTCAATATTTCTTGACATAAGTTGTCATTTGGGTCACCCAAATGTAGACCTCTTTGCAAACATGAAGTCAACATGAAGTGCAAGATCAACAAGTCGAAGTGCAAGATTTATTGCAGCACAGCAAGAAAGGGCTATTATTCTGTTTTGTTGTGAGGTCCATCTGTTTTACTTTGTTCCTCTATTGACAAGTCATTTGGAAGATTCAACATAACAAGAGGAATTACATCCTCTGAACACCCTGGTGGCCTTTTTAAATGTGGTTTCCAGTCCTTTTCCACCTGTCCCAAGGTCATTATAACTGGTTCCCAGGTGGATCTAAACACTCAGGAAGTGGGCAGAATTTGCCATCTGGACTTAGAGACACTCCATATGATGGCATGAAGAATTCATCTTTGTCATAGCAGATTTCAGCTGTCTTAAGGACAGTTAGAAAACTTTCTACAACAAGGTCAATACTAAGTGGACTAATTTTTTAAAAAAATGTATATAGTGTCCCAAAGGTATCTGTTTCAACAAACCATGTTTTGATGTTTTTGTTGCATCTTAAATTGATTGGTTTAGGTTTTCCATCTGTCAAGGCTTCTCTGGTTGCAAGATCCTTGAGATTGGTCCCAGAACCTGGCTCAGTCTTCACAGATCATCTAGTGAAGTGTTTTCTGAAGAGTTTGCAATATCATTATCCTCTGTTGCTTGTAAAATCTCTGACATAGTTCTTGTTGGTAATTCTTTCTCAGTTACCAAAAGTGCCTTGTGAACCCTTGGCTACAGCTGAATTTCATTTATCTTTCAAGACTCCTTTTTGTTTTAGTTGCAATCAATTCCACTCAGAGAGCTAATGAACTTACTGTCCATTGAGTTTATGCTCCCTGTCTCATTTTTCATAGAGACAGGGTGGCTTTGCAGCCAGATATTTTATTCCTTCCTAAAATTGTGTTTAGTTTCCATTTGTATCAGGAGCTGATCTAACTTCATGCAAATCATTGAGAGTGCATTACACTTCCTGGGTGTCAGGAGAGCTCATGCATTTTATATTTCTTGGGCTGCGTCATTGCAATAGATGCAAAGACATTTTATTGCTTATGCCAGTCCAAATAAATGGTGTGCCTTCCCCCTCCCATAAAGATTCTTGAAATGGGTTATGCACACTATCCTGCTTGGTAGCACCGTCCTGCTTACTTATTGACCTGCTTGCTTACCAGAGTCTGAAGGGCTATGGTTTCTACCCAAGCACTAGTAGCTTCCATTGCCTTTGTCCAAAGTGTACCTTTACATGAACTTTGGTGAGTAGCTATTTGGCCTCAACTGTCAACCTTTATTTCACACTATAGACTGGATGCATGAGGGAAGGCTGATGCCTATTTTGATCAGCCTGTTCTGTCATTCATTTTGACTTAATGTGGATCCTATCTTCTGATAAGTGAGCTAACGGGTCACTCAGTTATGTGATTTCATGGAGACAACAAACAAGAACAGGATTTTCAAACTGGTAACTGTGGTTCTTTGAGTGGTCATCTGTGAACTCATGCAACCCTCCCTCCTACCCTCTTTCCACATCTGCTAATTTGTGGCAGATATGGAACTGAGGAGTGAAGCTGGACATGCTTGGACGTATGTGGTAGGGAAGAGTGGAGGTGAGGTTCCTGCTGATTTCTCAGCTCTAGAATGTTATGGAAAAAGATCCTGTGCTGGCTTCAAGACATGGTGTGATTTCACGGATGACCACTTGAAGAATTAGGTACAGGTAAGCAACCTGCTCTTTTGCAAGTTAGCATCTATTTGTCTCTGTCTTTAGTGGAATATTAGTTAGCATCACAATTTAAACCTGCTCCGTATTAACTCTACACATCAATTGATAAATGATTTACATGAACTAGAAATGCGAATTTAAAAAAAATTATTCCATAGACTCATAAAACATGTACAAAGACAACTTCAGAAGGATTAAACCATCCTCTAAGCCTCTTAATGCAAAACGTTGGCTTTTTCCTTCAGTACGTGCACTCTAGAAGCTGTAGGTTGATGAAATATCCTTCTATAATGATAGAATTGTTCTTCTTTCTACTTTACTTCATTGCAAATAATATTTTGCAGAGTGTGCACTCATTCAGTCATCTTGGATGAACATTGATTAAGTCTTGGAAGGTATGTTTGAGGAAACATTTCCTTCTCTGTCTGAGCTGCATGGAAGAATACTAAATATACTAAAGGACTTATTAATACACATGAATAAACTCAATGACTTTCAAAGTAATTTTTGCCTCTATAATAAAGGTAAAGGTAAAGGTATTCCCCATTGACAAGGTTGTCAAGTCGTGTCTGACCATAGGGGGTGGTGCTCATCTCCGTTACTAAGCTGAAGAGCCAGCATTGTCAGAGACTACTCTGTGATCCTGTGGCCAGGGTGATTACACAGAACACTGTTTACCTTCCCACCAAAGTGGTACCTATTTATCTACTTGCATTTGTATGCTTTTGAACTGCTAGGTTGGCAGAAGCTGGGACTAGTCATGGGAGCTCACCCCGTCACACAGCACCTGTGCTTTGAGCTGCCAACCTGCCGATCTTGTAATCAACAGAGTCAGCATCTTAACCACTTGAGCCACCATGTCTGAGTGGTCTATAATATAGCAATATAATACACCTCTATAATCTAATAATTATAATTATAAATAATTATAAGCTTCTGTAATATAATAATTCTTCTAGTGATGAAATCTGAATCTTGCAAGGTAGAGCTGTTTCAGTTGATGGGAGCTGACTGGAAGCTCATTCAGATGTTATCTCTCCCCCCAGTTAAATTGTGGAGCATATATTAAAACTTAATTATGAGACCCTATGTAGTCTACTAATTAATATTGGACAAAGAGCAAGGAAACCCAGGTTCAGACCTCATGATGCTTACTGAATGATCTTGAATCTTTCAAGCACATTCAGCCTGAAAAACTACACAAGGTTATTGTGAGAATAACATGGGGACCAGCATGAATGCTGCCTTGAACACTTTGGTGGGTGTGTAGGATATGCATATAAAGTTTACTGAAAATAGTGCAAGTTGCTGGAAATATAAAGCATACACTTTTAAAAACAGCAAATGAATTATTACAAATGTCTGGCTTTATTTCTAATGATTCCCTTTGTTGTTCTAGGCTGTTACAGTCCGGAATTCCATGGCTAAATCTTTGTACAGTGCATTGTTTGACTGGATAGTTTTTAGAATTAACCACGCACTTTTGAATACCAAGGACCTAGAGGAGAGCACCAAGGTAACCCCTGTTCAAATAGGAGTTTGCATGTCTCTGTCAAGATAACCTCTTTCTGTCATATATATATAGGTGTGAGAGTATTAAAAACATCAGCCATTTTGGCTTTATAGTTGTGAATAATGTCAAAAAGAGACACATACCTGATTTTAAAACTTTTGTCTTTTCGACAGGCAGGTCACGTCTAAGTAGTTATAGGTTTTATTGGTTTCTTAAGATGTTTGTTTTGAGGGGAGGGGGAAGAAGAAGCCAAGCTTACCACTTCCTGCCAGAGAGCCACTTCTTCCAGAGAGTCATTGGAGAATTTAAATAAGCTTTCAGTTGTGGTACATTATGGGCAAAGGCCTCCAGATGTGCAAATTAGATAGAACTAATTCCAGATGCATTTATAGGAATCATATACAGAGAGTGAGCAAAATCCACAGTGGGCCAGATTGGCTAGTACCTGGATCCACCAGGTGCTGGGGAGTGAGATTCCATCTCCTCTATCAGGGTCCTGGTTTTTACTTGAGCATACATCTGCATGGACCTTGATCATATGGCTAGTCTTCTAGGTAAAATCAAGGTTGCATACATTAGATCCTACACACATACAGCTTTAACATTATACACAACAGTGGAACAGTATGGAGTGATGTTTGCTCCCTTACTCTAAGGAAGTCTCATTCTAATGAAAGATATCATTCAGTCCAGTCCAGTATCGTTATGTGAGAGAGCATAGGTTTTGAACAATGTCAGAACTGTGTCTCAGTGATTCTTAGCACATTTTGAATTATTATGATTTATTCCTGATTTAGGGATTAATTCTGCTGTTTTCCTCAATTTCATTTGGAAGATTACAGTAATTGCTCTCAGACGTCAAAAGACTCAGTGTTCTTTTACTGCTGAATGTTTAATGCATATCTTTCCTGATGGCACCAATCAAGTTAGGGTTATGGGCTTAATGCACCCCAAGCAGATAACTGTAATGTTCAGCACTTAGCAGATTGCAAATAAATCCCAATTGTTCAGTGTGGGCCATTGTTCCACATTTGGTATGACACTCACGTGTAGAGAACTGGTGATGTTATCTGCCACAGAAGCTGCTGTTTGTAAGAGTTAATTCTATATACTGTGCTCTGGTTTAGTTTTCTTGTGATATAGCCTTTTTGTGACTTTGTAAAACATTCAGCACTCTCCCCTGCCCCCCACAAGCTTTTCCCTTCTTAAAAGCTTTAATCTGCAGTGCGTATCTTTGGTGTGAAGCAAACAGCATGCTTTCTGGCTTTCTGAGATTATAGCTACATCTGGCACATTAAATGCATTTGTGCAAAATTTAAAATGTGTTGCATTCTCATATTGATAAATTCATGTCAGGTTTTTTGTACCCAGTAGTTGATTTTTAAAGATACATATTTCAGTGGTTGAGTATTTGACAAAATATCTGTGAAAGTGTTTTGACTTAATGGTTTCAAGTAGCCTACTAAAGAAAAACAGTATAGCTCATTGCTATAACATGATTTAAAATTTGTCATGGTAGGTCAAGAAAAAGGTGATTTTAAAAGAGAATGTGCTTCTGCATTCAAACATGAAGAAATATATTTTGTTCTGAGTAAGCCTCGATTAGAATAAAAGTCTGGTCTACCTATATTTATTAGACTTTGAAAATGTAACTGTGGTCTGATTGTCTGCTTATAAACATGAAAGCGTAAAAGCAAATAAATAAATACTAAATTAAACATTCACATTTTAAAAGTAAACTATGTAGTGCCTGAGGGCCAGCGTAGTGTAGTGGTTTGAATGTTGGACTCAGACTCTGGAGACCAGGGTTCGAATCCCTGTTCTGCCATGAAACTCACTGGGTGACCTTGGGCAAGTCACATTCTCTCAGCCTCAGGGGAAGGTAATGGCAAGCCTCCTCTGAATCAATCTTGCCAAGAAAGCCCCATGATAGGTCGGGAAGAACTTGAAGGCACACAACAACAACATGTAGTCCCTAAATCAGTTAATAAATAAATCTGAGGAATTCTACTTGGCTTCAAAATCCCACCCCTATTAAATCACACAGAAATAGCTAAGAGTCCAGTTTTAAAATATGGAAACTTGATTATTATCTGTCCTAAATTCTAGAAGCATTCAGACATCATGCTTCAGGAGGAAAATCTGATGTGTTTAATGCTGTGGCATTTTATCATTTTATTGCATTTATGATTTGCATCTCACATTTTTACTGTATGTGGAGAGTTGAAATTATGATCAGTAAGGCCCTTATTTATTCAGTTTTAACAATTTGCTAGAATCTATACAGTCCTGTAATGGCAATAGTTGCCATAATTACTCTCAAAGGTAGGCTAAGATGCAGTGCACTAGAAGTGAATACTGAAAGAAGGATGGTGGTGGCCATTAGTGATGTACTTAATACTACATTTCCTCCTCCCCACAGGTGAGGTAAACAGCTTGTAAAGCAATACAGTTTAGATAATCTTTATAGAGTTCTTGATCTACTACTTGAAGCAGTGCTCCCAGATGAACCTTTCCATTTGATAGTACTATCCAGAATTTCATCCTATGGGAAAGGATAGCATGTTGTAAAATCAAGTCAAACAAAACAGAGAGG
>CM034709.1:9240629-9255990 GCA_020142125.1 Phrynosoma platyrhinos | reverse complement strand
AGTTCCTGCATGGCAGGGGGTTGGACTGGATGGCCCTGGTGGTCTCTTGCAACTCTGATTCTATGATGTAAGCCCCTGGATCAGCCGGAAGCTGGTCCGAGGCCTCCTAAGGGGTCTGGAAGCCACCGGCAAAAGAAGCAGAAGGAAACGGCTCCCGTTGGTGGCTCATTTGTGACTGCAGTGGTGGGCCACTTTCAGAGCAAGCCATCTGGTTGCTGCTGTCCATGGCCAATCAGGGCTGAAGCGACCAGAGGCTGCTCCTAGCCCCTGATCTGCTTTGCTGCTAAGTTACACATATGGTGGAAATTGTGCATCATTGCCCATTGCTCATTGTTGTGCATTGATTGCATAGTTGCACATAGTCATGTACATCAGTGTACAGTGTGTTTGTTTGGGCAACATTGCAGTCTCTAATGAGATAGAGTAGTGCAACTGACACATAACTCTAAATGTAAAGTTATGCAGCCTCTCTTCAGTGCAGAATCAGCAAAGTCTGTAAAATGGATACTAGGAGCCATTAAGTATGCAGACTGCTTTGTTCTGCACTGGTTGTACTGATACTTGAGGATAAAAATAGTGTTCCGTTAGAACTGTTGCACATATCATGCTTTTTAAATCAAAATAATCTCTAGGTAGAACAAAATTATATATTCTGATTTGTTTGAAGTATAGTAGCAGATCTTAGATGTGTATTGTCTATGTACTGGAAAAGAAGAGTGGAGATCTAGTTAATTTTATCGCTAGAACATGTTGCTATTTATATGAATACTACTTAGTATGCTGTCACAAATCAAATTTTTACTAATCATTGGTTCAGGACTTGGTTTTATCTATCTGTAAGTAGAAGATTCACAGGAATGTGTATTCTTGAATATTTTTACACATGATCAAAATTATATCACTAAGAAGAAAGCTTTCATGTTTTTCTCCAATTTATTTAGTTTCCCACAAGCAACAAATCAAACACTGCTAGACAAGTTTAAGCGCCAACATGAAGGGAACCTCTACATTGAATTTCCAGCTGTGATGGAACCTGCTTTCATTATAAAACATTATGCTGGAAAAGTTAAATATGGTGTGAAGGTCTGTATGTTATTTAAAGGTACTTATTTGTCCTAAAATGTGTGTTTCTTTCAGAACGTGCAGTCATAATAATACTTCAAGCTCCCTGGTTGTTCAACAAAGTTCTGTTTATCAGAATAAATGGATCAGCTGTAGAACAGGGGCTTTATACAATGTGTTGTGATTCTTGAAACAGTGTTATACAGCCTTAGGTTTCTTTGTTTCTTTCTTGGGATTCTAGCCCAAGATAGATATGGACTGTATCCAGAATATATGTACTTTCTTTTCTTATCTGAAAGCTGAAAATTTCATCATAGTTAATTATGGTTACTCAAGTGAACTTAAATGAAAGCATGAATGGGACCAAATTTTAAAATAGTCAGCTGTTTCTTTTAGAAGAGCCCATCAGCACAACATGTGAAAGGTATGTCGACTCAGCCTTGAGCTGACTGTACTTTCTTACATGGAGATATAATGAGTATGAGTGGGATCCCATTGCTACCTTGGCAACACTTGACTCTCTTCTTCATTTATATTTATAGAATGTATTTTCTTTCTTAGGTAGAGGAGAGATGGTATATTCTAAAATATAATTTGCATAAATCTAAATTTGCAAACGTTTGAAATCAACACCAGTCATGCTTTGGGACCTTTGAGATCCAAAACATTTAAAGTTTTGAAAAGGAATGGCTTGGCTGTAGAGTGAATATCATGGCATCAACTGCTGTAGGAGGATCCATATTGTTGAGCTACAACCTGTGATCAGGTTTGGGATGGGCATCCACTTTCTCTTCTTGCAATCTTTCTCCTACTTCCTAGCAGTTCTGCTACTCAGCTGATCAAAGATGTCAGCTTAGCAATAAGGGAAAGGAAGGCTGGAATGAGTTGGGGCAGTCTCAGTAGAAGCCAGTGGACAAGATGTTTTCTCATGCCTGGTCTATACTGAATGGCAGTTACTCTCCAGAGTTTCAAACTGTGGTCTTTGACAGGTCTGCCTAGATGCACTAGGGCCTGAACCCTGGTCTGTCCCTGAGCTATGTCTCATTACTTGAAGACAAAATTGACAGTTTCTAAAGGATTGTCACAGTTTCTTAAACAGTTGCAGCAGGGGTAATAGACTATACAGTCAGCCTTCCATATTCACGGATTCAACTATCCACAGCTTTAAAACTTTTTTTTTTAATTCCAAAAAGCAAACCTTGATTTTGCCATTTTTTATATAAGGGACACCATTTTACTATGCCATTGTATATAATGGGATTAAAGCATCAACTTATTTTGGTACCTGCTGAAGATCGTGGAACTAAATCTCAGCATAAACCAAGGGCCCACTGTACTTTAAGAGTGGTGCAGTACAAATGCAATTCTGAGTCATGCTTCTATATTTACAGTATCTTTGTTAGATCAGCTAAGTAGCATTGAGTGTAGAATTCATGCTCTTCATAATCTCTGATGCAACAGAGCAAAGGAATAAGACCTAAGTCAGAAGGAACACTGTCATGAGGATAATAAAACCACTACTTCTTCCTTTATTTTCCTTAGGATTTCCGAGAAAAAAACACAGATCATATGCGGCCAGATATTGTGGCACTCCTAAGAAGCAGTAAAAGTGCCTTTATCTGTGGAATGATAGGGATTGATCCTGTTGCTGTGTTCCGCTGGGCAGTCCTCAGAGCTTTCTTCAGAGCTGCAGTTGCATTTCGGGAGGCTGGAAGAAGGTACACTGAAAAGAAACCTGGTAGGTGTCTACTATTGTAACTCTTCTTTCATAAAGAATTATTTTTCCTCTTAAATCTCTGAAGACTATGCTTTTGATAACTAATCTAAGGTCAGATATTCCACTGTGAAAACAATGAAACATTTTGTATGCTTATGTCTTTAAAATACATATGTTCCAACGATTCTGATATATTAAAGAAGAATGTTCTTGTACCATAAACACATTTTAAAGGAAAGATCATTATAATTCAGATGAGTTCATAAGTTCACGGTAACCTTATCTTTTCCAGGGTCCTTCTGGGAGTATATGATTTTCGAAATGTATTGAGCATTTGTGTTTGGAACACTTTTTTGAAAAATGGAGTTGTCATTGTTTTCTCTTGTTAATAAAGTATTTATGCAGAGAACATTTTAAATCACACTGATATGTAGGCAATAGCTCACTAAGGAGTAGCTAGCTGAAACATGTTGCTTTCTTGTGGAACAGGACATGATAAATTAAAGAAAGGGTTTAACAATGAAATATTGGCTTTGCTTAGTTTTTGTAAAACTTCTGTGTGTAAGTTCCATACCTAACACAAAAATATACAGTACTTTTATATTGTTTTTTGGAATCATATCTCTGAGAGCAGTAATGGTGCACAAACATATCTTTGTAGTGAATCTAGAACTACTCTGCCACCCAACAGCACTTTAATTTCTTCTGAATTCAAAATATTAATTAGAATCTTCTTTTACTCTTTTTTAAAATTACTTTTCCTTGTCTCTAAAAGGGGTTCGGCATACAGACCAGCACAGGGACAATGGATTTTGGCCAATAGCCTCTATATGACTAGGAGCACATGTAATTTTGCTTGAACATAAAGTATTAATAATTGTGGAGGACAGGAGTCCTTCTCCATCTTTAAGGATATTTTCTTTCAAGTACACTTGGGATTTTGTGAAGCTCATTCTTGTCCTTCCTGTGCTGAGTTTTTAAAAAGCTTTTTTCCTTTCAAATTTGAAGTATTAAACAAATGTGTGCAATAATTTCTTGTCTGAGAGGTTCACACAGAACATACGCAATTGTAGTTCATAGTACAAGGTAGATTGTTAACATTATACAAAAGATACCATTAAAAAATTCCAGCATTTAGTCACAGTTCACTAAGGATATTAATTTTGCAAATATGTTTACCAATATGCACAATAAAAGACTAGTGGCTGATAGTTAAATGACAGAGTACACTTATTTTACACTTTCACTGATTTTACACAACATTCTAGTCAATTTTACTATTTCCCCCCATAGGACTATGTAATAATAATAATAATAATAATAATAATAATATAGCACCATCAATGTACCTGGTGCTTTACAAATAAAACATTTATAACTATTTCAATAATACAAAACACTAAAATATAATACTAAAATACAATGCCAAAAAAACCACACAGACAAAAACAAAATGTAGAACAAAGCATAGTCAGTATAGATAATCAATTATAATAAAAATATAAAACAATGCATTTCCCTTCCAAGCATATCTTGACTGCTAGAGAACTATGATTGCAGAAATGATTGCATCATCTCTTCAGTTCCTTTCTGTCTGCCTTAGTGTTTATTTTGTGAAGAACTTTCTCTGACCCATACAAATTTTGCTTTAATAGTGACTAGAGCATGTGCAAATGGAATTGTTGAGTTCCCCCCTTCAATGTTAGTGTAAAATTTATAGAATCTGATAGAATCTCTGATATATTTCTGATATGAGCATTTCAGAAGCACACACCAATACACGTTCATGACCATGCACAACTGTTTAAATTTCTTCTTATTATTTTTATTATTACTATTTTGCAATGGTTGTAACTTCTGTCTATAGGTATGTGGAACATCTCATGGCCAGTCAGAAAGTACAGTGACAGCTGATCTGAATGACTTTAGAGTTTTCCTCTAGAAAATGATCAGTTACATTCATGGTACAAGTAGGAGGTATCTCATGCCTGTGTCTAGCTTGGCTTATTAAGTGACTTCATTTTTGTTGTTTCTGTGAGAGTAATTTTGAGCAATTTCTGAACATATGTCTCTGCCCTTGTTTAAATCCCTTTGACGTAAAGCTAATAGTTGCAGTGTTGTCTTCTGTAGGGTTTTTTTTAAATACTTGTGTTCTTGTATTATAGCATGTATGGGGGCTTTGTAAAGGCAGACAGATTCAACTGCCAACATTTTGGTGTGCCTTCTATAGACTTATCAAATGATACTGTAGGTATCATCGATACTGTAGATGTGGCACCCAAGCCTATTTTTTGAGGCTTTAGACTTTCCCGACTCCCCAGGCAACAATTTTTGTGGTCAAAAGGGGGAGGGATGCTGTCCTAGAAGCTTCTGCACATGACAGTTCATCATTTATATAGTTGCAGGACTCTTGCACTGCAGGACTCTTGCAATGTTAAAAGAAAGACAACCCTGTCGTTCAAAACCAATAGTGGAATTCCAGATACTTCCATTTTTGTTTTCTTTTTTCTTTTTCTTTTCTGGGTGTATGTGTGTCTGTGTGTCTGTGTTTGTGTGTGTACGCATGCAGTCTCTGTGGTCCTCTGAGGCAGAACATTGCTCCATTGCATTTGTCCACCACTGTCATTGATTTGACTTTATATTTATAAGTTTTATTCTGATAACTGAAAATACTATTTTTTCAATTTCCCCCATTCCAATATTCATTAAGAAAATATCAACAATCCATACTAAAACCATATTAAGACTTTCTCACACCAGTGAGACAATTCAAGGGTCAGATCATAAGACTACAAACAGTGATTTCTTAATTTTATGATCTTGAAGTTATAAAGAATGTCTTAGATCTAGAGATGATTTGCACCATTGTACTATCTGGGAAAAGTTGGTCCAATATTATATTTTGGTACATTTCTTCATGTACCCTTTTTAAACAACATTCTTGTCAAGATCTCACTACACATTTGAACAGCTTGTTGAATTTGCACAAGAGACTGTCTTAGGTATAGGGCATGTCATTCTGAGGTTATGTTTGTGTCACTTTTAGCTATTGGATGTTATTTCCAGTATAATCCCTGTTCCTTATTGCACAATCATTTGAGGTTGCTTGATACAGTAAATTAAGCCAAAGAGAGAGACAAGAAACTGTAGTCATAACCATTTTGAAATCTGACAGTTAAAATAACATTATTTGAAACTGAATGACTATTTGGGCACAAAGGATAAATGTGCAATAACCAGTTCAAAAGGAGCTTTTTTGTTGTGTCTGTCCTGCTCTACACTACAATATTCTGAAATCTCTTCAGTCAGATTCACCCCATCATTCAGCCTCTTCTTTCTAGTCCAAAGAAAAAAGGTGCCTCAAATTTGTAATCCAGTCCAGGCAGCCAGTACCAATACTATCAGAGCGCACAGTATAGCCTCCTTATCAGCTAAACAGGAATTGGTCCTACAAAGTAAAATGTCAATCTGTTGTATTAGTTTGTTGTACAAGTTAAACAAGTTAAAGTATCTTGAATGTTTTGTTTGCCTGGCTGCAGAATTACTTCCACTTAGCTTATCTCTTCCAAGTTACACTGTGCCATCAGCAACCTGCACTGTACCTCAAATTAATAAAACACATGTGCTCAAAAGTAAAGGAACTTTAACACAGTTGGAACCCAAAATGAAGTCTGGATACTAAAAAAGACTGATTTACATTGTGAACTCAGTTGAGGGATTAGGGATTTCTGAAATATTTAATTACTGGAGGTATGATTGGTGGTTATCAGCTGTAAAGGCTGAAGCCCTGCTTATGTAGGAACCATAAAAAGTGATACAATGTAATAATAAAAATAGTAGCAATTATTATACATATTGTTTGGAGTCTCCACGTATCGTTACTTAGTATATTCTATTCCATATGGCTTCAGTATTAACAATTGGAATCACTTTTTAAAGTGCATTGCCTAACGCTGCATATATTGGAATTGTATTCAGACTGTTGTAAATTTGAAGAAATTCTCACATTTTTATAAATCATACATGTGTGAGTGAGCTAATTGGTCCCATTATGGTTTAATCTTTAACCACTGAAATGTAGGATGTATCATATTTTATGAAAATGGCATGATGTAAATATTAACCCGTGTCAAACCCACACATTATAATCTGCACTACAGTTTCACTCTTGATCCTAGGTAAAATCAGTGGGCCAGGTAATAACTATTTGGGCTGCAGCCTTTACTCCACATTTGAAGAGCACCTCTTTAAGACCCAGAAAGTTGCCTTTCAATAATTCAAGGCAAGATGGATCCATCTTATCTTGTGCAGTCAATCTGATTTGCTAGAAATAAGAAGCTGTTGTCCATAGGCAGAAAGCAAACATGACTTTTGAATAATTCTGTGTCAATACAGCAGTTGTCCGCACTGTGTTTGACTCTTCCTTGGTTTCTGCTTATGTAATCTTTCTCTTCTCTCCATGTTTTTGTTTTTGTTTTGCTTCCCAAGGGCATGATGATGCGGTTTTGAAAAGTGTGGATAGTTTTAGCTTTCTCCATCACCCAGTTCATCAGAGGAGCTTAGAGATTCTGCAGAGATGCAAGGAGGAGAAGTACAGTAAGGCGCCATATCCCACCATCTCTCTGACATGACACTCACATACAGCAGGAAATGGAAACCAGGAGCATACTGAGTCTCAAGGATGGGTGGCCATGCTTGCAACCATTTAATGCAGAATCAAGTGTCCCCTTCAGTGACAGAATATGAGACAGATTTAGGTGTCCTTCAAGTGGGAATCTCTAGATCACATGGAGCGTAGAGGTTTGAAATAGATGCTCTGATCTTTACTTAATTACAAAAATATTTCCAGTGTACAAGCATGACAAGGCATGGATCCATTTACAAAAAATAATTGTGGATTGCTCTCCTAGGGGTCCTAGAGTTTGAACAAAAGTTTTTAAATAGCAGTGATTTTTAGATATTTTAATATGCATTCATGTTCCAGGTACACAGGAATTTTTCAGTGGGATTTGATCAGAACTTTGATCCTCTTATTGTTGTGTCATAATATCTGTATATGGATTTAAAAAATAAATTCTCTTCAAAGCTCCCACAGTTTCCCAAGACTCTAGCGCAACTAAGATTCTGTAATATAGATTCTATTATCTAGTGCAGACTGTAAGAAATGTTACACCAGTAGAAGATTTCTTTTACAGAACAGAATAGCAGAGATGCACTTGGTCTCCATTTCCTTCTCTTCACTACTGTTTGTTACATAATGAACTAGTCCTGCATGAAAACCAGGCCCGTTTGCCTTTGTTACTAATGATGGCTGGATTCTTCTTGTGGGAGTCAAAGGGATCCAGCAGCATGAAACATAACACCCTCTGCCATAAAAATAGCACATGGTGTTTCCTTCTTATAACTACATTGAAAGCCTACTGAAGGTTGCCATAACACCAGCTTGCTCATTAAATAGCTTTGCCTATACAGTAATGATTTCATCTCAGTGATCATGTGCATCACCATGACAGATTCTTCAAACATGAGATATAAAAATTTTATTGAAAGTTTGCCTGAGAACTGGTCGAGAAAATGTTTAATCTTTTCAGTAAGCATTAATGGATCATATTCCAGAGAAAGTTTAAGCCTTTTACCTCCATTTAGCATTTGATGTACCATAAAAGTTTACAGAGACACTACATTGCTGTTAACCTTACTAAAGGAGGTATTTCTATTTGTTTTGAGTATTTGCTGGCGTGCCAGCCACTCTTGCAAAAAGTTTGTTGCTTCTTCTGAAAGGGAAATGGATGCTAATTATTAACTTTGATTTTGAAAACTGAACAAGTGGTGTAGGCTAAGGGATAAATTGAATGGGTCTTACCTAAAATGGATTTCCCCAAACAATTTAATCTGAGACCATTAAAACAGTCTGCTCCAAAATTCATTCTTGATGGAACTTCATTAAAAAAACTTTCCTCCTGGATCAGGTCAGAAGGCCATTTAGTCCCACATCTTCGCTGAGATACAGTTGACTTGTGTAACTACAGCAACATAGGAGTAAAAAAAATCTTTAAACACAGCAGCACTGGGGGAAAGATCAAGCTATCTCCTGTCTGCGATGTCTGGCTTCTGGGTAGTTTCTCAAAACCAGGCTGTTCTGGGAAGGCTGCCTTGGAAAATTTACTGTACTAGAAGCAATTTTCCAAGGCAGCCTTCCCACCTGGCTTCAGTGACCCACTCAGAAGCCAGATAACTGAATAAAACAGGCTGCTTAGGAAGTGGCAACTTTCTCTCCCATCTTTGTCTCCTCGCCCTCCCCACCACCTCTGTGCATCCCTGCAAAAAGTTTGCTCTGTTGATGTAATAGACCATTATGCCAGCATAAGATACCAATAGAATTCTTGCATATATGATCGCCTTCCTGCCAACTGACTGGAGAAGCTTGAAACAAACAACCTTCCTTTTTTTTTTACCATCAGTCTGATATACGGAGAGATACTGCCTTAGAAGTTCCATTTAGCCACTATAGAAAAAAGTTTTGATCAGGCATATCGTCTATTAATTTATCTGATCCTGAACAAACACAAACATTAAACCTAGAAGAGACTACCATATTCTGTGATAACCTTAAGCTATTTTAGATTTAGGTGAAATAATGTTTTTTCTTTTTCTTTTGATAATCAGTTTTGCTAGATGACCTTCAATCCCATTGTTGAAAGAGGAAAAAATATTACTCCACCTACTTTCCACTCTGTCCATCATGTTAAAGGCATTTATGGTGGGCCCTTGGTATCCACTGGAGTTAGGTTCCAGGAGACCCAGTGGATATCAAAATCATGGATGCTCAAGTCCCATGATATAAAATAGTGCAACAAAATGGTGTCCCTTATATAAAATGGCAAAATCAAGGTTTGCTTTCTCGAATTTGTTTCTCTGAATATTTTTAAGCAGGGATAGGCAACCTAAGGCCCGGGGGCCGGATGCGGCCCCCTGAGGCTTTTGGACCGGCCCCAGGCCGGTCCTGCCGCCACAGTCGCCCGCCATGATGATATTGATTATTGTTGTTATTACTTGCTCTTGGGGTTTTCTTGGCAAAATCTCCACAGGGGTTTTGCCATGGCTTTTCTGGGGCTGAGAGAGTGTGCATGCATATTTTTTTAATTTTAATTTTAATTTTAATTTATTTATTTATTTATTTTTGGTGCTCCGGCCCCCAAATTGTCTGAGGGACAGCAACCCGGCCCCCGGCTCAAAAAGGTTGCCTACCCCTGTTTTTAAGCCATGGATGGTTGAATCCGTGGATACAGAGGGCTGATAATACTATGCTTCCCCACTCAGATTTTTTTTTCTAAATCATCCCAAACACTGTGTTTCCTCATCAGAGTAAGTACCTCACCTCTGAATTACTTTAGTTACTTTTTCTCTACTTTTCCCTGATCTATTGTATCCTTTTTCATAATGGAGCAACCAGCACTACATGCAGCATTTTCAAGTGTAGTTGCAGCATAGATTTTATGTAATGATATTTCAGTAACTGATATGTTTACTATTTTGTACTTACACTGAATCTTATCTGTCATTTTGTGACACATTCTTACAGTTTAGAGCAGGGGTAGGCAACCTGCAGCCCGGGGGCCGGATGCGGCCCACCGAGGCCTTTAGACCGGCCCCAGGCTGGTCCTGCCGCCGCCGCCGACAACCCCTGCTGCCACAGCCGCCCACCATGATGATATTGATTATTGTTGTTATTACTTGTTCTTGGGGTTTTCTTGGCAAAATCTCCACAGGAGTTTTGCCATCATGGCTTTTCTGGGGCTGAGAGAGTATGCATGCATATATTTTTTAAAAATTTTTTTTTTAAAAATTTATTTATTTTTGCTTCGGCCCCACAATTGTCTGAGGGACAGCAACCCGGCCCCCTGCTCAAAAAGGTTGCCTATCCCTGGTTTAGAGCTATTCACAAGGATAATAGATAATTACCAAGTTGTAATTTTATCACATTGCTGTAATTTAGATACATCTGTATTCTATCAAAAGCAGAAAATTACAAATAAATAGCTATATACATAGTGTACAAAGTTACCAATTGCCAAAATATGTTGCATATTTGTCCACAGCTTACTGGGTATTTTATAACCCTGATTAGTTTGATGTCTTCTGCAAACCTGGGTGTGTCACTGCTAAGTTCAAGTCACTCATGAATAGCACTGGTTCTGATACAAATCTTCATGGTATCCCATTGCTTGCTTCCCTGCAGTTGATTCCTTCAGTCTGTCATTTTTTTTAAAAAAAAAAACTATTTTTGTCCATAAGAAGACCTTAGCCTGTGGTTCCCAAATTTTCTTAATAGCTTTTAGTGAGATCTTTGAAAAAGAAAAAAGAACAGTATCAAAGGGCCATGTTCATGATGATTTAAATGTTACAGGAGGGAGAATCTAGTTTGCATATAGTGATTTTATCATCTGCAAATTAATACTTTCATAGAGATGACATGGGGGGTTGCAGACTGCCAGAAATAGTGCAAATTGAGTCCACTTTTAGGGTTAGGGTTAGTGCTAGGGAATCATGGGAATTGTTTTTTTTCTGAGACATTTTTATTTCTGAGCCTTCTCTGTCAGAGAGCTCTGGAGCCACAATAAAATACAGTTCCCATGATTCCCTAACCCTAACCCTTAAAGTGGACTCAATTTGCACTATTTCTGGCAGTCTGCAAAGGCCCTTAGTTCAGTTGAAAGTTCTTTAGTCATCCAACCTAGTTTCCTGAGACGCCTCCCATTTTTCCTTCTCATTGGAACAGTTTGAGATTGTGCCTTCAGTGTCACCCTTTTGAGAAACTCCTATCCATCCCAAACTCCCTTCTCCTTTAGTATTCCTGCCCACAGGATCATTCGCAGTGTTTCCCTAAGTTTGTTGAAATCAGCTCTCCTAAAGTCTAGAATGAGTGTTTGACTATGCCTAGCTTCTCCTTTCGACTGTATAATAAATTCCAGGAGAACATGATCACTCCCACCTAGGGATCCCACCACTTGCACTCTATTGACCAAATCATCCCTGTTGGTTAGGATCAGATCTAAAATAGCTGATCTCCTTGTTGCGTCTTCCACCTTGGGGACAAACAGATTGTCTTCGAGGCAAGTGAGGAATTTGCTAGACCTTGAAGTATTGGCTGAGTTTGACTTCCAGCAAATATTAGGATAGTTGAAGTCACCCATCACTACTACATCTCTCCTTTCTGAGTGTGTGGTCATCTGTTCTAGAAAGGCATCATCCAATTCTTCAGTCTGACTTGGGGGGGTCTGTAGTAGATTCCCGCAATAACATCCCTGTTGTTTCCTTCCCTTTTAATTTTTATCCAGATGTTCTCCACCTGATTTCCAGGCTTTAAGTCCTGGATCTCTTCACAGGTGCAAACATCCTTGGCATATAATGCTATTCCTCCTCCTTTCCTGTTTGGCCTATTTCTCTTTAAAAGGTTATACCCTGCTATTCCTACATTCCAGTCATGACACTCATCCCACCCATGAAAGAGCAAATTTCCATAGAACCAGGCTTCAGCAAACTTAATTTGATGACAATCTGTAGTGTTTATATTCTCTACAGTTGTGAAGATATTAGCAAGTAAAGGGAATTTAGAAGGAAAGAAGCAGCTGTCCCATAGAAATGGACAATTCATAAGCAATAATAGCTAGAGCTTTGTCTTTCAATAACTCCATTTTTTTCCTTGTAAAGTCTTTGCAGTGACTCAGTTATGGAGGCCAGTGTTTGTAATGTTAGGAAAGCTTAACTGACAATCTTCCTTTTGGCTTTTTTTTTCCTTTGAGACTAGGAATCTGTATTTGGTTTGTTTTTACCTACTTTAAAGTATAGTTGCTATGTAGGATCGCAGGTAGATTCTGTGGTAAACCAGCTGACTTGCACATGGATTTCTTTATTTTAAGAGCTTAGGTTAAATGTATGGTATCAACCATGGTTTCTCTTTTACAATTCCTCCCCCCCCCCCCCCCCCCCCCCCCCCCCCCCCCCCCCCGCTCCCAGCATGTTATCATTTTCAGCACATTGTTGCAGTTTGGTGGTCTTTTCATTTGGCCCAGTGAGTTTCTTTTTCACAAAATAGAATGTTAATGTTATTGTTGCTATGCTGCTACAGGTATTGCCCGAAAACACCCAAGAACACCCCTTTCAGACCTTCAGGGAGTTAACACTATCAATGAGAAAGCTCAGCGGTAAGTTAAGTTACGTGATAAATAAAATTGCTGAAGAAAGACTGCTACATGTGAAATCATTACTATTTGTATTAAATATCTGCCATTGGTCATTATTATTTGTGAAAGCTAAATAACATTTTTTTCTATGTTGTAGTGACGCGTATGGAGTTAGCTGGAATAACAGGATAGGTGTCCGACAGAGCCGGCTATCCAGCCATAGCAGTTTACTTGATAAAGATGGAATATTTGTGAATTCAACTAATAGCAAACTTTTGGAGAGAGCCCACGGCATTCTGATGTTAGTGCATATTTTGTTTTTGTTTGAAATATAGATTTGATCTGTAGGGATAACAACAAATACGGGACAAACTAGGATAAAAGAAGTCTTGAAGAGATTCCTGTTTCCTCTTCAGCAGCTATCACTTGCGGGGCACAAATTGCCATTTGAAAATTCTCAGTCCTCTCATTGGGCAGAATGAGGCAGTTATCTCAGGCAGATGATTTAAGATGTCATGAAAGGGCAGTAAATTGTTAGCCAGTAAATTTGTAACTGCTGCATTTTTCTGTCAGGGTTGTATAGAAATGTTTATGAGATTTTCTGCATCATCTCCCAGTCATGTACCATTGGAGACTATCGCTCTACACTTTTAAATCGGGGCTAGGTCATTTTAACTGCTCTGGCTGCCTCCTGTTGCATTCTGAAATTTGTAGTTTAGGAAGGGGCATTTAGAATATTCAGCCAGAGAGCCTTTAAGCCTCACTGAACTACAAACCCCAAAATGCAACAGGAGGCAGACAGAGCTGTTAAAGTGACCTAGCCCCATTTTAAGAGTGTGGTGCGATAAGCTCAATGTACTCTTCTGCCTCAATCAGCAAATTATGTAGTACTCTGCAATACTGTATGCAGGACATGGACACATTCTGGGAGCTGATATAGACACTTAAAAGCTCCCCATTCTCATAAACTGACAACGTGACTGATAAGGCATCATAGCATGACCTCCTAAGATTAAAATTAAAAGGAACCTTCTGTGTTTGCAGAATTTCTTTTTGGACTTTTCTTCAAGTATTGTAATAATTTAGATTCTCCCATATATTATCCACATGTGTCTTAAAAATGTAGATGAATAACTGAGTGTCTGTTTAGCTAAATTACTCATCAAAGAATATAGTATTGTGTGTGTTCAGATCATTAAAAATATATCCATGATGTTGTATGGGTTTGGGAAAAGATGCATTAAACTTAATATTTTTGATAGTTTATTTTCTATTCAAAAATAACTTTCACAAATAAGTTTGAAAATTAAAATGTATCTAAGAAATAGGAGAAGGGAGCGTAGGTCCTCAGATTTCATTCCAGACATTCTATGTCCATGGAGTAACCAAAAACATATTTTGTGTTACATCTGAAGCAAGACTGAGTCATGAAAAGTGTCTGTACTCCAACATATATGTCCCTACTAAATTAATGTAATTCTTACCATTTTTCTTAGGAGAAACAAGAACATCAAAGCCAAACCTAATCTTCCAAAGGTAAGAACATTCTAATAAACTGTGCCAGACAATGCTATTGTATATGATATAAAGCTGCATAATGCATGATTTTACACCAATATTTCATCCTCATAAAAACAGAAAGCACTCAGAAAATGTGTACTGCTATTTATGCACACATTTGTACATTTGATATATTCTGAAACACACATTCTTTACATTTTCTTATATTTATTATAGATATTCTTCTTCATAGTCTCTGTGGCTTACACAAATGGGGACATTCCTGCACCTGTACAGATTAGATTTGGAACCTATCAGAGCCTTCAGCAGTTTTTAGCACTAGGCCCACCCTCTCTCATCACACGTCCACTGCAGTTTGCATTCCTTTTCTCAGTCCTCTTCAACTGCCTCAGGATTAGCAGCTAGGTTAGGAACACCTTCACTTCCTTGTGCCCACAACTTCTACTTTCAATTTCACTCAACAAACAGACTTTCAAAAAACATATATATGTTCTTGTCTCTTCAACATCCCTGTCTTCCTTCCCTCCTTCTTGTCCTCTCCTCTGTTTTTATTCTGAGTTCAACGCATCCAACCCTCCAGCCCCATTTCTGTTCCACTACATCATAATTAGGACTTGGAGAGGAGAATGTCTATTTTAAAAAAGGGCTCAATCGAACCCATCACAAACCCTTGCTATTACAAGGAATTCTATTCTAGGTACTTTATCATCCCAAAGGTAAATGGAGGCATCCCATTATGGACCTCTTTGCATTTCCCACAAATGCTCAGTGCCCTTGGTACTGCTCCAGGAGAAAGAGATGAGGCTGGAACCTGGGTGTGTGGGTGTGTATGTCAGGAAATGACATGGATGTGACCACAAGATGGAGCTGTAAGCTT
>CM034709.1:9229894-9240529 GCA_020142125.1 Phrynosoma platyrhinos | reverse complement strand
AAGTCCTTTTGCAGACAACTCTCTGGAATCCTTCTCCTGGCGTCCTGTGGATATGGAACAACTCTGCATGTGGTCGTGGTGGACACAGAGCGTCTTTCTACGCCCCAACAGTGTATTCCTTTACTATGGGCAGGGAAGATACTTTATACTTCCCCTCCGTTCCCATTCATCAACCACTCAATGATCCAAATGTGAAAAGAAACAGCCAAAGCCATCCTGATCACCTCACACAACAGGACTAAAAACACCTGCCATAGGTCTCAGATCTCCTATCCCAGGCAGGGTGCAGAATATATTATCCAGATGTGAAAACCCTGTGCTTCACAGGTTGGACAGTATGGCCATAGCAGATCTTCCGCTCTTGTGCATTGAATAATGATGGTAGATGACCATCCATTCACCCAGTGCATCCATTTACCAGTGCTTCCATCTACCAATGGCTAGATTTTTCAATGCAGTGTACATTGGGCTACTTCTGCACCAAGTTCAGAAACGTCAGTTAGCTCAGAAAAGGCAGGAAGGTTGACTACTGTTGAGTGATCATATTACACCAATATTAAAATCACTCCACTAGCTGCCAATTAGTTTCCAGGCAAGGTACTAAGTGTTGGTTATTACATTTAAATCCCTACATGGTTTGGGTCTAGATTACCTACAGGATCTCCTCCTCCCATATAATCTGCCCATTCACTCAAGTCCTCTGATGACTTCAGTCAGCCAGGACTAGGTTGGCAACTGTCAATCAGATGACTTTTTCTTCAGTTTGCCCTAGCTTGTGGAATGACCTGGTGGAAGAGATTCAGCAACTGAATACACTGTCCAAATTTTAAAAAGTATTGCAAACCAGTCTCTTCTGGCAGGTATATCCACATGATTTTTAAATTATGAGTTTCAAATGATGAATTTTAAATGAGCATTGTTTAGGATATATATAGTTTATTTGTCCATTTAAACTGTTTCATATTTAATTAATGTGTTTGAATTGATGTTGTTCATTGTTTATTTGTTGTTATTCCTCTCAACCCATTGGAAGAGGCGGGTAGATGCTGCTGCTTGTTGTTGTTGTTGTTGTTGTTGTTGTTGTTGTTGTTGCTATTTTGATTGCTGTAATTTTTATGAATCTCCCAGAGCATCAGTTTGATGTACAAGGAAGACAAAATTCTTACAAATGAACATTGTGCTATTCTTTATGCTACCATTGTTTAATATCCAGTATTGGAGATATGGAAAAGTTATTCAGAATTTGTAGTCAGAAACATAGCATTGTCACAACCACTTAAATCTTGCATAAATTTATATTAGTGTATGTTCAAGTTTGTTCATGATTCTCACAATCCAAGTTAGTTCTTGCTTTTCTATTTCCTCAGCACTTGCTGAATGTGAAATCACTCAAGCACCTTGCAAACTTGACTCTGCATGACCGTATCACAAAATCTCTCCTCCATCTTCACAAGAAAAAAAAGCCGCCAAGCATCAGTGCGCAATTCCAGGTCAGTTACAATTATTCATTCCAGAACATTTAACTTCATAAAAAGATAACATACAGATTTGCTCTCTGAATTTTAAAGGGAAATAAGATATCAACTGATAGTAACAGCCTATTTTTCACACACTGATATTTTGTTAAAATACTATTCTTTATTTCCCAGTTCTCCTTTGTGGCTCTATGAATAACACAGATGAGTCTTGCACTTGTCCAGAGCCCCACTTTGAACATTCTAGAGCTGAAGAGCTTTTGCTGGGAACCCTGTCCTTCATATCCAATATGCATGCCTAGGCAGGCCCAAATGCTGTTCCTTTAGTTGTTTCCATTTGATGTGAGAGCAACATTAGAATATTCTCTGTTGTCACTGACTTTTGTCTCAGCTGCTGAACAGCTGTTTTGTACTTGGTATTTTACTTGAATGGTCTAAATGCCCTAGTGGTACCAGATCCCATCTGATCTGACAATTTGAATTCTTCAGGAGTTTGTGGAACCATCTTTGGTTTCTTCCACAAAGGTATTGCTTTCCACTTCATATCCATCCCCACCCTGACACTAGATAGCAGCCAAGTTCAGCAGAAAGGATTAGAAAAATGCCATCACTCTTCCCCTGTGGCAGAGAAGTAAAAATAAATAAATAAAGATAAGAACAAAAAGTCTGACTATTCAGTGTTGATTACTGAACTTCCTCCAGCTGCTTTGGTAGAGGAGTCTGTAGCGGTTTCTCTTCAAGGCACTGTTCCCATGCTGTTACAGGAATTCACTACATTCTTTGCTTCAATTTAGCCATTTCCACTATATTGATATTAATAGTTTCTATGCTTTCTGGCTCAACATTGCTGGTCTCTGCTACATCAGTATAACACTCTCTGCTTTGATTTTCTATAATCTCCTGTTATAGTCTTTGAGCTGTTCTCTAGCTTTACCAATGATCTTCGGATGCCATTGTGTATCTTGGCTCCTGTTTGGAGGATGAAATTAGATAAGTTTTCAGTGCCTAATCATCACTGTCCCATCCATCACATAGGCAAGTCTCACCGGTTGGTGGGACAATTCAGCACAGATCATTGATCTGGGAAGATGCTCACTATAGAGAGGATTTTCTATGGTCCTGCGCCTCTGAAGAGGCAGTGCAGTCAGTTAGATGGTGTCACAAACACTAGAAAGAGCACTAGAAAGTCTTATTACTGCCTGTCTTTATATTATAATGACATGCACTCTCAATGTTCTAGTGGATGATGTCCACATATGGATCACATTAAGACCTTTGGGATCCTTAACAATACTGCTTGTAGTCTTCAAACTATGCATATCCACCCTTTTCGCTCAAGTCCTCTGGAGGACGTTTACTTCATTTGGCCAGAACTAGACTGGCAACTGTCACACATTTTCATTGGCTGCCCCTAGACTGTGGAATGACCTGCCAGAAGAGATTGACTGCTAAACGTACTGTTTGAATTTAAAACAGTATTAAAGATCAATCTCTTCTGGCAGGCCTACCCAGTATATTTTAATCTGGATGATTATAATGAGCAATGGTTATTTTAATCCCATCTTTATGTGTTTTAATTTATGTGTTTAATACTCAGTTATATATTGTATTTTAATCTATGTGTTTTTGCACATCTCCACTGATGTGTCAGTACTATAGTCATGTCCAGACCATTTCTACGCACATAACATGATTGCTGGCAGGCTTGGCCTACATCCATGGTTGTGCATTCTCTTCCATCAGATCCAGTTGTTGTTTCTGGCAATTCATAGGCTTCCATTTGAACTATAGCATGGTGAACTCTGATTCTTTTGACTATATTGGTCTCTTTCAGTACTACAGTGGAGTTACTGATTTCATTCCCCACCTGGTTTCTAATTTTCAGTTGCAATTTCTTACTGTGTCAATAATGCCAAATGTCATTCAAGTACCAACTGGTCAAGTCTAACCTGTAGCTTCTGTGTTAGTTAGCACAAAGTCTTTTCATGTGAACTACAGTCTCTTTTGTTAATCCTATCAACCTTCTGTGTCAAAACTGATTATCACTGCGCACATTCAGTTTTGCCTTCCAGTGCATGAGTCAGTTTCATCAGTTAGTGTGTATGATTTCAAATCTTCTGCATCTAACTCTTCCTCACCTTTCATTTCTTCGTCCAGTCCTGTGGTAGAAAGTGCAACTTAGTTATCACCATTGGATAACATCAAGCCATATTCAGAGTAAATTCTGCGTTTACAAGTAAAGGCTTCACCTCTTCTTGTCTTGGGAGTTCTGAACAATAGATTCACAGATTTCTTTTTGCTTGTGGTCCCTCTTCTGCTTGCCTTATTACATTTGGTTCAGCAGCCTTATACAAATTAATTCTCTGTATTCCCACTGTTTAGGAACACCAATAATTTAAACTGAATTCAAGAAGAAGGGGCTTGATTTTTTAAAAAAGCATTTCTATTTTCACTCTTAAATCATTGTGGAAACTTACCAACCTGAAGGAATAAAGAAGTGTCTCTCTGTACTGATGAAGAAAGAATGCAGGAAATTGGACATGGTGTGTCCAATTTCTGTGCTGCATTGACAGTCTATATTAGCAACTATAGTTGCTCCTCCGTCTGCAGTCTTGGTCATTCACAGAGCAGCAAGCCACATTGGCTAAAATGGCATACGTGCCCGCAGTGCATGCACAAGGATGTGCACAGGAGCGCGCAACCACTCAAGCTAATGGGGCTTGAATATCTGTGAGTTTTTGTTTTTGCGGAGACAGGGTCTGGAACAGATCCCCACAAAAATGGAGGGGCGACTGTATTCTCTCAGGCATGCATGGCAACCTATCCACAATTTTTATGGAAGAATATTTACTCCATCTTCCCTTATTTACTTGATGATCAGGGGAGAAAATAGCTTTCCTTTTCTAATCAGAGGTTTACCAACTGCCAGGGCAGCAAATTGGTTGTGCCTCTCATGTTAACAGTTGTGCTGCTAGGGCCCTGATGGGAAGGGTAGCCTTACATTGACATGTCTGGCTGGAGTCTGCAGGGATAACTGTAGGTATGAGAACTTGTATTGAAAATAATCTGTTTGCTGGTGAGTGGATATTTTTAACTCCCAAGACAAGATGCCATGGAATCTATTTTCATAGCTAGAATCGTGGTGCATAAAATGAGCACTGGAGCACCGTTTCAAGATTTTAAACAATAAAAGTAAACTTAGTGCCTTTGCAGACTGCTAGAAATAGTGCAAATTGAGTCCACTTTAAGGGTTAGGGTTAGGGAATCATGGGAACTGTATTTTATTGTGGCACCAGAGCTCTCTGACAGAGAAGGCTCAATGTCTCAGGAAAAAAAAAACAATTCCCATGACTCCCTAGCACTAACCCTAACCCTTAAAGTGGACTCAATTTGCACTATTTCTGGCAGTCTGCAAAGGCCCTTAGTATCCATTTTCATATCAATATCCTCCTTCTAGGTTATCATATTGTTCATCCAAAAACCTTTCTGATTCTTCATCTGCTGAGAAGTGGTCTTATAAACAACACAAAACCTAATCTATGTCTTTGTCTATAAGGGCCTCTGGTTACATGAAAATTTATCTTTAACTTTCTAGATTCTCTTTGTTTTACCTGTCAGCAATAGTGCACAATATTTCTGACCCTTTTAGAATCATAGAGTTCGAAGAGACCAGAAGGGCCATCCAGTCCTACCTCCTGCCAGGAGTACGCAAAGCACTCTTGACAGATGTCCATCCAGCCTCTATTTAAAAACCTCCAAAAAAGGAGAGTCCACTATATTTCAAGGCAGCATATTTCACTGCCTAACAGATCTTACTGTCAGGAAGTTCTTCTTAATTTTTATGTGGAGTCTCTTTTCCTGTAGTTTGAATCCATTGTTCTGTGTTCTAGTCTCTGGAGCAGCAGAAAACAAAGCAAAGCAAGCAAAGCAGCTTCATTTATATACCACTTCATATCGCGCTATGGGATGTCTAAGCGGTTTACAACTGTAAGCTCATTGCCCTCCAACAGCTGGGTACTCGTTTTAGCGACCTCGGAAGGATGCAGGCCTGAGTCTAGCCTGAGCCCTGGCTAGTAATGAACTCGCAACCTTGTGGTCTATGAGTGAGTGGCTGCAGTACAGGCATTTAAGTACTGCGCCACCAGGGTTAGCTTGCTCCATCCTCAATATCACATCCCTTCAAATAGTTAAACATGGTTATCGTGTCATCCCTTAACCTTCTCTTCCCAAGCCTAAACAGCTTGTCAATATCTCTCTTGAATTGTGGTGTCCAGAACTGTTCATATTATTCCAGGTGAAGTCTGACCAAAGCAAAATAAGAATGGTACTATTACTTCCCTTGATGTAGACACTACACTCAGATTGATGCAGCCTAGGATCATATTGGATTTTTAGCTACTGCCTTACACTGTTGACTCATGTTTACCTTGTGGTCTGCTAAGATTCCTAGATCCATTTTGCATGTAATGTTGTCACCCATCTTATATCTATGCATTTCATTCTGCCCCTCCCCAATAGTCCCTTGCTTTTCTCCCTGTTGAAACTCATTTTGTTAGTTTTGGCCCAGCTTTCTAATCTGTTTAGATCATGTTGAATTCTTATCCTGTCCTCTGGTGTATTGGCTGCTCCTCCTAATTTTGGTATTATGTGTAAATATGATAAACATGCCCTCTGTTCTATCATCCAAGTCAATAACAACTCATAACATGTAAAACCTCAATTGCAATTGGGATTTTGGAAGGATATCTTGACAGATGTTTAGTAACGACAACACAATAACTTTAGAATCTTAGTCGTAGGCTTTCATGGCCGGCATCCATAGTTTTTTGTGGGGTTTTCGGGCTGTGTGGCCATGTTCTAGAAGAGTTTCTTTCTGACGTTTCGCCAGCATCTGTGGCTGGCATCTTCAAAGAATGCTGGCGAAACGTCAGAAAGAAACTCTTCTAGAACATGGCCACACAGCCCGAAAAACCGACAAAAAACTTTAGAAGCTTAGTTGTTTATTTGTTGTTATTTTGTTTTCATAACAAAATCACATCCACGTTTTGCTGTTTTCTTCTTCTATTGTTAAGCTTACTGCTATACATTGTTTGAAAAACTTCAGTTTTAAAAAAGCAACTTTTTTGAGCCACTTTGGGTGCCAATCTAGGAGAAAGGTGCCATATAAATAAATTGAATAAATAAGCTAGACTACTGTGTAATACAATATAAGCTGATAATTGCCACATTATGTATACTAAAGAAAGCTAAGAGCACTGACTGAAACATAAAAAAATATTGTAGATCTCATCAAAAAGTATCGGTGTGAGGAGACTGAGTGTCTCAGGAGAATAGTCTGGAGTGCCTTGACCAGTGCTGGCAGGCAAGCAGTACTATTTAAATGTACTTAATATATGGCTTCCATAACAATAGTTGGCTGAAACCATCCCACATGAAGGGGTGATTCATGAAGATTAACATTGTAGGTAATATGGCCCCCACTCAGTATAAATCAACATTGAGGCTTTCTGTGCATTGCACATCATGTATCTGAGGGCACCACATATTCCTGTATGTGTTTTTACTTGAGTCAAGGATGTGAATTCTTTGTATGTATGTTTGAGATTTTTAACATTGTAATAAGTCTCAGTAAAAATGTGTATGATGTTTTTTTGTCTCAAGTATATAAATGAAACTGCTACACATAATAAATATGCAGTATTCCATAATGAGATTCATTGAAGGATATGCAAGCTGTACTTAGTAACAAAGCAATGAAATGAATTTGAGGGATTTACTGGAATGTGGTGGCAAATATACATAGTTGTAGAATGTATCTGGTATATATTAAGGGTCTGTAGCTAAAAATGATTGTAGGCATTACAGTATTTTTCATAGCTTGATATGAAAGTTAAATTTAGTACACTGACTTTAAAATAAAGATGTTACTCAGTTGTGCAATTTCTGTTGTTTCATTGGAGAAGCATCCAGTGCTTGCTGCTTTGCTAATATTTAAGTCTAGATTTTTCCCCCCCAGTTGGAATGTAGGCTCAGAAAAAACTGAGTTTGTCTCATGTTTCAGGCTCATTCCCTGTGGTTTTTGGAATTAGCTGAGGATTCATATTGAGCCGCTGTGTGGAATGTGCCTGGAATTGCAGTCTGTTTAATTGGATTATTGTGCAGTATATAGTAAAGCCATTTTTCTTATTGCTAGACACTACAGTCTTCCCTCCTATTTTGCAGACTTCCCATTCGCGTCCCTTCTATTTCGCGGATGGGAAGCCAGGAGCGATAAAATAGTGGTGCACAGCCATTAAAAACAATGGGGCTTGAATATTTGCAATATTTCCGATTCACGGTGGGAGGGTCCGGAATGGATCCCCTGTGAATCGGAAAGGACGACTGTACAGTAAAATCAGTTTCATTTCCATGTATTATAAAATGATAGGTTAAAAGCAGGATTGCTAGAAGCTTGGCAAAATGTTATTTTTTGATTAAAAGAATTATTACAGAAAAAATTAAATACAACTCATTTGTATTTTACTGTTTATTTTAGGCATCACTTACCAAACTGATGGAGACTCTTGGCCAGTCAGAACCCTACTTTGTCAAGTGTATACGTTCCAATGCTGAAAAGGTAAAACATGGACACACAGTTCAAAGTGATTTGCAAGTAAAATCAAAGCTTTAGTAACTTGTTATAGAGCAAGCGTTTTAACTTAAAAGTCACTTTTTAAAATTTAGTGTCTTTTTGTTCTCTGAGATCAGTTTAGGAATACTTATGCATACCAGCCTCCCTTATATCAGCTCATTTTAAGTCCTTCTCCAAAGGATTTCTCCAAAAATCCCATTTAATTTTTTTTAACAAACAAATAAAGTTGTTGATGAATTTAAGGTTTGTTGGTCAACTGTTTGATGTCAGCCAAACAGTGCCTTAGTAGCAAGGATATTTAATGAATATAGCAGCTTCTTCATGAATAAATATTAACAAGCTTAATTCCATTGGAAATGGAGGTATTTTGAAAATTATCAAAATTACTTTGAATGAAAAGTAGACCAAGATCAGAAGCAAGCAAAATAAGGCCCCCCTCTGGTTCCTTGAGGCTGTGCCTAAATATAGTTTAATTGTGAATTCTGGTGAAGCTCACCTTAGATTTGGCATTTACAGATTTGTCAAACTACTAAACCAATGTGTTGATTGAATATTTATTTATGGTTCTAAAGCTGCTTCTAATATAGGCTGGTGAAAGCATGATGAATTCTTGAGAGATTTTCCATGGTATATGCATATTGATTCTACCCACATTTCCTTGAATGGCAAGATTCAATTTCCAGGATTGTTTGCTGAAGAGAAGTTTTTGGCAAGCACTGAATTATTATCATTCTTTGTTCTGTTCTCTGTGCATCACACATATGAGCTCTTCACCTGTGCTGAGCAAAGTTTAGAAACTTCTGGAAGCTATAATTGTGGTATTTCTCTCTCTGTCTCTCTCTCTCACTATATATAGTAGCTCTGAAAACAGCCTTTTTATTTATATATATTCAACAATGAAAGTTTTCTCTGGATTTTTCAAGGAAAGTCCAATATCATTTGCATATAAACAGATTTTTAAATCTATATTTCCATAATTTTTACCTAAAATTTATATATTGCTTTGGTTCATAATTGCCAAATGTTCCACAGAGATCACAAATAAAAGGGGTGATTATGGACATGCCTGTTGTGTCATGCTCAGCCTTCCAACTAAGATTGTTTAGTAATTGAATTTGAATTAAAGTGTCCCAGTGTCCTGAAAGTTCTTCTGTTGACACCAAATGCTTTGTCAGTATCAAAGCATCTAGTATACCTTTGGCACATTCTTCTTCTGATCTGCAGTGCATGTTAGGCCAGTTGGAGTCTCCATCCTGGAATAAGCTCTGAAAACATAAGAGGCCTTATGAGGAGAAACTTAAGGAGTTGACTATGTTTAGCTTGGAGAAGAGACAGTTAAGAGGTGATATGATATACTTATTTCAATATTTGAAGGGGTGTCATATTGAGGATGGAGCAAGCTTGTTTTCTGCTGCTCCAGAAAATAGGACTCAGAGCCTTGGATTCAAACTACAGGATAAGATATTCCACCTCAACATTAGGAGGAACCTCCTAACAGTAAGTGCTGTTCGACAATGGAAAATGCTCCCTCAGAGTGTAGAGGAGTCTCCTTCTTTTGAGGTCTTTAAACAGAGGCTGGATGGCTATCTGTCGGAGGTGTTTTAATTGTGAGTTCCTGCATGGAAGTTGGAGTGTATGGCCCTTGTGGTCTCTTCCAACTCTACGATCCTGTGATTCTATGACTCTAAGGGGGGTCACTCAGCAAGCTAGCCTACACCTAAGAAGGAGAAGTAGGAGAAATCATCTTCAGGTCAGCATGATTGCTGTGTAGTCTCTAGCAGTGGTCTGATTGGATATGTTCCATTCCACTTTCATCAGTACAAATATCAGCCTTGTTACCTGATATGTTATTAGCCAACCAAGCTCTTCAATAACCTTTTGTGGATAGTAGGAACTATTTAATTCTGCTTTTTAGAACAGCAAAAGTTCTGAATTGAAATATAGCAGGATCAACTTCCAGAGGATGACCTAGTGTTCTCTCTTGTCTACATCATGGAGAATGCACCAATGGTACCTCCACTCCTTTCTCTTGTCTTCCCTTGTTGTTTAAAGTGTTTTGGGAGAAACCTGCCTCTATTCAAGTGTTCTGTCAACAACTTGACATTTTATATAAGGTTCAAGAAGAGTACTGTGCATTTCTTTTCTAGCATCCTGAGGCCAATTTGCTAACTATTGCCTCCTCTTTGAAGAAGAATTTGTCGCTGGTGTTACCTGATGAATAAGAAAAGTGATTAGAAATGATGGGTAGGAAAACATACAGTATTTATCTCCTTTTTTAAAAAATTGCAAGCCACAAGGCTTATTTAGACCTTTATTAATGTTTTCTTTAAGGAAAAAGAGACTTGTTAATTATGCATCTATCTCGACTCATGGTGACCCGATGAATGAGACATCTCCAAGACACTCTGTCCTCCACTGCTCTGCTTAATTCCTGCAACCCCTTAATACCTGTGAGCTCCTTAATAGAGTCCATTCATTTAACATGTGGCCTTCCTCTCTTTCTACTTCCCTCCACCTTCCCCAGAATTA
>CM034709.1:9191857-9203505 GCA_020142125.1 Phrynosoma platyrhinos | reverse complement strand
GTAGAGATATGTTGTTTTCCTCATATAAGGACACCTGATCATTCAGTGGAGCTGAATGATGGATGATGCAAGACAGGCAAAAAAAAAAAAAAAAGACTTATTTCCTTGTTCAGCACATAAAGACTATGGATTTTACTCTTACAAGGTTTGGCTTCAAAAGAGAATTAGACAAACCTAAGAAACAAATCAAGGATAACTGGTCACCAAGTATATAACTACTCACAAGATCAGTCAGCTTGTGTTTCAATACCAACTGAGTGTCAGCTTCCCATAGGCATTTGGATAGCCACTCTAGGAAACAGAATGGTGGACATAGATCAGCTTGGATAGGGTTGATCTACCAGGGTTCTTAGTTTTGCTGGGGAAGGAAATGGACAAATGCCACTGAGTTATATACATACCCTGGAATTTGGCCAGTGACAAAGCAGTGCAGATGCCAACTGTTGAAGAACAGATTGACTGTCTGTACCTTGCTAGCTAAATCTGTGTGGAAGGGCTGTTCTGTAAGTGGGGTGTAGTTCTTATTTGTATGTCAATATCTTTGAATTGTGTCCAGCATTAAAGATGAGAAAAGGAAACCTGAAACATAGTTATTATTTCCTTAGAAGAACTGCTTCAGTTGACATTAGAACAGGAAGTGCACAGCTCATAGATTTGACTTAGGAGGATGGACTGATCTAATTTCCTTTACTCCAGCCCCCACTCAGTGCAAGCAGGAATGATGAGCATGTGTAGCCATATTGATTGAAGTCAGTGTTGTGCCCATATCTTTATTAAAGAAATAATAATAAACCAATAAACCTATTTGTATTTACAAGGTTCCAATAAACAAGGTTCTATTTGTACTTACTTTTCAAATCTGAATTTCCAATAAATTGCCAAGGCTGCTTACCCATCCACCTCCATTTACCCAGAAATGTTGTTATAACAAGCAGCTTTATAATAGCCCTTTACGGGTAGGTTGAGAGGCATTATCAGAAGTATAATAATTGGGGTGTGTAGCCACCCACTGTCAGCTTCCAAGAATGCCTCAAATAGACCTAAAAGAATATATGAAGTTGCTTGCTGTTAGTTCCAGTATTGATTTTCTGAGCTAGTACTGGCAGGAGAATAATGTGCTGCATATTCCTTCTTTCTCTAACAAAGAAGGAAGATGATTTCTTTATATATAGCCAGTTCTTTGTCAACCAAAGAGAAGCTAATGCAAGTCATTCCAGTTCGAAGCATCTTTACATTGTGAGTATTTTTCTCCACAGCAGCTTAAATATCTAAACCATTGTAAGATAATTGCGCCTCTTTTATAATATCAAATGACATTCTGAGTGTTGAAGTATTTATTGTACTTGTAATTGTTGCAGATGCTGCAGAGATTCACATCAAGTGAAGGCCAAGCAAAACTCCAGAAAACAATGTCTCAAGGAGAACTTGGAAAGCTGGCATCTTCACAGAAGATCGTAGCTACAGATGGAAGGTATAAAATGTCTAACAAGAAGGAAGTAGGCAAAGGGATCTTGTTGCACTTTTGAAACTAACCGAAAGAAAGAAGCTGGTAGCATGAGCTTTCGTAGACTTTCGTAGATGCATGTTTGGACTGGAGAATCCAGATATTCCACACTAACAGCAAAAGATGGAAAAATTCGAGATTCGTGTTTAATATCTTTGCATTTCCTGTATAATATTTAGTGTGGCAACATCTGCATTTCTTACTCCACCCTGATGAAATGTGTTTCGGGGCATATAGCTCTCATCAGGCAGCAGATAACAATTTGTGCTTTGCACATTTAAGTCGTGCAGAAATATGAAAAATATATAGCATGTCACTCATGCTACTTCTGTCGTTATTTAGAATTCCTTTAGTAATGGAACCAGAAAAGCAAAAGATTTATACCATGTGAAAAGAAATTGCAATACCAGAAAATGCAGTTGGCTGTATCTCTACAGCCCTAGCCTATAAGAAAGAGCTAAATTCTATTTAAAGTGCTGGATGGGTATTGGACACAGTTGGGATGCAGTATATTACTGCCTCCTAAACTATCCAAGATGTACATAGAATCTGGTCAGGAAAGCAAGGAGAGTGTCCCAGGGCCTGGGATTTTATTTTATTTTATTCTAGGCATTTGTTTGTCATTACAATGTTTAAAATATAACCTGTTGCCATTACTCACACTGATGAAAGCAAGAAACTTGCTTATTTGTTATACTTCTCATTACTTTTTCTTTACTTTCTGTTACTTTATTGAGAAAAAAAAATCCCTGATAAGAAGCTGGCCAAAAAATCCTCTCTTTAAAAGGGTTTTTGAAAATAATTAGAAAATGTTATTCTCATCAGTAGAGTAATTTGTTCCTACTCCTTTCATTACGTTTTAAATGTGGTTTGATTACACACCCTCATTACCCTCCAGTATGTAGTTGTGTTATATTTGGACTTTGTTTGGTAATTCATTATTTTTAAGTTCTGGGATTGTCTCCATATATAGGAAATTGAGCATCACATCTTGAATTCAGTGTCTATAGTGAAAGGGACGCATTTAATGCCAGAATGGTATTACTGTATATACTCATCTATAAGTCTAAAAATCTGTGCCCAAAAATTGATCCCAAAATCCCAAGTCAACTTATTTACAAGTCACTATGGCAATGTGATAGCAGCTCTTTGAGATTTACCTATGCCCTGCAAAGATATTTTCTATTGCTTTTAAACAAACTAATAGAGACCCTTTCCCTCCTGAACTGGCCCTTGCTGTCTGGATGAAGGCTGAAACCAAAGTTGAAATAAAAAGCCTCAATTAAGAGTCTCTCTTGCCGTATGCACACATACACACACTGAAGGAGCCTCCAAGTTTTATCCTCGGCTTATCCACGGGTCATGGCAAAATCCATAATTTTGAAGAAGAAAAAAGAAGAAAACTAAAAACCGTATATACTCGACTAGAAGTTGACCTCATGTATAAGTCAAGGGCCTCAAAACCTGCCCTTGACTTATACATGAGGTCAACTTCTAGTCGAGTATATACGGTTTTTAGTTTTCTTCTTTTTTATGACTGGGAGGGGGGTTGGGGTAGGGGACTATTTAGAAATGTGGTTTTTAATTGTATATTGTATTTTAATGTTGTTATTATTTGTTGTACTCCACCTTGATCCACAGGGAGAGGCAGGTTATAAATAAAATTTATTATTATTATTATTATTATTATTATTATTATTATTATTATTATTATCAGTTGAGGATACAAAATATTAGATCAATTGCTGTAGCAGCTAGCTGTCAGCAACTAGACTCTGCCTTGGAATTTTAAGACACACTCTGTCATTAGCTAATTTAACCGCTTGAGGGCTTTTGGTCTTCTCTCAGGTCAACCCAAATGTACATTATTAAGAAAATACACACAGCCACATCCATCACCTCCATATTTGGAATGGTATTTTTGCTCTAGGGTTATTTATTTATTTACATTTAGGAAAGTCTCATATTAATTTTTTTTAGCAATATACAGATAAAACACAGCAAAACTATTAAAATCTCATGTTCAAAGTTGTGAACTTTGGTGTATGTGATTGTCACATATTCCTAATGATGTATGTTTGTATCAGACCTCCTTCTGTCTTATTAAGACACTTTGATGTCATGTGCACTGTAATGACTATGATTTGTTCCTCCTTATCTGCTAGATAACTTATGATATCATGTTCACTGTCATAGTTGGAAAAGTTTGTCAAGATGCAGGAGGTATTTTAACATCAGTGAAAAGACAGTGAATAAAATGGGCAACCAGACTCAGTGCATCTCATCTTTTCTGATTTGTCATTTAGCAGACCTCAAAGAGCCAAGATGAAATTCTGGGGGAAAGGAAGACAGGGAGAGAAAAAAATAAGCCGGGAAAAGCTTGCAACCCAGTCAGAGCTGTTGGAATTCTATTCAGGTCAAGATTCTACAGGTCTACAGCTTGAAGGAGGTAAACTAAGGAGTATGACATAGTGGCATTTTAATTCAGATTTCAAATAGCAAAGTAATAAGAAACTATTTCTCATTCAGGAGACACAGAGAAAATTAAATGGTTAATCACTTGGTAAGGTGGTTGATTCCATTGGTCTATCATGTGATAAGAAGAACATTTTCATGCTTCAGCTTCTAAACAGAAATCAGGGCAAGAAAAGAAATGCCAAACTTCTCTTCACTACTATTAGGGGGGATAGACCAGCTTATACAAAATGGTTACAAGTACACAATAGTAAGTGACCACTTGGTGGTTACTCATCTGGATTCACCTTTAGTTTGTCCTAGACATTAAATTTCCTGGGTGACCCAGACAGTGCATTAGATTGATAAGTTTCTATGCAAGAACTGCTGCTTTTACATCAGGACTCTAGATGCATAAAAAAAGGCTGGGTTTGGGTCATTAATGCTTACAGTATGTGTCTAGAAAATAGTTCTGCTCATTGTTGGATAGATTTTTTATGAAAAGCACATCTATTTATTTAGTTTTTTGCATTCTTAGAGCTAACTCCCCCAAGGAGTCCTGAATTGTCTGGCATCTACCGAAGGGAATGCAAGGAAAACAAAGAGCCATCTCCCAAGGTGAAGCGAAAGCGCAGCCTGAAAATCAGCAGTGTAACTATGGAACCTGCCCAGTGGCAGAATGATGGTCTTCAGATCATAACCAGTGTCAGAGACCTGAAAAGCATGGATGAGTTTCTTTTGAAAAAGGTAATTTGTCTTCAGAAATGGATATGCCAGGAATTGTATACCATATATCACTGGATCTTTCTATCAGTGACTGCTAGTCATTATAAATGGGATCTTTCTTGAAGGTATATGTTTGAACATATACCACCTGGGCTGAAATACATGATTGGAAAGACAAGTTGCCTTTATACTCTGATTTTGGGGCACTTAATGGAAGCATGTTGCTTGCCATTGTTCAAAAGGGTTTGTTGGATTATATAGATCCTATGATTGTATGAAGCAGGGCTCTTTTATATTATAAATAAACAATAGTATCTTATAGGAGAGCCAATGTGGTGTAGTAGTTTGAGCATTGGACCATGACTCTGGAATCCAGGGTTTGATTCCCCACTTGACCATGGAAACAGACCCACTAGGTGACCTTGGGCAAGTCACACATTCTCAACCCCAGAAAATCCTGTGATAGGTTCACCTTAAGGTTGCTGTAAGTTGGAAATGACTTGGAGGCACACAACAACAATAAGTATCTTATATATACTTATACAATAAGTATCATATATATATATATATATATGTATTGTTGCCATCTTGGTGGATGACCTGCACAGGTTACAAGCACCAGTATTGCAGCCTGGAGGACAGTTTTTGTTGTCCCTACTACAACAGTATCAAAGTACAGTTCCTTACCCTTCTGTGTAGGTATTGTGTATAAGGCTTGACTTATTTTGGAGAAAGAAAATACTCTCACTATCTCCTCCTCTTGGGCTTGGGGCTAAACCTGCTTCCTACCCCTAAAGAATGCAAGCTCCCTCATAGTTGTGTCTCAGTTTGTACCTTATTGTTACTTATGCTAGAACACAATGAAATTAAACCCTTCATCTCCACATCTGCATTAAGTTCAAATTACCAAAATATAATAATTATGTAATTATGAAACATGTAGGGGGAGCTCTGTTGGCCATTTAGCAAATTCAAACAAAATCCACCAAACAGCGATACCTTTATTGGTATATTGTGAATTTTATTTGTTGGTTGGCCAATAAAAGTATAATTATGTAATTACTTTCTGATTATTTTGTGCTTCACAGATGAATGATCTAGATAGTGAAGACTGTAAAAAGGACACAATGGTGGATGTTGTATTTAAAAAAGCCTTGAAAGAATTCCGACAAAATATTTTCAGTTTCTACTCTTCAGCTTTGGCAGTAAGTTACGGGACTACTTTATTTCAAATTTAAGAAAACAAAATTTGTCTTCCTGATACTAGTAAATTACAGAACTGTTGACCCCCCATACATATTATGATACGTTGTTTTTTGTAAAAGGGATAGTGATTACACTTAAATGGGTTTTTTTTTTTTAAGAAAAAGGGATGAAAATAGGTTTAGAAGGAATGGAAGGATCAACAATATAATTCATTTTTATGGCTAAGCATTGTTAGACTGTGAAGACTCCCTCTAATCTAATTAATTCTTGGGAAATGCAGCCCACATCCTGAGCTGATGTTCTTAAATCCAGCCTTAGATGTTTTTATGTAGAACTGACACACATCTTCCCCATTATTCCCTTCCTACCAGTTAAAGCTCTTAGCAAGAAAACACTTGCTAAAACCTAGCTTCTACTGTACTTTCGAGAATTAGCTTATTCTGCTGCATTTTTTAGAGTTGTTGCTAGCATCTTCTAGTGTTCTCTGATCCAGTAGTGTGCTTATACTTCTCTTTTTCTTCTAGATTTATTTAATTATTAGCCATATTAAGATGTTAAAGTGTTTTGTACATTGCTTTAGGAAAATGTAGTTGAAAATGGCATAAAATTTGTAAATTTAAATGGAATTCCATTTTTATTTCCTTTTTGTATGTTAATAGGTGGGTGATGGAAATAGCATCCGGTACAAAGACTTGCATGCCCTTTTTGAACAGATTCTGGAGAAAACAATGAAGTTTGAACAGAGGGACTGGAATGAATCCCCTGTCGGGGTCTGGGTCAATACCTTCAAGGTGTTTTTGGATGAATATATGACAGAATACATGCCTCAAGATTATACTGCCTCGAAGGTAAACTGGCTTGGCAGAACTAAGCAAATACTGAGTTCTTACATTCTTCTGTATCTAGGATTGTGTTCTTTATGTCCTTAAAACAACCTTCCTCTTGTGATTTCATTGCCTCCTCAGGCCTTGTTTTTCAGAAAATGTAATTGTTGCTGAACTACCAGGAAAAATTACTTTTCTTGCAATTTTGAATATTATTTTTTAGTTTTTCTGGTAGATATGTTAATTAACAGATGCCATTTGAAAATGATAGCTTGTAGCACTCCATGAAGTTAAGATCACAAAGCACAATTACCATTAAAGTATTTTATATGGGCATCTGGGAGCCAGTATGGTGTAGTGGTCTGAGTATTGGTCTAGGACCCTGGAAACCAAGGTTCGAATCCCCACTTGGCCATGGAAGCCTACTGGGTGCCCTTGGCCAAGTTACATTCTCTCAGCCTCAGAGGAACCCCTGGAAACAAATTCTGCCAAGAAAATCCTGTGATAAGTTCAACTTAGGGTTGCCATAAGTCAGAAACCATTTGAAGGCATACAACAACAATAACAATAACTACATGTGGTCATCTCTTTGTTCTACTGTAGTATGTATGGTTGTGGACCACTCACCTATAAAAAGATCAGTGAATAAAGATTTATTTTGCAAGTTGATAATTATATAACTGCATGAATCCTGTTTTCTTATGACTTCAATTCTGGAAAAGGGTAAAGACTAGTGGATAGAGGTAAAAGCCCAAAGAAATGTCCAGTGGAAATTATTGCTACTAAAGTACCATGGTAACATTTCTTCATTAGTTTGAAAGTCCATCTTTCATAGTTACAGTGCTTGGTACCTTTAAAACAGTAGTCTTGTCACTGTTAGCTACATCACCAAGAGTCTCAACTCTACTGATCACCCCAGAACAAATAGACCTATAATATATAAATACCAAAATAATGACAGCTTGGAGAAGGAAATACTATATGAGATAGTAATGGTCTACTTGATATAAATATGTATTGTGAGGGACAGAAGCAGAATGACATGTGGTGGGGGAAGTTCAAAAAGACTTAGAACTGTTGATTGCTTATTTATTTCCTTACTGTTTTAGATGACAAAAACAGAAAGAAAGAAGAGACGGAAGAAGGAAACAGATGTTGTAAGCTGAAATATTTTTTCTTTTAATGAGAAGCTGCAGTGAGAGATTTATTAAGGATATTACTGTGTTGTTCAGTTAGTGCTTCCAGTGCTGGTGACCATAGCATAATGTAAGAAGTATGTATATTCACCAGTAATTATGCAGTAATAAGAACTCAAATCATCCAAAGCAAACTTTCCATGCATTTCACTTTATGGTGTATGGAATTCATAATCTCGTTCCTTCAATCCACCTAAGATGGGTACACAAGTCACACAGAATGACACTTTTTAAGCACATCACTGTGTTTGGATTGCCCATTTGGGATTGCATCCAGATTTTGGCACGGGGTATTAAAGTCAGCTCAAGTGTGACTATGTGTGGATCCATCCCACAGTTGACATGTCTAATGTTTTTAGTTGCCCTAACTGAAATAAAAACAAACATGCAGCCATCTTGAGCTATCTTAGAGACAGAGCAAATTCACTTATAAGGCAAAACAAATAGATCAGAATCTTACAAATATATTTCCAATCTGGTGCTTTTGCATGAAAGTAGTTTCCCTAAATATGAAAATGTAAGGGGCATAAATTATTGTGTTCTGATAAAACCATGCATCCTGGGAATCTAGGTGGAGTAGCAGGTACTAGAAATTTCTGCTAATGTTCTGATGACCTGGATGCATCATTAATCTCATTGAGGAGGACATTTTTATATATCTTTAAATTGTTCAGCATAGCAAAATATAGCTCTTCAGCATTTTGAGTCAGGGAGTTGGCATAGTTAGAAATTCAGTTATGGTATTCCACCTGAATAAATTAGTAGGTTTCTGAAATGATTTTTCACAACTTAGTTTAAGTTTTTAGTATAAGAGTAAATACTCTGATTACTGATTAGATCTGTTTTTAGCTATCACTGAATGTCAAACTGTACTCCCCCCTCCCTTTTGACAGGTAGAAGAACATAATGGGCACATTTTTAAGGCCACTCAGTACAGCATACCCACCTACTGTGAATTCTGTTCCTCCTTGATTTGGATAATGGACAGAGCCTCTGTTTGCAAATGTAAGCCTGAAGTGTTATTCTTATAGCTGTCCTAAATCTCCTTTCCATGTGTACTCTTCTTCTCATTTATTTTACTAGACCAGCCATTCTCAACCTTTTTCCCCTGGAAGAATCCTTAAAATAATTTTTAGGTCCTACATTAAAAATGACTATGTCTACCACCCCCAAAAAATGTTGTTCGTTTTTTCCCAATTATTGTTTCTCTCTCTCTCTCTCTCTCTCTCTCTCTCTCTCTCTCTCTCTCTCTCTTTGAACCCCTAGCGACCTCTCATGGAACTGTAGGGTTCTGGTGAACCCTGCTTGAGAATCCTGCATTCAGACTATTCTTTGTTCCTTCTGTCTGGTTTTAATGATATACTGAATATAAAAATGTCAATTTCCACGTGAGGATTCCATTCCTTTTTAGTAACTTCAAATTATAGCCAGGACAATTGTCAACAAGCTCTATTGTAAGAATGAACTGTATCTATAGAGTGCTAATTTCAGAGAGTAGGAGCATTGTGCTTCCAGTTCCCAAAGTCCCATGGCTTCTTCTGCCTGTGTGTGTATTTACCCAGATGAATTAGTTAAAAATGAGGGGGAAAATGCCAACTCCTCCTTAGATTGTCAGCAGTGAGTACCAAATGGTAGAATGGCATATAATGGTACCATATGAGGTTCTTAGTCCTGTATTTACCCTGTAATGCATGAGAGAAGTGGGAGACAAGTTTGAGTGGTCAAACCTTTCCTTGCCCACCACTTCTCTTATAAAAAGATCCCCCACCCCATCTGCATTTCCTCATCCAGTATACATTTGGGAATACACATTTGCCAAAATAACATGTACTTCTGCGCTGTGTGTTTGCTCTGCCCTACCCTGCTCTGTCTGTCTCTCTGGAGTATAGTCTGAACTCCAACCTGGTTCAACAGGACATAGCCAAGAGTGTGGGTATCTTCCTTGCCTTCTTGATCTGCCCTCATAATGGTGTGATACTGCAGTGTTTGAGTGTGTGAAGTAGTAAGTGTTTTTCTCTCCTTGTTTCAGTATGCAAGTATGCCTGCCACCGAAAGTGCTGTCTCAAAATCACAACAAAGTGCTCCAAAAAGGTAAGGTTTTTTCATCTATATGCCTGTGGTTGTTTCTAATCTTCCCATATGGAATGCTCATTACAACATTTTGAGAAATCGTCTTCTCAAAAGACACAAACTCCATTTTCAGTTCTTTGCTAACTTAGATCCTGCTTTAGCATGACTTATCATGTCAAACACACAGGTCACCTCTTCCCTAAACAATACCTGAATTGTTGCAACTTGACAGTTATGTTTGACAGAGAACCTGTGTTGCAGTGCAGCTGTGGAGAGAACCTATTGCTTAGGAGGCCTAATATTAGCCATTTGGGTTCCTTAACCTCTGCTAATTTTTGTTTTCTAATTAAATCTATTGTTAGTTCCTGCTACATTAGATAGTCAGGAAGTAAGTATGTAACACAAGGAAAATTAATGTACTTACTGACTGCTAAACTCTTACCTTTCCATTTTCTCCTATTTTTGGTTTACTCAGTCGCTGGTTTGGTTCTGGATAATGTATTAGGATCTAGTGTAGACCAAGGCATTATCAGCATTATAGCTATTCTCAGGGTGTGCGTTTTTTTGTACGACAGGTTTGGCTAAACTCTTTTCCTGTGTAAGTAACAGTTTTTGGTTTTTTTAAAAAACTCATTGGAGCCTGAAAATACTTCTGGATGTATTTTCTTTAAAGCCATTTCAGCTTATATTGTTTCTGGCTACCTGGCTCTTCCCCTTCAACAATGAATGTGTTATGTTGTGAATAAACTAGGTTTACTTATAGGCAATAGGTCATACTTTATTAGGGTACTGATGGGATTGTTATTTCAACTGCTTTGCTTTCCTGTAAAATGTTCAATTCTCTGTGAGGCTGAAGACACAATCCATATCACATGGGTTAATCCCTCATGCCAACCAGTTCAGGCAGGATCTCAAACTTCTAAACCATTGCAACTGTAACTGTGTATGTATGAAGAGTACTATTTTCAGACTAAAAACAATCCAGCTATCTAACTAGCTGTTTTGCTGGGACTAGATTCTGTTGTCTGCTACCATAACTTTAGGAAACAAGAAAAGAAAGTATTCACTCTGAAGGGGAAATCTAAGTAGTCTTTTATTTTTTTTAATACTAGCAACAGTGTGGGATGCTGTTTAACTTCATTTTTAAGCAGAAAGAGGGAAGTTTAAGAAAAATAATAGCTGATCATTTACCATGAAGTCAAAGACTTTCACGGCCGGCATCCTCAGGGTTTTGTGGGTTTTTTGGGCTGTGAGGCTGTGTTCTAGAAGAATGTATTCCTGAAGATGTCTGCATCTGTGGCTGGCATCTTCAGAGAATAGTAGCATGGAGGTGTGTGGGGTATATATACTGTGTGACCCTTGGTTTGAGAGGATTAGCATGTAAATCTCTGTATTGTTCTGTTTAGGCTAGGCCTCTGGGTGGGAGGATATGCGAGGAAGATTAGTGTCTATTTAATTAATGGTTCATTGTCTACTGGGAATTATCATGTGAATTAGCATGCAAATCTGTGTATTGTTCTGTTGAGGCCAGGCCGCTGAGTGGAAGGAGATGCGAGGAGGATTAGTGTCTATTTAATTAATGGTCCATTGTTTGTTGAGAAACCCCCTGACCCTGCACAGTAAAAACACTGGTAGACCACACAAAAAGGATCTGTGAACCCCACTACC